>CM031237.1:487166532-487766532 GCA_018340775.1 Taxus wallichiana var. yunnanensis
GATGAAGGATGATAAGATCTAGCACACTCCATCACAAACTCGCGCAATTGGGTCAGTACATGGGAAAGCCATGACTTCGAATAATTCCACTACTTTTGATCGCACGCATGAGTGAAGTCTTTCCCACCTCTGGATCTATCACTCAAATCGTAAAGAGGTTCGGGCCTAGATCCGTGTCTCCTATGTCTGAAATTTTGAAGCAATGCATGAATCCATCGTGCCCTCTTTTTCATCTCCTTTCACCATGGCTTTGTCTATCTTTGTCTCAATAATTCTTTTCTTCTAACTTGGCCGGATTTCTTCAATAATTGACTGTGCAGATCTGGACAATTCTTCGATTCGAGGATATTTGCAGATGTATGGACATTGATAAAAACTCCTTTTCTTTTATAAAGCACCTGTAATGAGTTCCTGCAATTTATTCGAGACAAAAATGGCCACCGGAGCATGAATAGTGAATTTACATTATAAAAATCTGCACTTTTCAAGCCTCGCTGCCCCAAAAATTGGTGTTTAATTTGCACATAAAGAGAGCATGAATCCTTTCAATCAACACTGAGCTCTCAGAACACCTGTGAAAACAACTATGCGCATTTAAGATCAACCTTCTCCAAAGCATGCGCCAAATTTGGAAGCTTTTAGCCTTGTTATGCACTTTGTCTCGAACAAAATCCTTCCTTTAATGGGGCGCACTTTTCCTCCTTGCTGCAATTCTTTACCTGCGTGAATTAAATTATTCACCCATATGGCTGCCCATGATTATATAACCTTCACAATTCTATAATTAATAATTGCCCTAACAATTAAAGGCAATTAATTAATTAAAACCATGTTTTTCTCTTTTAAAAATAGCATGTTTAAGGACAGCCATCCAATAAATTAAATTAATCCAATTTAATCCTTCACACAGCACTTCACTCAAGCCCCACAGTGTGCTTTGACCATAGCCACTGAAAATAGAAATTAATTTAATGTTTTAATGCTTCAAAATCATTAAATAATGCCCAAATGGGGCACACTTTTTTTTTTTTTTTTTGAGGAAGGGGGCAGCCACTAAATAAATTAAATTTAATTAATTTAATTCCTTTCTTTTATTCCTTCTTTGACTTTTTGACCTCCTCAAGCTTGGGCGCACTTTTTTAAGAAGAAAGATTATTAAAAATAATCAATTTAATCTTTTTAATCTATCACCAAAGGGGGCGCACTTTTTTGCACGTGTAATTCTATTTTTAAGAATTTTTTCATAATGGGATTCTTTACCCTGCCAGGCAGGCACCAAAATCCCGTGATCCACTTAAATGATTTGACTTTTGACAATGGGATTCTTTACCCTGCAAAAGTGCGGGGACTAAAATCCTATGATTTCACTTAATTCACTTTCCTTTTATTATATCATAGGAATTTTTACCCTGCGAAGCAGTGCAATAAATTCCCACACCGCCTCGCACCTCTATTTTTCCCACTGCAGCTTAAGTGAGTTTTATAACACGGGAAAAAGTACCCTGCCAGGTAGGTATACAATTCCCACCCTGCCTGCGGCTTATATTTTTCCCATCGCAGCTTAAATCCTTTGTTTTCCAAAAATGCGCCCATCCTCGCAGGGGCTTTTCAGTGCACGACTTCACTTTTTCCCAGTGATCCAGACCTCCGATGACGACTTCCTCCGGGCAAAATGTGCGTGTATGTTTTCCAACAAGCCCAGTCCGAAAATCAAAGCTTACCTAAGAAAGGAGTTGTCTGGTGAGAATTTTTACGAAAAAGCAGAACGGACACCACAAAAACGAAAAATTGCCAAAAGTTACAAATAAAGCCCAAAACTTAAAATAAGTTAAAATCCTTCCTACGCACATAGGAATAATAACATATCCGCTCATAACAGAGTTAAACGAGCACAAATAGCCTCATACGGGGCTCAAAATAATTAAATAAAAATTTCCCATGCAGACAAACCCACTTGACGAATAAAACAATTTTTGCATCCGGGTATTTGGCTAAAAGGGCTAATATGGCTCTTTGGGATTATCTTGATGCAATACAAGAACTTTCTGCAATAAAAACAACAAATGACCCATTATTTTAAAAGTACGAAAATTTTCTGGATAGGGTAGTCACAGATTTCGGTGAAATCTGAGTGACACCACACTCCAATTCTGATTTTGGAGATTACATCAGCACTGGGGGCCACATAACAGTAGTTTGGGGGCAGCCCATGCATGGAGGAGTCTTACATGCCATGGAGACACATTGGAAAAGTGTTCTTCAACACTCATTTTTCTAACTGGTTTGTTTCATGTGTAGGTTTGAAGAAGAAATTACCACGCACTACACTCCTAACTTTTAGGAGGATGAAGCAGCCCAAGATATTGCAAATGCTACTCCACTTGAGTGGCATGGGAGCACGGTTTTGAAGTACCACACTTTTGGACACGGACACATGAGTTTCTATTGCTTCGAGGGCAAGAAATCTTGGGAAGGGAGAACTGTAATGTCTCCATTTTTCAAAGAACCTTAGCCTATCATTCCCGTGGGCTTTAGGAATGTTGCGAGGGGAAAATTATATTAAATAATTAGATACTATTTCCTGTGAGAGTGATTTTAACAATTTGACATTATAAAACATTATTTATTTAATTATTTAACATTTATGGAGCAAGTAATGTATTTCATTATTTAATTAAATTCCCAAAATGCAAATTAAAAAGAGGAATAATTAAATAATATTTAGGTGGCTTTTAAATATTAAAATCACCCTTTGAAAAGGGGACGTCACACCTAGGGGAAATAAACTGCTTTTATTTAATAATTTCCCTCCTAGGGATTTCGAATTTTGTGCCTCCTTGCTTATAAAAGGAGTGCTAGGATCATTGTTAGACTCATGTTATGATGAGATTTATTTGATACTCCATGCTTGGAGTTGGGATGCATGCCCATTAATGCTTTCTCTCTCTCTTGCGTGGGAAGTTAGTGAGTTGGTTTTGATCAATCGAAGTATTCTCTCTTGTGTCAAGTATGTTCTTTGCATGATTCATACTTGCTAACATTGGCGACTTGCTTTGGGATGTGGCACATTTGTTTGATGAGGATATTTGAATGATTAGTGGTGATTTTTGATGTCTTTATGGTTGGACTTTAATGCTGTAATTATTCCAACTATGGTGACTTGATATGGGTCTTATTTTGGCATGTTTTAAGGGTAAATCATCTATATTCAAGATCTGATCTGTGTTGGCTTATTTTTGCTAAGTTTGGGCATCAGTGACCTATTATTAGGGAGACCTCGATAAGCATGATCGAAGGTTATCCATGATGGGCACGTGAACATTATCCGGATTGAGAAGGATGGGCACAAGTTCAATCTATCACCATTAAAGGATGAGGAGCAAGGAGAAGTACAGTGGAATTTGTGCAAGAGTTTTACTTGTATCGAAAAGGAATTCTCATGAGAAGTGGAGGTGGAGAAAATGTTTTACGCACAATATCTAAAGAAGTGCACGAAGGTTGTGCGAGGAGGGAAGAAGTACCGGCAGAAGTACGCAAAGTGCTAAATGGTTTGCAAACATCAGAACGGAGGAATTACCACAAGGATTACCGCTAATGCACAATATAAGTCATCAAATAGACTTAATGTTAGGAGTCATTTTTCCAAACAAGGCGCCGTATAGAATGACCCCTGTGGAAAATGAGCAAGCTGCGTAGACAAGTGGGAGAATCGCTGACAGAGGACTAGTGCACAAAAGCTTGAGTCCATGTGCAGTACCAATAGTACTAACACCCAAGAAGGGAGGAGAATGGCACATGTGTATTGATTCCAGAGCCATCAACAAGATAACCATCAAGTACATGTTTCCATTACCTAGGATGGATGATCTAATGGATTGCCTTAGTGGCGTGCGGTATTTTTCAAAGATTGACCTAAAGAGTGGTTATCACCAAATCCGCATCAAGGAAGGAGATGAGTGGAAAACCGCGTTCAAACAAAGGAAGGCTTGTATGAGTGGTTAGTTATGCCATTTGGGTTAACCAATGCCCCGAAGTACCTTCATGAGGTTGATGAATGAAGTGTTGAAGCCATTCCTTGGGAAGTTCAGTAATTGTATATCTAGATGATATACTTGGTGTTTAGTAAGACAAAGGAAGGAGCACCTTGGACACCTGCTGCAATGTTATGAAGCGTTTGCAAGAAGAAAAGTTGTTGGTGAACATAAGGAAGTGCAACTTTATGCACGAAAAGGTGGTTTACTTAGGATTTTTTATATCCCAAGAAGGATTACAAATAGACCCAGAGAAGGTGGGTGTGATTCTCGAGTGGCCATCGCAATAAATATAACGGAGGTGGGAAGCTTTCATGGTTTAGCAAGTTTCTACAGGAAGTTTATGAGAAACTTTAGTGGCATATGCACAACGATCACGAAGACAATGAAGGGAGATTGCAAGGAGTTTGTGTGGACCAAAGAAGCAGAACGTAACTTCTAGGAATTAGAGCAGAGGATTACAGCACAACTAGTGTTGGTATTGCTGAGTTTTGAGAAGGTCTTTCAGGTATATTGTGATGCGAGTGGAACCACAATTGGCGCAATATTAAGCCAAGAAGGAAGACCCATAGCCTACTTCAATGAAAAGTTGAATGATGCAAAAAGAAGATATTCGACCTATGATCAGGAGTTTTACGTAATAGTACAAGCGCTAAAGAAGTGGAGACATTACTTGTTGCCAAATGAGTTTGTTTTGTACATTGATCATCAAGCGCTACAATTTATCAATAGCCAAGTGAAGTTGAGTCAGAGGTGCACATGAAATGTGTAGAGTTCCTATAGAGTTATCCATTTGTGTTAAAGCATAGAAACGGAAAGTCCAACAAGTTTGCAGACACATTGAGTAGGAGAGTGTTGGTGTTGACAAAATGCGCAACAAATTCATGGGATTTGAGACCAGAAAGAGTTATATGTGTAAGATAAGGATTTCAAGGAAGCATGGGAAGCATGCAAGGAACCAATGCGTGTGGATAGGACGCCATGGTTAGATTATTTTATCCAAGAGGGAATGTTATTCCAAGTAAGCACAATTGTGTATACCACAAGGATCGATGTGTGAGAACTTAATCAGGGAGAAGCATAGTGGAGGTCTAGGAGGTCACTTTGGAGGTGACAAAACCTTTGCAAAATCAAGGAACTATACTATTGGCCGAGGAATTTGAGCACATGCGCAAGTACATGCAGAGATGTAGAGTTTTTTAGTTAGCCAAGGGGCACAAACAAAACACAGGGTTATATCAGCCTTTACCCATACCAAGGAGGCCATGGGAAGACATTAGCATGGATTTCATGTGTGGGATTACCAAGGACACAAAGGGAAACGAATCCATTTTCATGGTAGTCAATAGATTTTCTAAAATGGCACATTTCATTGCATGCAAGAAGACAAGTGATGTGATAGGAATCGCACATCTATTTTGTAAGGAGGTGGTGCGACTGCATGGGTTACCGATTAGCATTGTGTCAGAACACGGATACAAAGTTCCTAGGTCATTTTGAAGAACCTTATGGAAGAAAATGGGAACAAGACTGATTTATAGCTCAACATACCACCCACAGACTGATGGATAGACAAAAGTAGCAAACAAAAGTTTAGGCAATTTATTGTGCAACTTGGTAGGAGATAAGCTAGGACAATGGGATATGACATTAGCGCAAGCAAAATTTTCCTATAATGATTTAGTTAATAGAAGCACATGAAAACTCCATTCCAAATTGTTTATGGAACCAATCCAAGAGGAGTCACAGAGTTGCGTGAGGTAGTAAACAATTGAAGTGCAGAAACAAACGAGTATGCCGAGTATATGTGTGAACTACACAGGAAGTGCGTGAGAAATTGGAGAAAAGTAACCAAGGTTATAAAGAACATGTGGACGAAAGGCGCAGAACCAAGGAATTTGAAGAAGGAGATTGAGTGATGGCACATTTGTAGAAGGAAAGATATCCTAAAGGAACCTCCAATAAGTTGGAATTGAAGAAAATTGCCATGTAAGGTGTTGCAGAAAATAGGGTCAAATGCATACAAAATAAGGTTGTCAAAAGAATTGAATATCACCAATATTCAATGTTTCAGATTTATATGAGTTCCATGAGGGAGACACAAGCGCTCAAAACGCTGAAGAGCAGCGCACAAGGAAACTAGACAAGGATGCACCAGAAATAGAAGAAGCCTTAGTATGGAGAAGGCAAATACCGGAGAAGAAAGCCAAAGAGATTGAGACCGTCTTGGACACAAGGGTCATAAAGAAGACACATGGAAAGGAATAAAAGGAATGCCTAGTAAAGTGGAAGGATTGCGCAAAAGAAGATGCGCCATGAATAAACGCAAAGGAGCTTGGTCAGCTTAGCCATACTCACAAGCCTAACTCGTGAGACGGAGCTCATTTTTTTCCCAGTGGTGTTTGCTTCGTGAGCATCACAGAGAACCAAAATATCTACATAAATTTTGAAATTTTGGCTAAGTATGGTAGCACGCAATAATCAAGAGGTCACCCAAAGGGACAAGGGCGCGACAAAAAAGTTTCCTAAAGAATGCGCTAGAGTTACACAAATAGGCATAGGCGCATAAGTTTTGTCAATGCACAGGGAAGGTGTGTTAAAAAGTGTCTCGAGCACGGATCTCTCTAAAGTCGGCATGCTAAAAGATCTAAAGGAAGAAAGATTGCGCAGAAGGACAAAGATAGAGATAGAAACGACAAGAATGCGAGTTGTCAGCTCAGTAGTGACATGGAGCTTCTAGATAGACTTTTCCCACCTACCAAATCGAAGGTGGTTGGCCGCCATTAAATGCAAAACAGTTTAAATTTGAGTTTGAGAGGGACTCCAAAGAGAATTCTAGAAGAAATTCGAATTCCGAATGGGCGGGAAATTAGACCTATAAATACATGCCTAGCGCTATGTTTAAGGGACTTAGGAAGCATTTTGGAAATTGGAGCACAAATTAAAATAGCAAAAGGCCATCAACCGTGTAGTTTTGTAAGTCTTGATAACTGTTGTGAATATCTTGTATAGAGGAGTCAAGTGTAGATGTCGTAAGGCTTACAAATTAATGAAATCTAAGTTGTGTTTTGGATAATTTTTGTTGTGTTGACTTTAAAAACGACAAGCTCGTGGAGTGCTAGTAGAGGCCCCTGTTGTTGCAGACTCACAAAGGCACCCCCGGATGCGGATCAGGCTTCTAGGTTGATCACTCTAGCATCCAGTGTGATTGCACAACATGGAAACCTCTCTCCAAGTGTGGGGACTTGTGAAACTGAGAGAGGAATCTCCAGATTAGAGGCTGGTTCCTCAAACTCCTCTGATCTAGATCTATATTTTGCAAAACTACAGAGGTTTGAAACCTAATCCTACTCTAAAATCCAAGGAGACAGAGATAGAAAGTGCAAAAAATGAAACTAAACTAACAGGTGATACACCAAAGGAGGAGTGGTGAACACTTCTTATTCTCGCAGATGACACACGGATCATAAAAATGCAACA
The DNA here is from genome assembly GCA_018340775.1 of Taxus wallichiana var. yunnanensis. NCBI lineage: Eukaryota > Viridiplantae > Streptophyta > Pinopsida > Cupressales > Taxaceae > Taxus > Taxus wallichiana. Next base: position 487,174,044 of record CM031237.1, read on the forward strand.
TAAAACATCATGCACAAGCTGATAAGATGTAATCGAAGTCTGAAATGAAACAAGCAACACAAACGAAGGACCTAAAACTCGATCACAGAGCTCGTATTGTCATTTCCACTGCCAAAATCCTTGTATTACAACATTAGAAAAGCGTAAAACTCATTACAATTTTAGAAGAGGTCGATACTTGCAAAAATCACTTGTTACAGTGATAGAAGAAGTTGCATATCCAAAGAAATGTTCCCCCTTCGAAATGAGCCAAATCGGCTTTTACATGCATGGTCGAGCCCGGGGACGTAAAACGTCGCAAAAGCATGGGAGCCCATCCCTTCTTGACTGCAGGTGCATTAAAACGGCATGGGGGACCTTACAAACCCATACCCTGTCATTTTGACCGGAATACAGGAGAATGCGACCCATTCTGCATTAAATCAGTGTCATTGAAATGTCGCTTCGCCATGAACATGCGTCGAGCCGTTTCTCGATTTTCTCTCTCCAGACTACACCAAAACTCGAGATTAACCCCAGAATCACATAGAGAATTTCATGAGCTTTCCGTTGATATAAAGAACGTGCAAATCCGAGCTCTGGATCGAAAGATATGTCGATCTGAAGATCTAGGGCACAAAAAAGGTAAAACGGATTTTTAAATTTCTTCCCGCACTCTGCCACCTGGATGACACGTGGCATGCATTGATTGGTCGCGTGATTCTCTCTCCTTCTCTGCTTCGTTGGACACGTGTCCTCTTTTTATTGGCTCGGGCTTTTCCTTCAAAAATTGCCCTTTGACCTTTGGACCTTTCTCCTTGTGACACGTGTCATGATCTGGTTGGTCCGCGGGTCTGCCGGCTCTTTCGCGTCCACCGCGTCTTTTTGTCCCGGATGTCCCAGTGCTTCGCGGGACAGAATCCTTCGATCCGCCCGAAATGGGCTTCCTCGTCCCTTTTCTACCGGTGACACGTGGCATGATCTGATTGGCTTTCGGCTCCTTCGGCTATCCGCGTCCCACGCATCCATTTGTCCCAACTGTCCTTGTGCTTTGAAGTTTCCCGTTTCGGCCGAACCGGCCGGTTCGCGTCCTTCGCGTCCATTTGTCCCAAATGTCCCGAAAGGTTAGCCAGGCCGCTGGGCGTTTCGGCCGAACCGCTCCTTGGTGATCCGAATGTCCCAACCGTCTAGGGACAAGGACTTAGCCGATTTTCACATTTTTCCGCCCAAGCTTATTCTCTCGCAACTTTTTCACATTTTCTCAGAGCTTGCTCTTTTCAACCTCGGACAGAGAGTTAGAAAATTTTCTTAGGGGACCTTAGAAACATGATTTTTGCCCTGTATCCATCCATTTGCCTAGTACTCGAGAATTCTGATGTATGTTATCAAATCAACCACGGGGTGGATTTGGATAACAGCCCCTTATTTAAGTTGTCACATAGTCAAGGCTACAAAGAAATGGAGACACCTTTTACTACGAGAAGAATTCATCATCCGCACAAAAATGGATGACAAGGCCAATGCCACCTATGATATTTAAAGTAAGGTACTACACATGGTGGCTCCACCTCTCTTAATTCAAGTTTTTAGTTGAGTTTATTCAAGAAAAGTATAATTATTTTCCCGATGCATAACTCATGAAATGGCGAGTATGAACATGATGCAAGGAAGAAGTCGACTAAAAGAATCAATCTAGAAATCTAGATGCATCTTCTAGAATAATTAATTCAATCATGTTTATTCTCAATTTGAATGCCAATATGTGGTTAAGATAGATTAAAGTATTAGTCTGAGGAACAACAATCAATGCATAAAGGCCAAATAGGTTTGCTGATCAGCCTAACTTTTACAATTTTTGTTTCCAAAATGCCCGTGGATTACAACCATTACATTTGGCACCACATGGACCAAAATCCATCAATGTATGTATCCCAAGTCTTCTCGATGCAACATGAACAAAACAAGGTAAATCCCGTCAACTCAAGCTAATCGAAATTGGAGTTATAAATCATGTCTCTATTCCTCGAAAATGGTTCAAGTTATATTTTGATGATTATGGAGCATTAATGGATCAAGAAATAATCTAGCTTTTTGAAAATTGTAATGTCCCCTTAGGGCATAAAATAAAGAAATCTAGATTTCCTAGAAAACCCTTATGACAAACATGTAATAATCTAAATTTTCTTCAAACCCTCATGGACAAAATTACAGCAGTCTGATTTCGCCCTTTTATTAATGAAAATTCAACAAAATGGAAATAGAAATACCCACAAGGGAAAAGCATTGAGAAAGCCTCTTGGCACATGGATTTACCAAAAGATGAATTTTTATATGTTATTTACCAACCGGAAATAGGAAATAAACACAACTGACCATATGAGCAAAATATGAAGAATGGAAGGCTCCAACTTTCGTAAATGGAGATTTATGACAGAAAATGGCTTTGTGCAAACCCTAGCCTCAAACACACCACTGGAAATAGCTGCAACAACCCTCCATGGGGGTCGTCCCAACCCTAGGAGGGTCCAAAATGTGATATCAATGCTCCCAAATCCAAACCCCAACTGAATATTCGATGCCCTAGTGTAAATATTCCAAAATCATGTCATGGAATGTGATGCCTGTTGGCTAGATTTTCTCAGCACAACTGAAAACCTAGCAGTCATGAGATAAATCTCCCTCATTTACCGGTGAGGGCTCTCGTGTAAGATTTTGTCAATTATATTTTCTAATATCTATCTCGTTGGTTTTAACTTTAACCATGTAGTTCATGCACCATAGCTAAACAGCTTTGTAGCAAGTAAGCAACTGTAAGAAATGCATATATGCAAAAGAGGGAAATAATTGAATGCGAGCAGAAAAGAAAGAAGATGTGCAACCTGACCAATAGTTAATAGAGTTGGTCATATGCACATAGACAAAACAAATAGATCTTAAAATGCATAATTTGAAGCAAAAGAAAGTTTCAGATCTAGATCTAAGACAACACAAAGTTTGTGCAGAGATCTAAAAAGAAATAAGAAACGAATGCAACGTTGACACAAAGTTCTCCGAAAATCTGCCTCTTCTCTATTCCTCTGCTTGCAGAAAGCTATCAAGGGTTTCAGCTCAAAGTCTGAACACAAGAATGTTGATTACAAATTTTGATTCTTTAACCCATAGGTTCTTCCTCTATTTATAGTGTATAAAGGGCAATTACAAATAGGAAGCTTTAAATGAATTCCCGCATGCGGAAGCTATGAAAAGAAAACAACTGGCAATCTTCCTCCTGGAATTCCTCTTTGCATGACATGTATGATTTATAACTGAAAAATAGAACCTTCTATTTTGCATGTCTGCCACCTATTTCCAAGTAATTGACTTCTTCAAGTAACGGCTTTTAAACCAATCACTTAAGTTTTATAATTTAATTGATTGCTCAATTACTTTGTCGAGAAAATAAAAGAAAGAGGAAAAGAAATAAGAAGAAAGTTACAACCCTCTTAGTCTTGTTCTTCTTCCATATTCTACATGCGGTTGACTCTTTTGCCTTTGATTCTCACCAAACTGGATCTGGAAGCTATGCATGACTGTGATTTTCTTGCGGGTATTGCCTTTGACCTGTCTTCCCTTCTATCCTTGAAGCTTTTGCAATTCTTCTTCAGTACATGCACCAATGCAATGTTTGCCGTAAATAATTCAGACAAAACTCATCATTTTTATTTTTAATTGCATATGAGCAATTTTAAATTCTAGAAAGCACTTTGGGTGAATGCAAATACAAGTAAATTCAATGAAGGCTTCAACTGGAAGATTGGGAGCACATGCACAAGATCTTGGAAGGAATTTTCCATGCACTGACTTCTACACAGGTTGCATTAGAAACAAGAGGATGAATTTTTGTTGGAAGCCTTTGCAATTATGAGATTTGGATCTGTCAATTAAATCGGTGGTAGGTTTGACTTCAGAAACTGGAAGCTATGCATGATTCCGTTGATCTTTCTCTTTCATCATGCTTCAACATGGCTGGAACAATCTTTGTTTGAGCTCTTTTTCTTTTAATTCTGTCGGAATCCCTTGCAACTGGATCCATTTGTGCATTCTTCAGATTCGGAAGATATATTCAATGTACTTGACATTGATTTGAGCACCTATGATGAATACCTGCAATTAATTCAGACAAAGATGGAGTCCAGGGCATGAATACTTGATTTTTATCACCAAAATGTCAATATAAAGCTTGCTGCCCTAAAATTTGAGGCTTTGTTTGCATGCAAAGCAAGCAAAAATATTATTTAATTCACCAGAGCACTTATACCAACATGCAGATAATTATCATAGCAAGAATCAAGCCATTCCAACCCTAGGCGCCAAACCTTGAAGCTCCCTGGCAATGAAAAACACCTTTTGATGCAAAAACCTCCTTTCCTTGGCGCCAAAACCTATCTGGGCTGCAATCCTTAGCAAAAAGAATTAATTGCTTCTTTATTATGGCAGCCCATGCTTATATAATCCTCAGCATACTATTTTTAATAATTTTCCTTCCTATTTCTGGCAATTTAATTAATAAACAATCATGTTTATTCACCCAAATTGGGCGCCCAATTATGCATGTTGTTGGTTGCTTTTAAATAAATTTATTTTATTTATTTTTAGCATGCATCCTTGACTTCTCCTTAGCTCTTCCACTTGCATTGACTTTCCTTCTATTTATGGTGCCAAAATTGGGTGAATAAACCATTAATAAATATTATTAAATGCATTGTTATTCACCCAAGGTGGGTCGCATTGTTTTAAAGGGTAATTTCCAAAAATAGGAAGTTGACTTTGATGGGAATTTCTACGCTGCACTGCAGCTCCAAAAATCCCCTCTTTCACTTAAGTTGTTTGACTTTCATAATGGAAATTTTTACCGTGCAAGGCAGGTAAGAAATTCCCGCCTACCTACCACCTGCCAAAATTCCCATCTTTTGCTTAAAGCATGTCCCAAAAAGTACGACTTGCATTAAAATTAGCCTCCTTTGATAAAATGCGACTTGCATGGGTGAATAAACCTCTTTGGTGGGGAAAGCTAGCTCTTAGCGTGCGAAAATTCCCATCGGTCCTTTAAGTGATTTTTCCTTTATTTTATTTCACCCTCTGAAGGCAAGTAAGAAATTCTTACCTGCTGCCGCCTTTGCTCACTTAATGGAAAAGAATTACTCTAATTTTCCCATCGCAGCTTAAATGACTTTGACTTCATGGGAAAAAGTACGCTGCCAAGAAGCCAGATATGAAAATTCCCGCATACCCTGCCACTACCAAAATCCCATTGCATCTTACACTCATTAATTCCAAAAAATGTGACTTGCCTAGGAGAGGCTATTTGTGCATGACTTCATCTTTTTTGGTCGAAGTTCGCATTCGAGGTTGATTCCTTCCGTGCTACGTTAGTAGATGATCTCCAAATGCTTCAGCGATTAAACAGACTATACTGGACAAGGAATACACCTAGGGGAATTTCACAAAGAAACCACGGGGAAAACCGGAGAAAAACGCAAAAGAAATAAATAAAAACGAAAAACGTTGCCAGAAGTCACAGACAAAGCTTTGAATTCATTCCTAGTGAAAATCCTATTGAAATGTGTGGATACTAGCATGCAAAACTTCAACAGGATTCAACCGGAGCACAATTTACTTCAAACGGGGCTTTATTTATTTAATAAATAATTAAATAAAAATTTCCTGCAGACAAAACTTGGCAGAGGGATAAAATGAGTTTCAGCATCTAGGTATTTGTCGAAATTGGCTCATATGGTTCACTGGGAATATCTTAACATAATATAGACATCTTCTGGCAATAAAAACACGAAAAGACCTGTTATTTTAAAAAGAACGAAATTTTTCAAATGGGTAGTCCCAGATTTCAGGGTGAAATTTGGGGACACCATGCCCTAGATGAGAAATCTTGGAAAATTGATTTGAAAGTGTGCCCTAGCTTGGTCAAATTGAAATAAACTAAAAATCCTTGTTTTTAGCTCAATCGCAACTCTTATGGAGTTATCTCAAAGGATTCAAGGGTTTTTCGTCCTCTATCCTTGCAGCAATGAAGGGTTTTCGTCCTCGCATATGGAAGTTGGATCAGTATTCCAAAATCACATTCACAAAATATAATGTATGCAAAAGATCTCTTTCCAAGTGACCCCCAATGCTCTTTTATAACTTCACTTGGCACTTTTCCCAAGAATGACACCCCAAAAGCAACATCCTCCTTTCTATATGCTCATTGGCATTGCTTTATCAACAGTAACTTTTTTATAATAATAAAACTTTTACAAATAAATTGCAGAAATCAAATCCTAGCTATTCACCTAAAACCCAATGCAAATACCAACCCCAAACGCTACCCTAGGAGCTCTATACAACTGAGTTTATGGTAGGTTGTATGACTGATATTTGGCTGGAAATAGCAACAACACAGTCTCAAAACCCTGCAAATAAAAATCAGATCTTAACCTTTGATGAGATCGCCTCCAAAAGGTGGCAATAGGTGCTCCAAAGTGCTGATTTGATGACCAAAAACTGTAGCGACACTGTAGCAACAACATGTAACTCTCAAAATGCTGAAATCTTCATCAAATCACTGTAGCAACACTGTAGCAGCAACATGCCAACTTGAAACTTGACCAAATATGCTGATTCGATGATGTGGTACAAAGGATCAGCACAAGGATCACTGCAATATGCCCCAAATGATGAATAAACCTGTCAATAAGCTCACTTGCAATCCCTGAATGGAATTGCCAAGAGGGAATGAGGGTTTTCGTCTCCAAGCCCTAGCAACCAAGGGTTTTCGTCCTCAACTACAAATTGGAGTTGGACCAATAGTCCAGAATCTCGTTGACAAAATGTAATGTATGCAAAAGATGTCTTTGCTAGTGACCCCCAATACTCGTTTACATCTTCACCGGCACTTTTCCCAAGGAAGACACCCCAAAAGCAACATCCTCCTTTCTATTTCCTCATTGACATTGCTTTATCAAAAGTAACTTTTTATAATAATAAAACTTTATCAAAAGGTCACTTTTTTATAATAATAAAACATAAGTGTCTTTTATGACTATTTCATAAAGTTACTTTTTCGACACTTAAGTTATATTATTAATTTATTATACTTTATTTGAAAAAGAGGGACATGACAAAAATATAAATTCCCAATTTAGTCATAAATTCCAAAGCACTCTAGAAGAATGTGAACTTGATCCTAACAACTACCAGCTACCAAGAGTTGAATTCTACAGTTATGATTGTCTTACTTGGGAATCTTATGTTAATATTAGAAATGGTAAAGATCTAGCCAACAAAGTACTTCAGATGGAATGAATTTGATTCCGCCATGAATGGAGTATGCATCACAAATTTGATATCACTCTATTAATTGTTTGAGAAATACAACCACCTCCAGAAGATATGATTATGAAATACTTTTGGAGATTCCCACACAGATAGTAAATAATCATTTCTTCTGTAAAAATCAAGACACGTAGACACCAACTAGTAAAAAGTCGGGACCAGTGCTCTATGGTTTAATAAAAGTTTGCTTTAGTTTGTGGTGTGTGTTGTTACTTTTGTATATAGCACTCTTGACACTAACAAGACATAATTTGTTTTTTAAGACCAGTCCTTTACTGGGTGCACCCCTGGTTTTGTGTCCCTTGTTTTGTTTAATGATTTTCCTTTAGACTCTTCACTCGCATGCTATTTATTGGCCTCACTTGGTCCATTGTAAGCATGAGAGAAAATTGGAAAAGTCTTTTCTGTATAAGTTTACAGATTGATAATAGAGAAGCCTCAAGTCGACTGTCCTACTGATAATTTGTGAATTTTATTGTTTTAAAGCAGTCTCCCTTTTGAGTTGTATGGTTCAAGTCATTGCTTTGCTTAATATTGAGAAGCTATTGAATCCGTACATGTGCTCGTGACTCTACTTAATATGATCTTTCTTGATAATACTTTTTATGAGGCCTTTTTATATGAGTACTATTTCAGCTAAGATGTTTTAAAATGGTAGAGTTATGCTCTTGTATAGTTCCTCATAAAGTTTAGAATAAACATGGAGATATAAAGCTCAACAGTTGAGAAAATATTAGTCTAACTATGATTATTAAAGGTTTTTTAAAAATACAAGCATATATATGCTTAGATGTGATATTTTAAAAATAAATAAATATTTTATTTCTTTTACCTATTTCAAGCTGAAATTTTTCACTCAATTCTGAATTGTCCAAACAAATTGATGAGAACTTAAAATTGATTTCATTTTTGTACTAATTATTTCTTGTGAACATGGAACATAAGACCAATTTTTAACAAAAAAAAAAAAATTGATAGTTAAACAAGGGTTATAGGGTCCCTTTCCCTTTACATTAAAGATATTTCATGAAGAGCAATCCAAAAAACTGTCCGACCCAGCAAAACAATGCTGATAACGCCAAAAGACTTTACAATTGAGGAGGGAGGGGGACTTTTAACAATTTTAATTATTTGTAGAGATAATGTTTAAAATACTTTGAACCTTTGTATGAATTTGAAATGCTGCTCTCACGCTTTTTGTTATGCTTGATGAGTTCATTGTAAGGTTAATGCTTATAGCGAGCATAGTAAATGGGTTGGAGCATTTTGATACTTTCCTTGCTTAATTTTATTTTGAATATCAGGGTTGGACATGCGCATCATGAATAAATAACCACCTATCTTTGAGTGACCAGAGAAATGAAATTATATTAATGTCTACGAGTGACCAAAGTTGGTCAATGGGACTTGAATACATCCGATTACAATAGAAAGTTCTAGGGCAAAGAACCCTAGTATCAAAGAATAACTAAATAAAAATAGAAAGTACTGAAAATAAATGAGGAATAAATTCAAATCCTTAGAAGTGATAAGAACCCTTGTGAATCCCTGCTCAAAAAAGTTGTTTGTGAGATCCCTTATTCTTGTGGCATTCCCTACATCTGTGAAATTGGTAGATCTTTTTGTACCTAGTTCAAAGAAATGCACGGACCTTCAACATGGAAATTTCAAGAGATCAGCATTCACAGAGCATGAGCATAAGACTAATCACGCTATGCTCATTGGTGATGGCAAAGTCTTAGCTTTAGAAGGATGTTGGAAAGACAAGAAGATTAGAGAAACGATTGAAATTGAAAAATGTCCTCACAATCTCAACAGAAATGATGGTAACAAACTAAGCCATTCATGGAAACATTCATAAGCTCGTCCCCTCTCATGTCTAGGTGTTTGTATCCGTTGTAAATGAAATGAACTTTCTAAAATTGGGTCTTCTCAATTGATTTTTAAGTGTCTAATCTTATTAATTGATAATATTGTCATGTTAATAAATTAATCTAATTAATTAACTAAATTACAATACCCTCCATTATATTGTGTAACTAGTTAATTGAATACCCATGGTTTAATTTCTTTTTAATCTAACTAATTATTTTCTTTATCAAATTACTTAATAATCAAGGGAATCTAATTTTTAAACACTTTTAATGGTCGAGGCTCTATAAATTTTTCATCTAATTTAATTTATTCTATTAGATAAATAACCATCAATAATTTATAATGCCTATAATTTTATAATATTCAAGTTCTTTTGAATAAATTAAATCATTTTACTTGAACATAGATTATCAATTAAATTAATAATTATTAGTAAAGCAATGAATTAATAAATTTATCTCTTAGTCCTTATAATTTTATTCCTAATTCCTTACCAATGAAGCGAAAACTTTCTAGCCAACTCTCTATTCCCAACTCCATTATTTCCCTCCTTTGATGGAATCACCTATTTATGGAATCTCTTGGTTTTCATATCCCTCAAGCATTGGATTCCTCTCTTTACTTCCCCGAAGATGGATTCAATAGTGAGATCTGAAATGTTGGACATTATAAATACCATGTACTTGCATCTAGAATATCTTCAACAAGAAAACCAAACTCAAAGCAAAAACCAAAAGAAATTAAAGCCCCAACCCATGTGGTTAAGATACCAATACAAATAGCCATGTGGGGGAGCAAGAACCCATAATGAGCGTGGGTTGATGAAAGTTAGAAAGAATGGGTGGTAGTCCCATCAAACATCTTTGACCATGCTAGAGGGACAAGTGGAATCATCTATGTCACCGTTTGTCACCATGCAAGGGCCAATGTAGGATCTAATAATGCTCATTGGGGAGTGTCTACGGGGATGAGAGGGCCAAATTGGGTAATCCTAGGAGGAAGTAAAGCAATGCCTCCTAACATCCAAGGCTAGAGAAAATCCTTTGCAATGAAGAAATTCGTAATGTGTGTTGTCCCCACGACTCAGGAAGCGGTTGAGGAATAGATCCACAATGCGTAGGAGAAGATCCATGACATTGAGGAGTGAATCCTGTTTCCCGAAAGATAATGTGTTGGTGAACATTAGTAGTAGTGTTGTGCAAAGATGAGCGTCGCCTTCCTACCCCCTTAGTGTGTGAAGCAACAATATTGTCGCAAACTTTGCGATGGGTTGACAAAAAGAGGTGATCATCATGGAGGCTATAGGGGTCCCTATAGGATCCTCTTTGAAAGGTGACAACCTCATAAAAAAATGGAAAGGAATTGTTGGTTTGGGTATCGAAATAAAGTGGATAGAGTCACCCCAGTCTCTATAAAGATAGTGGTATCACCCCTAGATCTCGTAATAAATGGGGCATATGAAAATTAAGTTCTTGATCTCCACCTTTTGAAGGAGCAAAGGCAATAGTTCAATCCCCACATGGAATATAATGATTAGTTTCAATCCACAATTGGTGTGATCACAACCTTAATCGGTTAAGAGGAAAACTCAAGCCGTCGATAGCCGATAGCCTTGCTCGATGGCAAGAGCGTCAAGTTGTCTCTATAAAACCATCGGCAAAGGAGAGGTAACATTATTGAAAGAAGTATGGATATCACCAAATCATGTAAAATGCAACCATCATCAACATGGGTATGTGATCAAAGAAAATCTTCTAGCTCATTGATGTAATGTTAAAGAGGGTTGGTGAAAGAGCATGTAATGTCCCTTTCCGGGCTGAAACTGAAAAACAAGGAAATAGCACAAACCCCAATTGATAGTAAATTGAATTTTATGCAAGAACTAGGGCAACAACTTGTTTTAGGTCCACCAAACCCTAAGCAACCTAGGGTAAATTCAATTTTTTATCTTCTCCACACACAAATTTTTAGAAATACATCAACAACATGAAACCCTTGATGAAATCATGCAAAATAATTGCTTCAACCATAAATTGCAGACTGCTGGAATTAATTAATGCTCAAAAACAGCTGAAACTTCAAAATTCTGTAACTTCATAAATACTTGGAGAAAAAATGCAAATGATAGCTCAAAATGACCATAAAAATGGCAACTATCAAATAAAATTAGAATAAGATTTTTCTAACCATCAAAACCCACTGAAAAGTGATCCCGAAATCTCCAAATGGGTAGATCAAGCTGGAAATGAATGTGGCAGCCCCAAAAAGGCATGCCCTAGCTGGAATTTGTGCCCTAGCACTGATAGAAACCCTTGCCATTCTGAAATTCTGAATTTTGAAGCTCAAATGTGACTCCTAGATGAAGCCACCAATGCAACAAATGAGGGTTTTCGTCCCCAAGTGTTGTAACTATTGAGGGTTTTCATCCCCAATAGGATCCAATGAGGGTTTCTATCCTCAATGGATGAGAGAAAGAGGCAAAGCGTGCTCCAACTCCAAGAAAATATCAAGATCCCAAAAATGCATAATCTTCTCCAAGCCAAACGAACCCCTTATATAGCTCATATGTCATGCCAAATTTCTAAAACATGATCCCTATGAAGACCAACCCCTTAAGGAGATATCATGCACTCCAATTTACGAAAATATAAGTTTCTTCTTTTCTTTTTTCCCATTCCATCTTTTTTTTATATTTTTTATCCTTTTTGCTGACAAAAGAAATGAGTATTAAAAATACCTTTATATTAAAAATAATATTAAGTTGCCCCTAAAATAGAGAATGGACAGAGCGCAACTTATAATATTATTAATTATTTTATTTTAGAATAGGGACATTACGAGATCACATTCTTGCTTGACCCTAATGGTACTCTTCACAAAGCTAGAAAGACTCTAGGAAGTGAGAACCCACCTAAAAATTTCTCATAGACACTCCAAGCATTGATAATGAGACAATATGGAATGTGGACATCACAAAACTTTTGGAAAAGATGTTTCAAAACCAAGTCAAAGGCCTTATGGAAGTTCACAAAACAAAAAAAATCCTTTGGAAGACTAATGATGATCCCCCACAATAATAGGCCCGAGTGTAAATATGTGGTCAATAGTCCGGTATGGCGTCCGAAGTTGGCTTGTCACCCTTCTCTAAGATGACCTCTCTCCAATTTCTTTGAAGTTGCATGTCTAATACCGCAGTATAAAGTTTGGAAATGTATGCCCAATCACAATGGTGTTGTAGTTTCTAGGGTTAGAGCTATCCCCAAACTTATCAATGGCATGTATTATGTGATGGGACCAAAATCAAGGAAAACATGAGCAAAGGGGGCAAGGGAATCCACACCATATTTGAAGAACTCATATCAAGACCCTCACAATCCATTGCTTTTCGCTACACAACTTTTGAATAGCTCTCTTTCATAGTTCCTACAGAGAAAGTAGTAGAAGGTGGTGGTGGATTGGAGACAATGACAATAGGGCTAGTATGGGATGTCATAATGTGATTTGGCATAGGAAATCCATGTCTTGGGATAAATTTCAGAAACGGGGTTTTCCATTAGAGGATAGTGCGCCAAAAGGTCTTAAGGAAATGGTAGAGGACAAAAGAAAAGCAAGTCATCTAGACATAAGAAACCCATGTTTCTTTTTCAAAGAAGACAAGTGATAATCTCTATGAGTGGATGGTATGGAGGTAGTGTCATGGGATAGGGAAAATGAAAGTCTTTGATGAGGGATTTATTGTCGTCATCGTATCGACAATTCATAGGGCGGGACCCATGTGGACAAGGTGAGCTAGAGTTGTACATAGTTTGGGGACAAGAGTCAAGAGTTGTCTCCGAGAACATGACGTAAAAACTCATACATGGACTTTGTGGTGGAAGAGGAAGTGAATAGTATTTAGACATAAGTTGAGAGAGTTGGATAACATAGTCAATGGTGTACTCATCATCAAAGCAGACCATGGTGTGGCAAGTGTTGGGGGGTGTGGTGGGAGGCGATGGGGGTTAGGAATGAGAAGCAACATGAAAGGTGAAAGCCAAGGCAACATGGCCAAAACGTGGGAGCTGATGGGAAGTAATGAACACCCGGATGTGGGGCGTTGAGTGATATGCGGGAGAGAACATAATCCACCACGCCCTTCCTCCATGGGGAAATCAAGTGAATCTATTAGAATCAGGGAAACAACGAAGCTTATTGAGAGCGTAGAGAATCTATGATTCTACCGTATAGAGAAGCTGCCTCGCATAGGTTGTCATCATAGTATTTTCATCCATTGATTCTCATCAGTAAAACAAATTCCTCAAGATCAGATCTTGAAAGCATGACTCATCTTGTGCAAGATCATTAATATGTGTTTGTGGGTTCTTGCACGGCATCAAGTCACCCATAAGAATAACATAGCCATTTGAGGAATATTGGGAGATCTCCAAATAAAGGTCAAGGTATGGGTTCCCATAGCTTGCACAACAAAGGTTGATGAGGTGGGGGAAGTAAGCATACTACATTGAGGGCATCATGGACCCCTTTGAACATACAACCACATGTATTTGATGGACAACATAAGCTACCAATGATACTTTGGACACGAGGATGTCACAAATGAGGCAAGCCACTTCACCTAAACCACAAACACTACCCGATCCTCTTGGTACATGTCAATAGGACAAGATGTAGAATTAACTTGTTAGTGGAGGGGGTTCTCACCACACGCTCTCATGTTTCTTAGTAAGGAAGATGAGATCTTGCGATCAATCACATCATGGAAGGTATTTGGAGAAACCACATATCACCATTATAATTCCAACAAGTAATGGAGATGCCACTATCGCATGTTGAGACCTGAGGTTGCGATCATGCTAATGGTCTAGAGTGTGACCATGTAGGAGGGGGAGAATCATGAATGCTATCCCTACAGTCTTGAATAACGTCCCACTTGTTTTCCTTTCTGGAAGCCACAAGTTGAATATGAGCTTTTCGAAGCTCTTCCTCTTGGAGTTGTGTGAGATTTGTAACTAAATAAGTTTTTTGAGGGAGGGCAAAGAGTTCCTTTTTTTCCTTGAGAGCTTGGAAACATTCTTTTGTGGATCGGAATCAGACAACATGGGTGTTGTCCGAAAATGTCCAAGCTGTGTTAAGGAAGACAACCTTTAAGTCTATAGATTCCTTCAAGATTCTTTGACCTACAAGTTTAAGGATCGGCTGTCCTAGGGAGGCCAGGGACATGAAGGTTGAGTACCTTGGTTTGTTGTGCCCTTTATTTTTCACACTTCAGTTAGATAGCCATCTCAACAACTGGAGGTGCCTTCTTCCCTTTAACCACTTGCACCCACAAATTTTGTTCCTCGACTTGTTTTTGGATAGGTTGTTCTTAGGTTGGTGTTTCGTTTTCAAGTGCTCTAACTGAATGGTTATCTTTGATTGCTTGTTCTTAATTTCTGAAACCACTTCATTAAGCTGCTGAAAGCACATGGAAGCAGTGGTAGTGGCTTGGATGTACTCAATTTTAGTGACTCTTTCCTGCAAATCGGCACTATACCATTTTTCTCTTGTAACAGTTTCTAGAACAGCAACAAAAGGTCTCGAAGTTGGGATCCTAATGTCTCAATTCTAGATATCCGGCTGCAAAGAATGGTGTATTTAATTTTTGGTGGCCAAATCCTGTGAAGGCAAGGTTTTTAAACTTGTATTAAGGGAACTCCATGTGGAAAACCAAAAAAGCTGTCCCGCATGGGCTTCTGCAAATCGTGGATTTGGAACCCAGAAATTCTGCCCTAGTCTGCTAATTGTTGAATCTGAAACCTTAAACCTAATTGAAAATTGGGGATTTGAAACCACCCAGAAATCTGCCCTAACCACAAATCTTCAGAAATCTGGTGACAACAAAAGAGAAAAGTGGCCACATAAATGGCAGAAAATGGGCCATGAAGATGGCAGAAAAGAAGAGCCATGAAAAAGTGTTTGTAAATACATGATGTTATCCAAATCAAGCGTAATATGATAAAATGAATGTGGTGTCACTCAGATTTCACCCTGAAATCTGTGACTACCCTATCCGAAAAATTTTCGTACTTTTAAAATAATGGGTCATTTGTTGTTTTTATTGCCTGAAAGTTCCTGTATTGCACCAAGATAATCCTAAAGAGCCATATTAGCCCTTTTCGCCAAATACCCAGATGCCCAAAATTGTTTTATTCTCATGAGGGATTTGTCATGGGAAATTTTATTTAATTATTTTGAGCCCGTTTGAGGCTATTTGCGCTCCGTTTTAACTCTGTTATGAGCGGATATGTTATTATTCCTATGTACCAGAAGGATTTTAACTTATTCTAAGTTTTGGGCTTTATATGTAACTTTTGGCAATTTTTCGTGTTTTTGTGGTGTCCCGTTTCGTTTTCTGTAAAATTTCTCTGGAATAACTCCTTCGCCGGGTAAGCCCGATTTTTGGCCTGGAGCAGCTGGAAAACATACACGCACATTTTGCCCGGAGGAAGTCATCATCCGAGGTCTGGATCACTGGGAAAAAGCGAAGTCGCAGCATGATGTGAATTTTAGCCTACCTGGGATGGCGCATTTTTGGAAAACAAAGGATTTAAGCTGCGATGGGAAAAACATAAGCCGCGGTGCGATTTTATGGGAATTGTAGTACTTTTTCCGTGAGCAAGGTACTTTTTCCCGTGTTATAAAAAATCACTTAGCTGCAGTGGGAAAATAGAGATATAAAATTCACTTAGTCGGTGGGAATTTAGAGGTTATTGCCTTTACCTGCAGGTGAAAATTCCCATGATATAATAAAGGAAAAGTGACTTAAGTGAAATCATGGGATTTTAGTGCCTACCTTGCAGGGTAAATAATCCCATTGTCAAAGTCAAATCACTTAAGTGGATCATGGGATTGTCGGTGCTACCTTGCAGGTAAAAATCCCATTGTCAGAAATTCTTAAAAATAGAATTCTATTATGCAAAAAGTGCGACCCACCTTGGGTGAATAATAATGCATTAAATAAATATTTGTTAATATTTATTCACCCAATTTTGGCACCCAAGCTTGTGGAAAAGTCAACAAAAGCAAAGGGAATAAATCAATTGAAATAGAATTCTAAAATTAAATAAATTTAATTTATTTAATGCAGCCCCTTTTGAGAGGAATTAATACTTTTAAAGTATTAAATGATTATATTAATTCCTATTTTCAGTGGCTATGGTCAAAGCACACTGTGAAGCTTAAGTGAAGTGAAGTGTGGAGGATTAAATTGGATTAATTTAATTTATTGGATGGCTGTCCTTAAACATGCTATTTTTTTAAAAGAGAAAAGCATGATTTTTAATTAATTAATTGCCTTTAATTGTTAGGGCAATTATTAATTATAGAATTATGAAGGTTATATAAGCATGGGCAGCCATATGGATTTATTATTCAACACACAGGTAAAGAATTGCAGCCTAAGAGGAAAAGTGCCCCCCATTAGAGGAAGGATTTTGCACAGACAAAGTGCTAACAAAGGATAAAAGCTTCCAGATTTGGCGCATGCTTTGGAAAAGGTTCATCTTCGTCTGCACAATTGTTTTCACAGGTGTTAAAGGAGCTCAGGTGTTGATTGAAAGGATTCATGCTCTCTTTATGTGCAAATTAGACACCAATTTTTTTTGGGGCAGCGAGGCTTGAAAAGTGCAGATTTTTATAATTTAAATTCACTATTCATACCCCGGTGGCCATTTTTGTCTGAATAAATTGCGGGAATTCATTACTAAAAGAAGAGGAGCTTTTATCAATGTCCATACATTGCATATATCCTCCGAATCAAGAATTATCCGATCTACACCAAGATTGAAGAATTCCGATCAAATAAGAAGAAAAAGACATTGTTCGACAAAGATAGACAAAGCTATGGCGAAGAAAGATGAAAAAGAAACCTCATGCATTGCTAAATTTGTAGATATTGGACAGATCTGCTCGAACCTCTTCTTTGAATTGATGGAAAGACTTCACTCATGCGTGAGAAAACTTCACTCATGCGTGCGATTAAAAGCAAGTGGAATTATTCAGTTGCGAGCTTTTCCATCCATAGCCCAGTTGCCAAAGTTTGTTATGCAGGTGCAGATCTATATCCAGAGCCATGTATGCGGATGCAAATCCATATGCAGATCCAGATCCAGATCTCATAGTTGCAAAAGCTTCTGGCACAAAGGCTTCATCCTCTTGTTTTGAATGCAACCCGTGAAGAAGATAGTGCGTGGAAAATTCCTTCCAAGATCCGGTGCATGTGCTCTCATCTTCCAGTTGAAGCTTTCATTGAATTTTCATTCATCCGGAGTGCTTTCCAGAATTTTTAATTGCTCATATGCAATTAAAAATAAGGATGATGAGTTATCTACGGCCAACCTTGCACTGATGCATGTACAACAGAAGAACTGCAAAAGCTTCAAAGGATAAAAGAGAAGACAATGTGAAGGAAAAATTCCAGCTTGCTTCCAATTCCAACTTGCAATTCCACTTGTTTCGATCCACTTTTCGATTCCAATCGTGCTTGAATTCGGCTTGTTTCGAGACAGAAAAAGCCAAGATCCAACTAATTCCAGCTTGTTTCCAGATCCAGCCGCTTCAAGATCCAACTAATTCTAGCTTGTTTCCAGATCCAGTTTGAATCAGCTGCATGCAGACATGAAAAAAGACAAAGTTAGCTTTCCTCTTCCTTCTTCTTTCCTCCGACAAAGTCAGCTTTCCTCTTCCTTCTTCTTTCCTTCGACAAAGTAATTGAGCGATCAATTCAATTATACAACTTAAGTGATTGGTTTAAAAGCCATTACTTGAAGAAGTCAATTACTTGGAGATAGGTGGCGGACGTGCATAATAGAAGGTTCTATTTTCAGTTGCAAATCATACATGTCACGCAAAGAGGAATTCCAGGAAGGAGATTGCCAGCTGTTTCTTTTTCGACTTCCACATGTGTCAGTTCAACTAAAGCTTCCAGCTTGTAATTGCCCCTCTACATTCTATAAGTAGAGGAAGAACCTTCGGGTTAATCATCGATCAGAATTTGTAAGAAGCAATCTTGTGTTCTAGACTTTGTGCTGAACCCCTGAGAGCCACTTGTTGCAGAGGAATACAAAGAAGCAGGTTTCCGGAGAACTTTGTGTCACGGCGTACTGTGTTTCTTGCTTTAAATCTTAGATCTTTAAGTAAACTTTGTGTTATTTTAGATCTAGATCTAGAGCTGCCTTTGTTTCATAATTCTGTGTGTTCAAATCTATTTGAGTTTCTTCTATGTGCATGTGATTAGCTCTGCAATCTACTAATTAGGATGCACATCTTCCTTACTTCCTCTCTGTAATACCTTGAATTTCTTCTTCTTTCATTCTTCCTTTCTTAAACAGCTGCTTACTTGCTGCAAAACTTCTTAGTTATGGTTCATGAACTAAGTTGTTAAAGTAAAACCCCTGATAGATAGAAACACATTTTTATTGACAAATCTGACACGGGAGCCTCACCGGTTAAATGAGGAGATTTATCTCATGAAGGTTTGATGCTATGCGAAAAATCTAGCCAACGTAATTTGGAGTTTATGAAAATAAGTATACTATATTATTTTGTTTTGATTTGGCTGAGTGATGGAGACGGGGCTGGTTGGCATCTCAAATAGGTGATGCCTTACGGTGATGAACGTTGATGGACATCCATCTTCTGGTGAGGTCTCCATTCCTACCGGAGCTAATGTCTTTTTATTACCAACATGTCTTTAGTGTATGTGTAGAAAATATAGTCATTAGTGTTTTATCTTGTTATCGGGTTCAAATACAAGACAATCCATAACATTTCTAGCAACATCGATGGGTTATACAGGCCAAGCTGAATCAGAAGCTGCCTTTTTGTCACATGTATGTTGGCCACTATATCCATGTTAAGTCCTAGGGCAAATAAAGGAGGCATAAGTTTCATTGTTCTTATGGAAGGTTTATATAGGCATCTGCTGTGCTATCTGATGATCGGAATGCTGGTTGAGAAGGGAAGAAGCAAAAACTAAACATACGAAAGCTACTTTGTCATGACCTATCTGAGAGAAATATCTTCCTATTTGAGAATGATGTTCGCATTGTTGGTCTGACTCTAGATATGGCTACCATAATTTTTTACATGTTGCATCAATGATATCTTGGTGATTATATCCTGGCTACAATCAATATAAATCACCATGAAAGGGGCAATGATAATCGATTCTTACAAACCTCACAACACACTATAGAGTTCATTTTACCTGACGTTATTGGTAAGTATGACAGTCGGTCTGTACGCATCTTCTAGATGATAAACTAAACATTTGCTGGATCCATAAAGTAGTGAAGTCAGTGCAAGAATGGAAAGTTGGTTGTAAGTACATACGGAGATTTATTCTAAAGCAGATGCTAGTTATTGTAAATCATTTTTAGGTTTTTTCAAGGTCTGTCCTTTCACATTTCCTCATGTCAAAATAAAATTTACCATGAATTTTTACTTCACATAAAGTGATATTGATTTAATGCATTGCCTCTTTTAAATTTGAGTTTTCTGGGCTGAAAGGAAATGAATAAATAAAAATGTTCTAATCTTTGCAACTTACAGAATGCAAGGTTAGTTCGAGAGGCCCTTTGTGAACTGGAGTTGCCATACATTCTTCACAACGTTGGAAAAGGTTCTTCAAAAAATTTAATTTTGTTACAGCTTGCAGGTTCAGACAAGGTATTTTCTTCATCTACATCGTCTATATATGCTAGTCTTGGAAGTATTAAATTGCTTGTATGACTACCTAGAATTTACCTGGCATGCCTTAATTTTCATCACGCCCATTCTATTTTTCATTTGGGATTTTATAACTTTATTAATTTAGATATGCATCAATGTTTCTTACATTTTTGTCTGAACTAACTTGATTCTTGGGTTGTAGGTACCATACCTTGTAGACCCTAACACAGGGGTAAGCTTAGGGAATCACCAGGAAATTATATCATACTTATTTCAGACATATAGCAGTAGATAATGGCAGTTTCGTACATGTCCTTAGTCCAATATGTTTAGTGCATGCAATACTTGCCAAAGAACTTCATAGCCCTCAGGATAGAGGTTATAAACGCCAGCAAAATTCAGAACTATACATGATAACACCTACTGCAGGTTTTCATTTATCAGTATTGGACAAAAAAGTATCATGTCAATTGATTGTAATGCGTAAGTTGTCGGTATTGCTTCTAAATTGAAGTTGTACCGTCCTGATTAGCTTTGAGTTTATATTTATAAGTTTTGTTTTGAATCACGGTAGAAATTTATTTAGTGGCAAACAAAATCATACTGAGATCGGCAAAAAGGCTCGATGCAGGCTGCATGCAAAGTGTATATCAGTTGTATCCACCAATTTTTCACGTGATAAGATTAATACGACTTCATTCTACACATGCAGAATATAATCAAATTCACATGAAGCACACACATCATTATACACATGGTACATGAACTTTTTTTATAGAAACATGAATGCTATGCAATGTCCATTTGTCTTCATATCCCAAACTGGGCTTCTTGATCAATGCGGAGATATCTCTCCATAATCATCAGGGAACTACATAGAATTGGTCATGACAGGTGGGTCAGTTGAACACAGCCCCTCATACATAACTGTACATGACTAAGCACTATAAACATTTTAATAAGTTTTAAGTACATTACACAAATATAAGCATGAAAAACATGATATCAAAGTTGTTGCCTAGATCTATTTGCTCTATAGATTAGTTAAAGTCATTTCTGAGACCAGACTTTGGTTGGGGCTGACATAGAAGTAGGCTCAGTATGTAGCTGACAGTAAACTAAGTGTAAGAAACCATGGCGGGAGAAGTCATAGGGATGATGATGGATGTCCCGGTGAATGTGAAGCAAATGCTCTAGGTCCACTATGACTGATATAAAAGGTGAGGCATCAACTGCTGTAAATGTTGTCCCTATAGCCTTTGCAACTGTTTATATTCCCATTCCAACAGCTAATAGGCTCTTCTAACGCCTTCAACAGTTTCAAGCCTCTTAAATGTGATGTCTCAACTTGGGTTCGTTCTCAACACAAATATGTGAAACATGAGCCTCTGAACAAAACTTTTCCGTCTTCCGAGCTTCAAAAATCTCGAGTTGGTGTCATCCGTCTATTTTGCTGATTTGTTTTTCTAACTTTGTTTCAGCATGTGAGCCGTTTTTTGTTCGTCACTTATTTCTGTTTCATATTCCTTCTTTTGCTATGCCAAATGGTTATCGGCTTCTGCTGCATGCTTGGCTGCCTCACTTGTCTTTAGGTGCAATTATTGGATTCTTAAACTTGTCTGCTGCATCTTTATGTATGTAATTCAACATTGACTCCCCATAATCACAAGCTGCTGGATCACTGTATCATCTGCAGGCTAAGTTACCAGTTTGGGTTCGGGTACAGAATACCAGTACAGAAATTTTATTTTTGCCCCGGGCTTGGGTATGGGCGTACCATTTTTTAATAAATTATTAAAAATATAACTATTCTAGCCAAATAAACATGAATTAACGACACGATATTTGTAGATCAAACAAAATTCCCACAAAACAGTACAGATAAATTGATAATGATAACTGGATGTGTCATGTCATTATAAAATTATAAATATTTAATCAAAATTAAAAATCGAAGTCATGATAAATATTAGTAGGTTTTAGGGTTATTGTTTATTTTTGTAGTTAGTCCACAGTCAAAGTCAAACAATTGAAAATTTATTATTACAGAAGGACCCAGGGGAAAACCTGGGCTTCCATGGGGCCGAACCTGGTAACCGAGTATGCAGGAATATAATATATTCCAATGTCTACAGGTTATTATACTTTTGCAAAACGTTAATCATGCCTACCCTTTACATGTAAACTCAGATTTATTTCTTCCATCTATTTGTTGTCCACATATGCCATTGTGCAAAATTTGCATGCTCAATTTACTGTAAAATATGGGTGAAATAAGATAAGCTGGTTATAAATAGCCTTCATCTTCTGCACGGACCATATCACTCTCTTCTTCAACCCACTGCAAATATGAGGAATAACCTGCTATCATGGACAAAGTGAGGGGGAAATCAGGTACAGTGCAGGGAACTAGCAATGTTGATATCTCATTAGGCAAATTATCCATTGCTAGCTTCTGAGTCCAATCTATATACCAACACAAAAGGTGGATAATCTAAAGTCTTTCCCCACATTTGGTAAATTTGCTAGATTGTGTTTTAAAAACTCTGAAACACAAGGGATAAAAGAAACAGAAAAAGGCTGGGCGAAAGGTTTAGACACAACTGCTTGGCTCTCTAATCTCCCAATTTCTCACTCATCATCATCATCATCATCATAACACATTCAAATTAAAAAGACGAGTGGGAGAAGGGGACAATATCTCTTTTGGGATTTTGTGGCATTGTCCTCCCCTCAACCATTGAAATCCTCGGAATATATTCATTGTCCCTTTTGTCTACTAACAAATTCTTACCATGTTTATGTACTATGTGGGTCCCTTTGTCTTGTGATTATCATGGAAAATACATTAGGAAAAAATGTCATTACATTAACAACTACTTATGGTGGCTATCTTGAGATGAGGACACATGTAAAAATTCCTTTAAAAGTTTGAATGAAAGAAAATCCCAAAAAAATAATAAATAATATAATTATCTAACCAAAGAACAAGTTGAACACAAATATTTGTAATTGTAATATACTTCCACGAGCTTAGCTTGACTTAAATTTCTTCTCACACCCTTTTTTCTTTATTTGTCATTGTAACTAATACAACGTGCTCTTGCAATAAAGCTCTGCATAATTTAAATGAATTATTAAACTTGGTTGGAGTTATTTGTCGTTGATATAAAAGGGCCATCATGCCTATCTTTTTGAATAATTTCGATTCAATACTAAAAAAACATACACTTGAGCTCCTAGCTAAATTTCATGGACCATTCATATCACAATCCATAAAAATTAAATGTATTGTCAACATTTATTGTACATATTTGGTTATAGCTAGGATGATTTTTCTATGTTAAATGCATTAAGTTCAATACAAGGGTGGCTAACTAAGTTACCTAGTACCCATATAACCCAGGGGCTAGATCAGGTACGTGTAGTAAGTCATAGTCTCATCTGGTCCTCCCTTTGATTCGGCAACCCTAGTGTGTCCAAGGATGGCCTTGAACCAGTTAAGACGTACCTTGGCTATAGTCAAGTTTTAATGAGCTTTTGTGTTGTCTAAAGATAACTACATTATACAATCCCTAACGCATAATATATAGCAAATAACTCTATGTATGTTAGTGTTTTCAATCACTTGCACATGAGTGTCTCACCAAGTGCAATAAAGTAGTCCTAGATTTTTCGTTATAGGATATAATGAAATGAAAATCGACAAATTATTGGCATTTATACAAGAAAACATCATATCAAAACCCTAACTCAATAATTACACACACAAACATCATCATAATTGTAAAGATTAACATTGTGCATGGTTGATTCACACATAATTTCATCCAATCTTCACATAAACCACACCTTCCATTGATCACAAAAGAGAAGGTTACAAATTACATCAATATGTGTGTCTTGCACCACATATTCATAATGAAACATTGAATTAGAACATATATGCATTAGGTATGTGCATTCCACATCTAAACCTCCCTAAATCTTAAACTCTTACAAGTTATATCTTTCAGCACTTTTCAAAAAATATCTCAACTCTTAATGTAACAAAAAATAACATCCAAAAATAGTCTCTTTACAAGTTAGAATGAAAGGATTCTTTTTTAGAATTTGCATGACAACTTGGAAGTTGGCCTAGCTAGTTGTTCTATGGATCTTTTTAGATTCCTAAATGTTGCTTGGTTGTTGTTTAGTCTGCACACACCTCTTAATCTTTAGAACCTTTTTATCGTTTCTTAAATCATCATACAATATCTAATCATCTGTGTTCATTTTTGCATGTCGCTTCATTCTTCCATAGGTGGGGTACATTCTTTGAGTATTCTTGTGTGGTCATTTCCTAAACCCACTAGCTTTCGGTTAAGTTGTTTGATCATGCATGTCTCACTCATGCAACTTGGGTATTAATCACAAGATGTGAACTTTCCCATGTTGACATTTCCCCATTCATGATATATTGTCTATCCTTAGACAAACAAGTGCATTTCCTACAACTCTTGTCTAATGGGTTGATCTTTTGCCCAAGGAATCAAAAAATCATTTATATGCTCCTACACTTTCTTTGCAAAAGCTTACCATTGTTTATGGACTTCTTGAGCTTCCTTCGTTATCTTTTTCATATCACATTTTGATAACTACCTCTACTCATTCTAATTGAGGAAGTGTTCAATCCTACTATCTCTACTCCTTTCACAAAGAATCCCATTCATATGTAATGTCCCTTTCTAGGGCTGAAATTGAGAAAAAATAGCACAAACAAAAAAAAAAAAATTACACACCGAAAATAGGTGCATAAATCCTCCTAAATATTATATTCAATTAATGGAATAAACACCAAGCCAAAGCATTCTAAAACATGTGCAAATTATGAAATTATACCCAATTGTAATTAAATAAATGACAACAAAAGTACAACTCACAATAAGGGCTGGAAATGGAGATTCCAAACCCCAAAAATATCAATAAAGTATGAAATCAGCCTTATAAATTATGAGGAAGGTGAATATCAACTCCAATTGCCCAAATGTGCCCTAGAAGGCACTAATCTCCTCCTCCAACCAAGTCGCTACCCTAGGAGAGGGTTCAAAATAAATGTAGAAACCTTAGTAGCTCTTCCTCTATCAAACCCTAGTTGCAAACCAACAACATCACTTTCTTTGAAGCCCTTAGGAACCACCAATTGAAGAGTTTTCGTTCTTCAATTTGCACAAGGGTGGGTTTCATCCTCCTTGTATGCCACACCAAAGGATTTTTGCCCTCTAGTGGAAAGGAATTGAGCAATCAACCCAAAAACCAAGCAAGTATAAATTTATGACAAGATAGATGCCCAAAATGAGTCCAAGCGACCCCTTTTATATCCTTTTGGTGGCACCAAAATCAATTAGGGAGTCTTCCCCATAATCAACTTTGATAAGGATGTGTGCATTTAACTTTATCTTTGGATTTTCACCTTTTCAACCCAGCTTGAGCTGCCTTGAAGACTCGTAAATGTAAATGCTCATGAAAAAGAATGAAAAGCATGACAAACATTTCCCTTGTTCACTTCCTTCTTCCCCACGAGAAGTGGAATGGACTAGAAAATCCCAAAACAATCTAGTTTGAAATAGGGAACATTATAGTTCTCCTTCTCGAAATCACTTGCCTTAAGCAATTGCAAGTTTAGATGCTTCAATAATTCAAATCATGTACCTCAAAATGAAAGAGCTCTTGCCAACACAAGCTCATATGCCCAAATACCATCATACTTGAAACAAAATTTAATCCCATAGTTATCAATTGGAACAACTTCGCCTGACAATGATCACGGTGTCTACTCCTTCCATCACCCATATCTATATGCTTTCCCTTAATGAAGCCTTCTACCCAAAGCATGAAAATAAATCATAACAATGAACACATCTTGCATGTAAGCTGAAAATAAGTCATAACAATCATAAATCACTTGGGATTCCATCCAATTCAACACTAGGATGACTGGGAGGAGTGTCTTCACTAGTGGAGCCTCTCCCCTATCATTACCATGCAAAAAAACCCTCTTAAATTGCATGTGTACAATTGTTCATGACTGAAAATATTGTGACCAACAATATAGACATGATACAAATATGACAAACCCACACAAGCTTCAAATAATGTGATTGGTTTAGATGTGGTAGGTACCCATATAAGGGCTGAAAAATATCCATCTTCAATTGCATCTCCATATGCTCCCCCATTTGCTTGGGTGAAAAACAAACTCAACTACTCCTCTTTTAATACATGTACTGCACATGGAATAAACTTAATAAAAAAAACAAGAGTTGCCCTCATAGTTGCTTCTTCATGCCTTATGAATATGATGGCAAGTTTTCTTTCAATGCTTGCAATCATCTCATATTCTCCCCTCAAGTGATGAATGCTCGCAAGTTTGCCCAAGTTGTCCAAAACGCACTCATACTCATGCATTTTGTCCCCTAAAATCATAAGACTAGTGTTTGGGATCCTTCTTATGACAATCGAAAACATATCAATGATGATAGTGGATTGGAAACCCTTCACCCCCTGGTTGGATACTCATCTCTGACTATTGAAAATTTGGATAGGGCACTAAAATTGTTGCAGATTTACGAATGAAAAAAGGTACATCAGCTGTCATAATGATTACCTTGGCCTCCAAAATATTCCTTCCAACTACCGGAAACCATTGTCTTCAAAATTTGGTTTGGATTAGAACTTATGAGTATTGACATGTAAGTATAACAATCATACTTTGCCCGAAATTTCTTCCCAAATAATAACAAATATGTTGGAACATGGGCCTTTACTGATTTCAATGAGTGAACTCTCTTTACACACAATTTTAAATGAAAAGAATGGCTTTAAACCGACCCCTCTATTGTTGTCCAAAGAAATGCATAGTCCAACACATGAAATTGGGGAGAACATCCATCATGGTTGTAGTGTTGTGCATTTCATTCCTCAAATTCAAAATTGTAGTGGCCAACAAACATCTTGTGATAGTTATCCTTACCTTGTCAATTTCACTAGAAGAATAACACCACTTTCTTGTGATTGAAATCCACTTGGTGGCTACCAATAGAATGTGGAACTAGCTGAAAATAATAGTCACAAGATTCAAGACAACTCTCATAATTATGCGGGGTCTATGATTCACATTTTCCAAACTCATCCCAATCAAGTTAGAAGGATGGCTTACAACACAAAAATCCCATGGAATCCATGTCTCATTCGACATTCTTGCTAGGTGTGTTTTAGAGAACCAATTCCAAACAATAACATGATACATTAATTCACCTTGATTCATGAAAACTGAATTATTGTGTACCTTGTAACAAACTGAATTTATATTCCATACAAATGAATTTATATTTTCAATGGATGAGTCATCCATAACCTTCACATACATCCAAAAGTGGCAATCTTGAAAGTAACTTGAGTCCAACAAAACCATAATAAGTTAATTCATACAATCTTGAAAATAACATCTAGTTCACTTACCCTCTTTACACCTTAAGCATCCAACCGGAATTATCTTTTTTGGCCATTCCCTACTATATTTTCTTCATGAGTGTTTTGTATCCCTAAGTGTGTTCTATTAATTGAGGACAAAGTGATCCTTCACCATGTGGTTAGAATACATAATAAACCCTCTATGATTGCTCATAAGTTTCCTTTCTATCCAAGTGTAAGAGATGATATTTACCTTGATCTTTCGAAGACCACCCATATCAAAGCAATATTGGCTTTGAATAAAAGAAACAACATGCCCATAGTTGTCTATAACATGCTTCTAAGTGTATTTCCCATTACAACATAAATATGGTAGCGATTTAGGAGGAATTAAAAATCCAAAATATGATCATTACTAGCATACCTTAGGCTATCCTCAACATGCCACCTTCCTTTCTGGATGAGGAATGATTGAGATATCTTCTACACTTCCAACCTTGTGACTTAGAATTTCTAAGTTAGGATTAACCTTAACCTTCACCTTAGATTCAACAAGTGAAGCTCTTTCCACCTTAGCTTCAATCATATTTTTTTGACACCCACATGGAACATCTATATGGTTCTTGTCGAAGTCATGTACACAATCAACTTGCCTCTTATTGATTATTGTTCTAAAAATTCTAAAGCAAGCTAAACACAAACATTATCATATGGCAATTGGGATTTAACCACAAATTCCCCTCTATAATTTAGCATATCACATTTCCCCTTTTTCTTAGGCTCATGCTCCATGGTTTCTTCATCAAACACATGCCCATTCACATTGTTGTCCTAAAATCAGTCAATGATTCATCCCTGGGAAGAGTGATAGGTACATCTAGGGCTTCCATGGGCTACTCCCTCTCATTGTCCAACAAATTCAAGTGTTATTATTTTTCCTTGATCACAATGGAGGGTTTCTTTCCCTTTAGGGATGGAACACCTTTCCCATTTTCTTTGGGCATAGCTCAAGGTTTAGACCACCCGGTCCAATTCCCACTTTACATTTCTTCAAAACTATGAACTCGACAAGTGACATAACATCGCGAATCTTCTTTGCAAAAGCCCTATATTCCTCATGGTTTTCTCGTAATGTTGTAATCCATTAAATGTTGTGTTTCAACCACCAAAATGACTTCCTTTCTTGGGAGGAAGGTAGGCCAGAATGACCTAGATGAAGAATCACTCATGATTCTTGGTGGTTGAATATTATTGCTTGCCCTTGAAGAGCTTCCTTCACCATTTAGGTTTTGCATGGCATGGATCAATTGTGCCATCTTATTCGCCAATCTTTTTTCCCTAGGGAAAACCTCTCAACCCTAACATCATCAAAATGTATGTTTGCCATTTATCTACTCCTAAATGAAACCCTCCAAGCTAGGAGAATCAATGCTCTGATACCATTGTAATGTCCTTTTCTAGGGTTGAAACTGAAAAAAGGGAAATAACACAAACCCAAATGAGAGTAATCTGATTTTTATAACAGTCCTAAAAATATATGAAACCCTAGCAACGAATTGAATCTACACTTTTAGGGCATCAAACACCCTCCAAACAAGCTGAAAATAGGTGCATAAATCCTCCTAAATATTATATTCAATTAATGGAATAAACACCAAGCCAAAGCATTCCAAAACATGTGCAAATTATGAAATTATACCCATTGTAATTAAATAAATGACAACATAAGTACAACTCACACTAAAAGCTAGAAATGGAGATTCCAAACCCCAAAAATATCAATAAAGTATGAAATCAACCTTATAAATTATGAGGAAGGTGAATATCAGCTCCAATTTCCCAAATGTGCCCTAGAAGGCACTAATCTCCTCCTCCAACCAAGTCGCTACCCTAGGAGAGGGTTCAAAATAAATGTAAGAACTTTAATAGCTCTTTTTCTATCAAACTTTAGTTACTGAAACAAACAACATCACTTTCTTTGAAGCCCTTAGAGGAACCACCAATTGAAGATTTTTAGTTCTTCAATTTGCACAAGGAAGGGTTTCATCCTCCTTGTATGCCACACCAAAGGATTTTCTCCCTTTAGGTGGAAAGAAATTGACCAATCAGCCCCAAAACCAAGAAAATATAAATTTATGACAAGATAGATGCCCAAAATGAGTCCAAACGGCCTCTTTTATATCATTTTGGTGGCACAAAAATCAATTAGAGAGTCTCCCCCATAACTAGTCTCATACGGATGTGTGCTTTTAACGTTGTCTTTGGCTTTTCACCTCTTCAACCCATCCAACCTGCCTTATAATAGAAACTATGAAAGAAGATTGTAAATGCTCACGAAATAGACTAAAAAGTTTACCAAATACTTCCCTTGTTCACTTCCTTCTTTCCCACGGGAAGTGGAATGGGCTAGAAGTCTAAAAAAAAAAACTAGTTTTAAATTGTTTATGGAGTTCCCGAGCTTCCTTCGTTATCTTATTCATATCACGTGTTGTTTTGATAACTACCTCTAATTGTTTTAGTTGAAGAATTCTTCAATCCAACTATCTCTACTCTTTGCCCGCAATCCCATTCATGCTCCTCTTACACTCCTTTAGAGAGCTCTCTATTGGAAATCATCAAACATTTTGTAATGTCTCTTTTTAGGGGGACTTAGGAAATGACCAAAAGATGAGATGTAAGACTTAAAAATCAGATTTGTGAATTGTTTTAGATGACTGATATCAACCTTGTAACCTCAAAGTAGGCCCTTTCAAGGGCATCAAATTCCTTGGAGAAGTTAAACCCCTCAAAGGTGGGTTAAACCTTGCTAACACACTTCAATTATTATGCCAAAATTATTAAGAAACCCTCAACAAACACAATCACCTATTAAAAATCAGAAGCAAGCTCGGAAATAATTAATTTTGAAAACCCTCAACTAACGAACTTCAATAATCTTGGAAAAATAGTAAAACGCCTCCAAAATTCATGAAACTTAAGATCTTGGCTTTTAAAAATATGGAGAATAAGATAATAAATTCATATTGATCAAATTATCATCACATACCAAATAATACTCCTAAGTGGGTCGCTCCACTTCAAATAAATAGATTATTGATCCAAAGAGATAAATCATGCAAGGTACTTGATAATTTATCGCTTTCCAAACTAGCTTGTATACATAAATTCTTATGGAAGGGTTTTCTTCTTCCAAAATCTCTCAATCGAGGGTTTTCATATTTGAGAAAGGTCATCAATCAAGGGGTTTCGTCCTTGAGAAAGGTAGGAAAGGTGCTTCACAAACAAATGAAAATTCACCAAAACATGATTCAATAATGGCCAAGAACCTCCTTATATAACCCAAGGAGTGTTTTACATTACAAAAATGATGGCCGGCCCCTTAAGATAAATTACTTTTAAATATTAAATTGGTATTTGGAGCCTAAATGTTCAAAATACCTTTATTTCCTAACTACCTAAGCCCTTCTATTAGAGTGTTAGGCTTCCCAATATGATACATGATGATAAATAAAACAACTACCTAAACAACAATAAAAATATAATCCAAATCTTCCCCTTCCTTTCTTCCTTAGAGCCACGGAGAGAAGAATGGGTTTAGGCCTTCAAAAATCAGCCTTCAAAAAGACAGACATGACACACTTGTTCCAATTCATGTATCTAGTCATTGATTCCATCACTAATTTTGTGTGCTTCTTCTCTCAATTCCTTGTATTGTTTCTCATCCATTTCATCAAGTGGTTTCACCCTCATTTCCTTTCACACAAATTTCTCATTCTTCATTCTTTCCTCCATTAACAAACTCATTTGTACACTAGAATCTAGCACTATAAGTTTTCCTCATATATAGCGTCCTTCTCCACCCTTTCTAGCTCGAACCTTCATATTTAGATGGTTGTACAAGTGGGAGATCCTCTAGGATTTGGTCATAGGCTAGCCCCAATTTATCTACAAGTCCTAATCTATCCACATTTTCTCCTTCTAATTATCCAGTCTCCCTACTCAATTATTGTGCAATATTGAACAACTTTTGTTATCCATTGTTTGAATTTTTCTGTATCCTTTTCCAAAATTCCCCTCTTCAAGTCTTTAAAGATTTGATTCACTTCTTTTTTCCCTTAGCTCATTTATAGACACTAAGTTGCCACCCTCATGATCCTAAAATGCAATTGTTCATTATCCAATTTCTTTAGATCATAAATTTGTGATCATTTACCTAATCTTTCTACGGAATCACTTTCATCTCCTCTTTTGCATTCATCAATTTTATTTTTATTTTTTCAAATGCGGGATCCATGTGATAGTTATTTCATATTATTCCAAGGCACTCATATGTCTTTCCCTTTTATCTTTTTGAACCTAATTATCTTATATCATATGATGATTCTTCAATCTCCTTTCTTTTCCCTAATTTTTTTCCACTATAGTTCACACATCATCATCTACATTCTCGAGTCACTTCTAAATTTTTCTCCTCTAGGCATTCTACCTCTATTTTAGTGTCACAAGTATCCTTGTTTCTTTTTGTGTGCCTCCATATTAGGTGCATTTAATTATCAATAGATGATTATATGATTTTACTATTGGAATTGCCCTTTATATTAAATTAAAATAAAGAGAGTTACATTAGCAAGGGTGGTGACCGGAAAACTCACGCTCCCGAAAACGCCATGAGGGTAATAAAAAATAAAACGCCACGTGGGCTACATCAAAATGCCTAGAGGGCCAACAGAAAGCACAAGAAACAAATCACACTAGTAGAATCAAGCACATGCTGCAACACTAGGAGGAGGAGGGTCATCTCGAGGAGGGATAAACACTCCACTATTAGGCTTGGGGCATTGAGGGAGGAGGGTCATCTCGAGGAGCGAAGATTATCATTAGAGATTACAAGAAACCACCAAAGATTCTAAGAATTAAAAGAAAGCCTTGTGTGAAAACCATTGCCAATCTAGTGCATCCATGGCTTGACCATCTCAAAAGCTTTCTAGATACTTTTGGCAACAAAAGTGCCAATGATTTTGATAGGAACCTTAGTGATAATAAGGGTATGCAACCCGATATTATTCCAACATTTCTTTCCATACGGAGCTTCGGACACAATGTAGTGTTGCAGCAAGATTTTCTAGGCCTGGTTACCTGAAACATCGAACCACCCATTTAGAACAAAGAGCCACACTTTGTCGGTAGACATTGATGATTCCCATGCCGCCTTGCTCACGAGGGAGACAATAGACCTCTCAGGCCACTCTATGGAAGCCAGCTGAACTAGAACTTTTACACCATAAAAATTCCCACAACAACTTGGAAAGTTTGGCGAACGAAGAGCAAGAAGGGCACCAAAAACACAAAGTAATACACATGGGTGGCAACAAGAATCTTAGTACAAACTTGGAATTTACTAGCCAAGGATAGAGGTTTGGAAGACCATTGGGCCACCTTAAGCTCCACTTTGTTAATAACATACTTGCCACAATGTGGTGGAGTCATTGTCAAAGGCAAAAGGAATGCCCAAAAATTGAATTGCTCGCCATGGCCGATCCATCTCCAAGGGTAAGCTTTCAACCATTCAGGATAGGTAAGCAACTTTGACGGTAACCCAAAGTCTTAGCCATTTGAATGTTGGATCCAGAGGCAAGACAAAACGTATCGAGGCAGTCAAAAACCTTGGCAACATTCTATTCAGACTCAATAATGGTAAGGAAGGAGTCATCAAAAAAGTGACCATTGATGAGTTGTGTTGCATGATCAAGAAGAAAAATCCCTCAAATGTGACCTTGAGCTACATGATGCACAATGAGATACCCTAAGGCATTAACAACAAGAACAAACAAGGCTAGCACAAGAGGACACCCCTATCTAATAGAATGGAAGAGGCCGAAAGCAGTGGAATAATGACCATTGATGGTAAGACAAGTGAAGCATTAGAAAACAGAGTGTTGACTGCCGATTTGAAGAAGTCACCAAAGCCAAGGGCTTTGAGCATGGCCAAAATGAATGGCCATTCAATACGATCATAAGCCTTCTCGAAGTCAATTTTGAGAAATAAAGGCCTCTACAGAGACACCCTGGCCCATTCCATGCCTTCCCACATAACTATAAGATTATCAAGAATGTACTAACCTTTAACAAAGTCAGTTTGTTCAGGACGAACAATTTTGGGCAACAGATCAGCTATGCAAAGAGCCAAGGCCTTGGCAAGAATTTTATAAGAGACATTTAACAAGGTGATGGGATGTCAATTATTCATCTGCTCTGGGTCATCACCTTTAGGGATGAACTTGATGTTTCCTTGATTGATGAAACTCCCAAGATAATTACATTGAAGAGCTTCATTATAGAATCAATCAGATCAGGTCCCACAAAAGACCAAATGGCTTTGTAAAATTCACATGGGAACCCATCCAGATCGGGTGACTTGTCATCAGCTAAGCAGAGCAAGGTTGCATGGAGCTCCTCCAAGGTGAGTGGAGCATTACAGTGGGCCCGCTCTTTGGGGAAAGCTTAGTAGGCACCATGTTAATACATTTCGCTGAGGCAACAACATGCTCAATCGAAACCTCTTGAGCTTGAAAAACCAGACGATATAGTGCTTGACAAAAGCATTAGTGATCTCTGGAGCTCTGTGAGCTATTGATGTGAATCATAGATAGCTTTGATTTGTTGATGAGCATGCTTGGCATGGAGGGATTTGAAAAATATTTTAGAGGCTTTATCTCCCACCTTAAGCCATACAACATCGACCGAATCTGAGCACCATGGGCCAAATGAGACTCGATGAGCTTGAGCTTGTGTCGGGTTTCAGCTGCCTAAATCTGGAGAGGAATATCAAAAGGATTGGCCTCCAATAACAATGAGATCCATCTAAATTATTTGTGTAGAGATGAATCGGATTTCTTACAGACTTAAGCCACCTGCTTTCCGAATCAACGGAGAAACCGGGTGGTGGTGCATCTGAATCACTACTTGCCACCATGAAATCTAGCTACCAAAGAAAAGGATGAAATGGCGCCATGTTCCAAACCTTAGAAATGAGTGGGACCACCTCGGGGTGACTCAACAAAGTGACATTAAGATAGAATTTATTAGTGGGAACTTTGAAAGGCCCCCTACCAAACAACCTTAAATGTAATCGGGTGGTGATCTGACAAAAGCACATTAGACCATACCTTGACAATGGAAGAGCCTTGCATGTCAAAATAAAAAGGTCTATTGTGAAATAAGTGCACGATCGAGTCATTTTAAAACCCAATCATATCCTTCTCGAAGATTGGTCCAAGTATACCAAGCTTGGGCTTTAAACTCATGTTGTTGTCTGAGCAACGGATCGAAAAGTCCCCAATGAATTTTAAAGAAATACCAGGTTGCATGCTCACCGACACACTAGTGCATAGGGAGGGCACCACATTTATCATCTAGATGCTCTATCATATTAAATTCACCACACACCAACCAATAAGAAAGAGGTAAGTTATCACCTAACCATTTCCATAAAGTTGTTCTTTCGGAGCCATCATTAGGGGCATAAACATTAAGAATACCAAAAGTAATATCATTAATAGCCATAATCACCCACACAACCCAATTAATAGGATCCTAGCCCAAGGTGGTGATTAAGGCCAAAAAATTTCGCACAATGGAAATGCTAGCACCACCTTTACCATCAATGTGCTACATGTGGAAATGCATAAAATTCTGGGGTAATACAAGTTAGAATATTTTGAAGCAAAAAACTAGAAATTTTAATTTCGTAAACAAATAATATCTAAACTATCAATACGTTGGCAAGATAAATGGACAGAGAATTTTTGAGAGGGCTCATGCACCCCAAACATTCCATGAGATGAAATTCATGAAAAATCATACATGTCAAACTCCCTCTTCCTGTCCTCAAAACCATCCTCCGAGCTAAGAATGGAAAAATTATTGGCAAGTGGAATTTGGTCTGAATCAAAAGGCTTGACTTAAATGGAGTGGCATTTGGCCCCATTATCCCCTCACACATTGTGGGACACCTCCCGTGGTGGACTACAAGAGCATCATAGAGGAAGAGAGGTTGAAGAAAGATTCCCAAAATTCTCAAAACTTGAAAGAAAAACCCAACTAAATGAGGGTTTGGAAGGAATGGAAACCGACGGGCGGTGTGGCTTCGAGCTCGAATCTTCCTTGGACGAGAGGAGGGGAAGGAGAGGGGATAGACACCAGAGCCCTTTTTATTCTCTACCATAGTTCAACCATCAGTCAGAGGGTCAGCCTTGGGCTTGGAAGCCATGGGTTGCGGCACTTTTGGCGTGGAATGAGCTAGTAATGCAGACAATCATGAATGCGGTGGTCAGGGCTTGACAATGAAAACACGTCTTTGGGAAGGTTAAAATAAACCACCTTTTGAGAGATATGCAATGACCCAACTTGAATATCTAGGTGTTCATGCAAATTTTTTGCAATGTCAACTTCGACACACACACACGCTTGTTAGGATGAGTGAAAAAAATGCTCTTGTTCATGGAAAATCACCCTACCAATGGGTTTCACAATCTCTCACAAAATACTAGAGATGAACAGGAAGATTGGGAAGTTCAATCCAAATAGGAATTTTTAATGAAACCTGGTTGGTGGGGCTAAAATATGGGGTCCACTGAGAAATCACTAACAAGGTATTCCCTAAATACCAACAAGCCACCTTAAGAAGGAGGGCTTAAAGCTGAGAAGGCTCACGGAAGGAGAAGAGATAAAACCCTTGGTGAGGTTATAAATACCTAAAACCAGATACTACTAGAGTCCAAATGGTTTTTTATCTATTTTTAAAGGTAGGCTTCTAAGGGAATGCAACCATAGAAATAAGCAATAAGGAAATTATTATGATACCATTTAACCACAGGGTCCAAACTTTCAAAAGAAATAACAACATTTGGGGAGGATTCAGATTCCATACCTTGTCGTAAAATTTCAAAACAAACTTTCGTGTGCACTTAGGATCCATTTCCTCCTCCAACAAGAACAATCGTTGCAATGGAAGAAGAAGAGGCAACCATTTAAAGGAAACTTTCTACCTTAGCGGCGGGAAAATAGTTGGGTTTCACTATGATAGGACCATCGGGATAACCCTAAGAAGGATAAGGAGGCACAATTCACACAATATCAAATGGAAAATGAAGGCATGAAAAAAACCCTAAAGAAAGCCGAAGTCCTCCTTATTCGATTGTATGATTTTAAGATGTACTTATAATATTAATGTTAATATAACTTGTGGATAATACACTAATTAATGGGCCACTTATCCACAAGCTATTTATAGAGAAGAGTATTAATCAAGTGATTAAGTTGATTGACTTCCACTATTGATGGTATAAAGAAGACTTGTTATGCAAGTTAACTACTCTTTAAACCCTAATGTTATCCTCTTCTTATCTTTATAACAAAAATTAGAGTTGGTGTTCGAGTTAATTAATGTATATGTGATTTATTGTTACATTGACAAGTTTATGTCAAATAATTTAACAAAAGAGGTAGGCGTGCTACGTGTGATAAAATTTATGGTGTCTTTATTTTAAGCTTTCATTGATTTATAGTATATGTATGTAGAGGTATGTCTTATGGTTGTTTATAGTGATTTAAATAAATACTTTAGTCACTTTAATATGATAGTAGATAAATAAAAGCTTCACTTTATACAACATCCATGTATAAATATTAGATCATATGTCGTTTTCATGTTTTTAACTATATTCAAATCCATTGCAAATTTCCTTTTTTTCTGCAATTTTCCATCTAAATTTAGTGGCCTACTACAAATAATCAATCTTATGCTCTCACCTTGCCTTTCGTGGGATCCGGGTTGATCAATAATTGGTGAATAAAGTGGGGTATTTAGAATTGAATCTTTTTTTTTCTTACAAATCATCTATGTTAGAACTATGTTTTGGAAGTTGTAAAACTCATAAGAGCTATCTTTTTGCGAAAAGTGGATGTAATGGGTATCGCCCCAATACTCAAACCACTCGACAACATTGTATATAGATTTTAACTTCCACACACATCACAATTATAGGAAGCGGATAGGATTATTTTTCCAATTGGAAGCCTCTCAATCATTTGATTCTATGGTGCATCGGTAACCAATTAGCCTTAAGAAGTTACTCTCTATGTACTTTGGAGATGAGATAATACATGTATGGGAATGGTGGAATCCTTTGTAGGAAATGGCACTGAAATATTAGCTAGGATCATTATTTATGAATGAAATACATATATTAGAGAGCATATGGACCAAAGACTCCATATTCTAGTTATTCCAAATCAATTTTGGTCATTTGGATGCATCAACACATTTTTGTACCAGTTTAGGGAAGGATTTGGCCCATCTTGAGAATCATTAAAAATCAAATCTCTCCAATTGAACTAAAATTTTACCAAAAGATAGTCCTCATCCTCGTACATAAACTTGTCTATTTCAAGTGTTGAAATGACCCTTAAACAAGATGCCTTAGAATTCGTGCAAAATTAATTCTCCATTTGACTTGAAATTCTACTAGAAAGTAGATCTTGACATGCGTAATAAACTTTCCTTTTATTATAGATGTTGATTTGGTCACTTTATGGTACTCTTGGGAAACTTTGGAAAACGTGAAAAAAATCATGTTTGACTTGAAATTTTACTTGAAGGTATATATTTTTCTTTACATTAAAATTCTAAATTATGCTAAGTGTTGATTCAGTCTCTAAGTGGTATTTTTGTGACCTCAAGAATGGGGAAAACGAATGTAACAATTACATTATTTTTGTATATTTAGAAAAAAAATCCATGATAAATAACATCTCCATTATAGTCATCATACGTAGTAGAAAAACAATAGTAGCTTGTTTTTTAGAAGACCAAGTTACAAGACCTACCCCAATATAAAAGATATATCTTGCATTCAACTTGCAATTTTATGAATCTCTTTCCTAATCACTTATTAAATACCCTTAAACTATTTTTTTCCATTAGTAAGAACAATACTCTTTGTTGATCTCTCCCCAAGGTGTAAACCACAATTTGATACTTATACTCAATCCCATAATTAATCGTGATCAGTAAAGACACCATAAATTATGTTTAATAGCCTACCAATGAATTTCATTGTGGGTCCTAACAATAACATGATTCACAATAAAAGAGAGATCATGTCGTGTATTAAAGTCTATCATACTTCCCACCAACTTCTTATGTAGTGTTCCCTCAATCGAAAAACAATATTTGGTGGAAATTTTAACCTTGAATTGAAAATAAGTCATAGACTTGTAGTTTTTCATGTTGAAACATTGTATAATATTTTGAACATATTTGAAATAATGGATAAAAACACCTTTCTCATCACTGAATTATGAAGACAAAGAAGAAAATGTAACAAATTTATGTCAATCATCTCAAAAGACTTCATTAACCATGCTTTCAAATCATTATGCTTTATGGAAGCTCATGTGATGATTAAGTCATCGACATAGACAACCAGAATTAGAAGTTTCCCATCTATTTTTTTTGTGTAGACTTTAAGGTCAAAGAAATTGTGTAAAACCAAAACTGATTAAAAATATGTCAATCTTTTCACACCAAGCTCTAAGATCTTTTTTCAATCCAAACAAGGAATTTCTTAATTTGCATATATAACTAGAGTTATCACCACTAACAAACCATGAAGATTAGGATATGTATGTTTCTTCTTGCAAGCGTCCATGTAAGAAGACACTTTTGACATCCATTTAATGGACTTCTCATCCATGTGTTGCAGCAACAAAAGAAAGTACTAGTCACATGTAAATTCATCTTGGCTTCTAGAGAAAATATTTTGTACTAATCAACACTTATAACATGTGAAAATATTTTGCTACATGTCATCGTTGTACCTTTCAATGGACCCATCTCTGCATATTTAGTCGAGACACCCATTTTTACCTCACTATTTTTATTCCTTCTAGAAGAGGAACCAAATCGCATATGTTGTTCTTTTTAAAGAAAGTGTTGTTGTCATAGCTACATGTTATTTAGGATGCTTATCTAAGATTTATCATAAGTATTTGGATCTTATGTCATTGTCAACTATGCCAAATTTACAACACCATACCGATGATGAGATTTCATCTTTCTTAGATATCTTAGATCATGTGCCATTTCAAAACCTCATTACAATATGTGAAAACCCATTTTGCAAAAGTTGTGGTGGTTGTGTAGGTGCATTATAAATTCCTTCTTATACTAGTGGTGGAGGTTGAGGATTAACATCATCATCATCTCCATTAAGAAGTGTGGAATCCTCAATATGTGAAACAGTGAGTGATGGAGACAACAAAGGTGAAATGTTCATCAAACTCTACATACCATCAAAATAGAACATCATGAATAGTTGGCTCAAACAAACAATATGTCTTCACATCCGCATAGTAGAGCCAACGAAAGTGAGTGGTTGAATCTTCTCATCCATGGATCTGCATTTCACATCAGGCATAAATGCCTAATCTTTAATACCAAAAAATCGAGTGTGGAAACATCGGGCTTGGTATGGGAATAAGCCTCATCAGGTATCATGTTTTACACTACCTTATGGGACATGCAATATTGAATGTTGTTGGCGCGATTATTTTCTCGAGACCGGAATGCAAGCATGTCATGTACTTGGATTGGATCATATAATGTTTCATATAAAATTCTTGTTCTTCCTCTCAACAACACCATTTTTCTAAGGAGTGTAGGATGTATTGATGTTGAATACCATGTTTTGTACAAAAGTTCTAAAATTCCTTATTATTAATACCCCCATCATCTATGCATTGCTTCTTGATAGGGAGTGAAAAATGTTTCTCGATAAATGCCTTGAATTATTTGAAGTGTTCAAAGACTTCACTCTTATACTTAAGAAAGTACACCCATGTGCGATGTGAGAAGTCATCAATGAAAGTGAGAACATACTTAGTCCCAAAATAAGCGTGGGTAGAGACATGTAGTCACTATGCACCAACTTAAGGGGAGAAAAATCTCATGAAGCTTTACCTTTGGGAAAATGGCCCTAATATTGTTTGGCAAGTACACAACCTCTACAAACACCATCTACAAGAGACATATTAGGTAGACCAAACACCAAATTTTGTAAACTCCTATTCTCAGTAAATATTTTTCATTTAAGTCTCCTAATTATTCATCCAATTTTTCTCGGTGAGTCAACATGAACAATTCAAGTGATGTCCTTAAAGAAGGCTCAACACCATTAAACACATATAGACATGAACTATGATCAACACTACTTGAATCATATGCAACCTCTAGATTTTGCAATTCTTTGATCAAAATATTATAAAGAGAGAACGTCATTGTCTTCCCACTTTTATAATGACAAATTTTATAGTTGGAAAGAATATTATTAGAGATCTTCAAAATAAATAGTACATCATGCATCTAAATAGTTACCAAATTGAAACAAGTAGTTGTGTATAATTTCTAAGTGTTGTTTTGAGTCCTTGAAGTGAGATGATAATGTGTATGTGTCATTAGATGAGAAACACCTAAATCTAGAATCCCATCTATAAATGAAATCAATGCATGAGTGTAAATTTCCTTGACTTTGTCTTTGTAAGAAGTAGAAATTACAATGTTGTTATGTTTTATTGTTTTATCTAATGCTTCCATCCTATGTTGACATTGTGTTTGTAAATGACTTGATATTCCACAAAAGGTACAAATCTCAAAAAAAAAAAAAATTGGATGAAGACTCTCTAGATTTAGATGAAGTAGGCTTGGTGGGTTTAGATGTGGACTCGAAGGGTGGATGTTTTCTTGATATTGGGTTTTGGCTTTGGCTTTGGCTTACATTTGCTCTTAGGTGTACTAACCATAAGTTCCTTTCAAGTAAAAAGGGCATAAACTTGGAAAAAATGATTAGTTCCTAGTGAGATGTTCAAAAAAGGTCTCAAAAAAAGTCATCTTAAAATTTTTACCTAAGGCATTCAAGATGGATTAAAAGGTAGAGGAAAAGACTTAGTACATACCCTTTACTTTAGGAAAAATGAGAAAAAACACATTTTTCATCCTTTTTTACCTTACAACATGTTGACAATGTGAGAAAACAATGTTTAATTGGAAAAGCAATCATTCAATAAAAACAAATTATTTGGGTGAAAGATATATCTCTAACCTTTCAAAAGGAATATGGAAATTTTTGCATTTTGAAAAAATATTTTAAAGTCATGAATTTTGTTGGTATGCATTTTTAGATAATTTGTTGTTTTACAATATGGATTACACCACACCAAAAGCAACATAGGAAAAATGTGAATGATTGTTTAAGAAAATCAATGATGTTAGAGATTTATTGTAGGATGTAGAATTTTCCTCTCTCACCCAAGGGGAAATTGAAAGAGATTCTTACTCCTTTCAATAGAAAACAACAATTGTATGCTACTAAAACAATGATTTGGTAGGAGATCCGAAAACTAAAAGTTGATTATAGGGCACATATTTCACCTTGAGATTGGTATCACGACTTTGTATTGTAAAAATATACTATTATTACATGTCAACTATAAAAGATCGTATAGTGGAGGTGTTGTTGTTAGTTGTTAGTGTAGATTCGAGGCATATTTTTGAGTTTGGATTTCCATAATCACAACATTTTAGTGCAACAATTAGATTGTTATCCACATCTCTCATAACTCGGTGGAACACTAATGTAAAAATTACATTAAGATTCATTTATATTATATTAGCAATTGATGCAATACAAGATTCAGATGATATGGTTGTAGACATCTTCACAAAACCATTGCTTAACTCTTGTTTTTTTCAGCTCCAAATTTTTTTGGGAGTAAAGGAAGGTGTTGTCAAGGGGGAATAGTTTAGTGATTCCTCTAACCTTCCCTTCATCAAGGCGCATCTTAAGGGGGGATGTTAGTGGATTTAATTATCCATACACTATTGTATGATATTAAGATGTGCTAGTAGTATTAATTGTAATAGAATTAATGGATAACACATCAATTATCGCACAATTATCCACAAGATGGTAATAGATAAGGGTATTAATCAAGTTATAAACTTGATTGTTTTCCACTCTTAAAAGTATAAAACAAACTTTTTCTGCAAGTTAACCACTCATCAAACCCTAACCCCGACCTCTTCTTATGTTTATAAGAGCATATAGAGCTAGTGTTTGAGCTAATCACTATGGATGGGAGATATTATTATATTGGAGAATTTATTCCGAGATTTCAATAAAAGAGGTAGTCATGTTAATTTTTATATAAATATGTGTTATGTATTTATTTTAAGATTTCATTAATTTATAATATATGCATATGTGTGGGTGTGTCTCATGGTTGTTTACAGGTGATTATGGAGAATATCTAGTCACTTTAATATATGCATCATTATGTGTGGCATCTTCTATCATCTTCTTAGCATCAAGTCCCCAATTTTCTAGGGTTTCATGTAAGGAGTTTTAAACTCCTAAGGTTGTCTATCTTAGCACAAAGGTGCGTCGACACCTCACCTTAGTCCTTCCTAAATTCCCAATAGTGTTTTCTTGTGTCACCTCCAAGTACATTTTCTCCTCCCATATTAGTAAAGAATATCTTCATTGGGATACCTTCATTGACCACTACCATTGGTTCATTTCATTCTAACGTCCCTATAAAATATTGATGGTACTTCTTCACGAGAGTTTTATCCTCCATTAATTTATTTCCTTTCCTAACCACATTATCGATGTTGTGTGACGTCCACTCTCTCTCTTCTTATTCTTTTCATTGTCCCAAATTTTCATCAATAAGAGGGTCTCCTCCTATGTTGTAGTTACCCGAGCTTTCATTGGTCCCTTTCTTGAATCATTTATCCTTGGTCTAAATGGATTCATAAGATACTTAGATATTCTTACCATGCAAGACAATTTCCCATGACTTCTTTAATATTGATGAGTCATCTTCTAATATTTCCTCTCTGTAGTTTCTAATCCTCTCCCCTTCATATTTTCTAATAACTCATTTTTATGCTTGTCCACTAACATGACATCCATCGATGTATTTCATATTTATCTTATTTGTTATAGTGATTGCTTCACAAATTATGCTATAAATTTGTCCATTTTTTCCATTCTCCTTTCACTCTTATTAGTACCATATAAGCCATTATTTTGAAGTATATGTAGCCAAATTTCATTACTAATTTTTTTGGGTATTCTTTCTTCATCATCTACTACAAACTTGACTCTCTCATAGCACTCATCCATATTCTTCTCATAGTATGTATGAATAACACTTCCTTAAAGTTGTATTCCCTAAATTGATTTGTGCAAGTTCCCTCTCTTAATGATCTAATTTTAGAAATTCTTCCTTTCTTTAAGATCCCTATCTCATTAAACAAAACCGAGACCAATAATTTACCCCATAGAATCATCCTCTCTATTGTGCATTTGAGTTCATTTTTCATGTATCTTGTAATGTTATACTTATTTACAAATACCATTGGGAATTTTGGATATAATATTTTAAAAGAAATCAAACAAAAATATCCCTCCTTAGAAACATTTGATGCTAGAAATCTTACATCAAATCTCACCATTTTCAATTTAGTTGAATCTACTCTAGTTTTATTTCTATTCTTGAAATTCATAAATTTGAGTGCTAGATTGCTCATCTTTTCACTTGCAAAAGTCCTAGCTAGATCTCACTCCTTCATTTTGTTAATTTGCAACACTTACTAGCCTCTCGATGGACAAGGGTATTCCCTTTCCACCTATATACATATGAAATTAATATGTGTAGGATAAGCATAATTTAGTTAAATATCTTGGGTTCCTAATTTATAGGATACTATTTAAGCTTTATACATTTTTATTCTTAGACAATTTTTTCACCATACTTCGTTGCTATAATTGTTAGTCCAACTCTTCAAGATTCTCATCCATTTTATAATTTCTATTATTATATTGAATATTTTTTTATGTGGATGGATTTCAAATCAAATACAAAAATACCCCTTGAATGAAGTTAGTGATAATCCAATCTTGTCCATAATAACTACCCAATAAACTATTATACTTGTAAGTGATATTGATGACAAAATATACATTGAATAACTTCACATAATAATTTCGAGCTT
Source organism: Taxus wallichiana var. yunnanensis (assembly GCA_018340775.1). Taxonomy (NCBI): domain Eukaryota; kingdom Viridiplantae; phylum Streptophyta; class Pinopsida; order Cupressales; family Taxaceae; genus Taxus; species Taxus wallichiana. The sequence goes on from CM031237.1 coordinate 487,218,550, forward strand.
GTTGGTTTGTATAATGAAATACTTGTAGCAAAAATATAGATAAACTCAATTTAAAAGTATATCTTCTTGGTAAAATGTACCTCATAGTTTTTAATTAAATCAATCAAGAAACAAATCTTGTCTCAAATTGTATGACAAGTAAAAGATTAATAGTAGGACCTAAAACTTGTAAAAAATGAAGTCAAATAAAGGTGACTAAAAATCGATTCAAGATGAAAAATATCATCCACCGATAACATATGGTCAACATGCAAGAAGCCATTATTAGTGTCACACACACACACACACACACACACACACACACACACACACACACACACACACACACACACACACACGCACACACACACGCACACACACACGTTAAATTAGGTGCCCCAAACTCTCCTAAAAAAGAAATGAAATTTGATAAGACTAAATTATTAGTATATACATATAAATGACACCTCATCCATTTGATATGAATTTATAATTATTTGACCACAATTGAGTGCACGTCTAGTGAACTACACTCTAACTCGAAACTTCTAATACATACAAATAGAATTGATCTAAAAATAGAATTCTAATAATATAATTTTAGACTTAACCAAAAACACTCCTAAATAATAATAATAAAATCTTAAAAATAATTCTAATGGTAACTAATCAAGTTCCCATATTGGCATCATACTCAACATTCCCCCATTTGATGTAAAGAACATAAATTCTTATTATCTCCTTAAGTCTTCCATGATTATTCTTTAGCAATCCCTTGGAAAAAGTATTTGTAAGATGATCTTCAATTCTCACATACTCAATGAAAAGTGTGTATCATTAATCAAGTCTATGATAAAATAATTCTTGAGTTCAATATGTTTGGTTATAGTATGAAAAATTGTATTCTTGGACAATTGTATTGCCCCATTGTTATCACAAAAATCTATGTAAACTCAAGTTGAGCCTCTTTAAAACCAACTAAGATTATTCTCAACTACACACCTTATGTGTAATAATATGTAAGAGTTGTATATTCAACTTCATTATAGGATAAAATAATTGTATCTTGTTTATTTGATGACCAAAAAAAACCAACTCACTTCCCAATGTGAAGTAATAACCCAAGTAGACTTCTTGTAATTAAGATATTCTCATCAATCTAAATCTATATATCCAATTAGACATAATGAAATTTATAGTATAAAATGAATACCATGATTATAAGTACCTCTTACATATCTAAAAACTATTTTCATTGCTTGCAAATGCTTCAATGATGGATTTCCCATAAATCTAGAAACTAGTGAAACCCAATAACTATGAACTTTGGTCTTATAGACTCTCTTGGTTCTTATGGAATATTTATAATCTAGGGGTTGAGTAAGATTCCATGTACCATTCCTCTCAATTGAACCCATCTCCATTTTCATAGAAGCAACCCACTCTTTATTTTAAGTAGATTTTGTGTAGCTTTTAGGTTCACTAGCAATAAATGACAATGCAAACATAGTATTTTCATTAAAAGAGTAATCAAATAAATTACCTTCTTGAGCATGAATACCTATAATCCTCCTTTCGTATCTATGATCCAATATTTGATTTTTGATATGAATTCAACAAATATTTTTTCTTATTTGGTGTTGATGTAGGTAGATGACTAGTCTCTTCAAAAGAGTTGGTATTGTTTCTTGTTGAACTAGAAACCTATGTAGGAATTTGTAATCCCTCAAAATATTCTTCAAGAAACTTCCTCTCTTCACTCATGAACATTCTATAAATTAGATCACGATCAATATACATCTCATTTACAAAAAAATACAATCCCTTGAAACAATTGTTGATTTACTAGTAGGATTACAACACTTGTATGCATTGCTTTCATCACTATATCCTATGAATATGTGAGCCACATTGTTAGGATCTAATTTTATTCTATTTTTTTAACCTTACCTTGACTTGGGTTGAGTTTCATGTTTCATTTTCCTTCAACTTGGATGGACTTTCCATCTCCTAATTGTTCTTAGTTTTTGAAGGAATAATCAAACTCGTTGAAACCATATTTTTGACTTGTCATGTGATTTGAGCAACTTAAATCAAGAAAAAAAAATATTTTCATCCTCTAATACCACATTGCATGAGAGAATATAATTTTAGTGATCTTGTTCCTCACTTTGTTCATCTTGGAATGCCTTCTTTTCACCCTCTTGATTAACTTGATTTTTAGTTACCAGTATCCTGCAATCTTTTATAAAGTGTCCTAGCTTTTTTGCAATAATGACAAGTAAGGGTTCTATTTTATTTACATGTAAAGATAACTTGATCTTTCATGTTGTACATACTTGTCTTGGATTCTATTTTTAATCCCATGCATATAGTCTCATTTTATCCTCATGGGACAAGAGAGAACCAACTAATTCATCAACACTTATAGTGTTCATATCCTTACACTCCTCAAGAGTGATCAAAATATGCAACCATATTTGTGTCAAATATCTCAAAATTTTCCTTACTATGAACTTATCTTCTATGGTTTCTCTATAAAACCTCATTTTGTACACTAAATCATTTATCTTTATGCAATATTCTCTAACTCCTTCATTATTTGACATTCTCAAAATTTCAAAATTCATTTTAAAGGTTTGAAGTTTTATATTTTTACCCTATAAGAGCCTTAATATTTAAGGTATTGAATGCCTCATGGACATTTTTTTCTTTTAGAAATTCTTTAATAAATGTTTACGTCTATGACACTCTAGAGATAGGAAATAGCTTGTGCATATGCCATTTTTCTTGTTTTTAACTCACTTTTGATCTCGAGACAAAACATTCCAATCTATAGGTGGAGTGTATCTATTGATAAAATTATCCCAAACTCCCTTCCAAACAAGAATCCTCTCATACTGCTCTCTCCACTAATCAAAGTCATCTTCTTTGAAGTTGGGGATATTCATATAAGAAAAATTCACATAAGTCGTGATTATCTTGATAATGGATAAAAACCTTTCAAAATTTATTAAACAAGGATCTAATATCAAATAAGGGTTTTGATATCCATATGGATTGTAGATAAAATCTAAAATATCATTTGAATGAAGCTAGTGATCATCCAATCTTGCTTAATAGAATAACTAGCCATTAAACTAGTATACTTGTAAGTGAGATTGATGACAAAATATGCACTAAACTAAATTCACATAATGAATCCAAAGGTTTTTGGTATGTATATTAAATACATGTAAAAATAGATATGAAATCAATGCAAAAATCATATCTTCTTGAAAAAAATTGCCATACTATTGCTTAATTAATTAATCAAGAAACAAGTCTAATATAGTCATTACAACAATACTTGTCTCAAATTGCATGATAAGTGAAAGACTAATAATAAGAACTAAAAATAATAAAATAACCAAAGAAGAAGAACAATATACTTAATTTTAAAAATATCATCCACTTAGAATATATGGTCAACATGCAAGAATTCATTATTAGTTTAAGTGACACATGCACACTACTTAAACTAGGTGACCTAAACTCTCTTAAAATTAAAATAAACTTATACAAGACTAAACTTAGTCATATATACGTAGAAATTATGCCCCACATATTGGGGATGAATGTGTAATGATTTGACCTTAGTTAAGTGCGCATCCAAAGGAACTACTCTCTAACTGGGATTTCAGGTCTAAAACTAGAATATTTCTAAAAATAGGATTTTAAACTTAACAAAAAATCCTAAAAATAAAAATCAAAACTAAAACTAATTATAATAGTAACTAATCATGTTGCCATATTATCATAATACTCAACATGTTGGTTTATATGACTAGACTTGTTGTCATTCAAAGTCTTGTGCACCTAGTTGGTTAGTCATCTCACTTAGTGAAAATAAGTCATAGTTGAATAGGTCAATAGGGTTAGTGTACACATGTAATACATAGGATTTACACATCACTCCTATATGCACCCCTTCTTTATGATCTATGAGCATGTTAGACACACCATTGTCTTATCTCGAACTTGATTTTCTTTTTGATTCGTGCTCTTGCTAATTATGTGAAGCGTTATCATCTCTATTAGAAGTGCAACCCTCTTTGAAGCGCACAAGTTTCTAGCATTAATCCCCACGGAACAATCTGATATAGTATAAGAGTGGATGTTCGGTATACGTGCACTCTCTTGAACTGGTTTATGATTACTTCATTTTTGGAGTTATTGTTTCTCGTGCAAGTTATTTTTCGATTACTATTTGAAATCTTGTTAACATATATGATTATCTAGTTTCTTGAAGTTTGTGCTATTTTTCGGTGTTATATGTGTAGGTTTCGGGGTTTTAGAGCCGATTTGGCTAGTTAGAACCAAATTTGGAGGCACATTTGAATTTAGAGGTCGGTTTGAATCTCTGGTTTTTAATCATTTTTTTGAAAAGTAAGTAATTTTTTTGGAAATTCTAGTTTTTATTAGATTGTTTTTCAATTAAAAGTCAAATTCTATTTTTAGTCCCTCCCGAACTCTCCCTACTTTGCTGGAATTGTATTTTTTTGAGCTCTTGAGCCGGCTCGTGGCAAGTTGTCTTTACCCCCGGCCGAGATGGTTATGTTTTTGGTAGGAGGTTGTCATTTTTTTTGGGTGCTCCTTGAACGAATCTACCCATTCCACCACCGCGTTGGATACCTCAAGCCGTGATCCACTCATCGTGTGATTTCCGTGTTTAACCGCTTTGACCATTTCCACCGCCCTCTGCTTTTCAAATTTTAATTTTTGCTTTTCAAAAGTATTTTAGGTGGACACGGCTTATTTTTTTGAGTGTATTAAAGTGGGTTGTTAACCTTTAAAAGTACTTCAAATTAAATAATAAGGAATCTAAACTACGTGGTATGTTTTAATAATAGAGGGCTTTTAAAGTTAAGATATTCCTTTTAATAAAGTGGGGATGGGGATGCTTTTTAATTAAAGCCAGTGCTTTATAAACAAGGCCATGATATGTCAAATACTGCTGAAGATGATGATTGGTAGGATGTGAAGATCAAAATTGTATGTGCAAAACATTTGAAGAAATGCGAAAGGAAATTTTCTTTTTAACATTTTGGTTTGTGTTTGAATCAATATATATGCAACATTCAAAATCGTAAAATTGGAATTTGAACTAATTGAATGTGTTGCAACTATGGGGTTTAGTATTGATATCGTTTTTGTAATCCTTTTGTTTGGTTTGTGAAAAAATATTCTATAAGATAGTGTTTCATCTCTATTGTTGTCCACTATTTCTTTGAACATAGATGCCACTGAAAATATAGTTGTGCAAGCATTAGAAAAGAAAAGAATGTCAAGTGAATGGAAAATATTGACAGTAAAACCTTTTGGAAGGCATGTGAAATATTTAAAAGAATGTTGAAAATGTGTTCTCATAGACTGTAGTAATTGCAAGACATGCATGAAATGGATATGTTGAAAAGGCCTTGAAAATTTTCAAGGAAAATCAATTCAAAACAAATGTAGTCAAATGTATATGTAAAATAAGGGCTAAAAATCCATGTATAAAAAACACAAAGGAACAACAAAACAATTATTTCAACTGCTAAAAATCATATTTTCATACAACTTAATCTCTTTAAACTCCATGCAAGTAGTTGTAATTGTTTTTTATTTACATTGGCAACAAATGAGATCATATAAATAGTTTTATAATGATAAATGAAAACATCCCTATTGTTTTTCTTACCTATAAAGTATAGCTAGAAATGTAATCGTTATGCCAAAAAGGAACCAGAAAACAATTGGGTTAAATCATTTGTGGTTATACATTTTTTAGGTTACGATGTTTGTGACATAAAAAGAAAGCCTCAAATTAACACATGAAAGAGAGTGGGATTGCTAATTTGGTATTTCCTCCATCTATCTTCAATTTTGTAACGATTACTATTGGTACCCACATCATTCGCCTTTGGCCTTCTTTGTTTTCCAATGGGTGAAGGAAAAAATGAACTCTACCACATTTGTAATCCCGTCACCATAGAATGGATAACATTCTGTCCGCCTTCTAAAAATGGTGGATCTCTTAACTCCAGGCATGTATTTGGATGTACAAACAAGTCTCGGCGTGCACAAACTCAAAATCCATAAGAGCATACACATAAGAACATGCAAGAATCATATTTGCAGTATGTATACATATAGACCATTTGATGGATTGTGTATATACACTAACCGTTTTGGGGCGGTAGCTAAGGGAAGGGAGGAGACGATCTGTGGATGTAATGTTGCCTCTTTCGTTCACAATAGATTGTCCTTATCTTTTTCGTCAACATCCTTTTTACATACTAGTTGGCTCTTCATGAACTCCTTCCGAATTGATGTCAGAAGAATCCAGTCAGGTGTTTCACCGATTTTGCACAAATCTCTTTTGTCAAACTTAAACTACAACTGTGGCCTCTCCTGATCTACGAGCTTTTTAAACACTAGTTGGCTCTGCATGAACTCCTTCTGCTTGGTTTTAGGCTTTCAGCGTGAATCCAACTCTTAGTTTTATTGGAACTACAACAGTGTTGAGTGGAAAATGGCCCATACCTCATACCGACAAACATTAAATTCTCTTCTTACAAGCCTACTAAACAGAAAGGTGAAGAGCTTCTAAGATTTTAAAATAAACAAGAGGTAGAATTAAAAGCTTTATAATAAATTGAAGGGGCCACAAAGCGGGTAAAATTTTCTTAGCAATACATTAAAGAGTTGTGAGGGAATCGAATATGGAGAAAGATTTCAGAGCTCTTTAAATCGCTAAAAGAAGTTATAACGCATCGGCCCATGGGATCAGCTTTTCTACATTCTAATAGCACCCCAGAAAAACAATGGTTAAAATTGAGGTTAATTATAAAAGAAAGATTATGTGAGCACGGAAATAAAATAGATGGTTTTTATTAAAAGAGGGATACATATGTATTTTAGGTAGATTGGCATGTCAGAAAGGAAAGACGGTGTGGAAGGAAACAGTTAATCAATAGGGTAGGTTATGTCCATACGTTGCAAAGCATGCATTGTTTTTAAGAAACCAAGAAAATAAGAGATAATGCGTGGAGTAGAACGATTGACTGTAAATTTTATCAGGTCACAATTCACGGTTTATGGTTTTGCGGATTAGACATCAGCAACATGAGATTATTATTTTTTGGGTTTTTATGGGGAAATTTCAAATCGTAAAAGCTCTTCCGTCGTTGCATTCAATGGAGTAAACCGTGTGATCGCCAAAGAAACCGTTTTAATTTCTGCCCTCTATCCTAATAAAGTTTTTATGCAGACCAGAGACATGCTGGAAAAATCTGCTGAGCAAGTTAAAAAGCTCACAGAATCATGTTACCTTCCATATCACATAGTTGAGGATTCCAGAGGCGCTGCTGGCATTAAAACAGACGACGAACGTTTCATTTATTCTGCAGAGGAGAAGTGGTTTCAATGATTTTGTGCTATGGTAGACATTTAGCGGAATCACATGCCAAAGAAATTGAGGGCGTTGTAATTTGTGTGTCACCTTTCTTTGGAATGGCATTATTCAGGTAGCTCAGCTTGCTGGTATCAGTGTATTGTCCAAGCAACTATTTCCCAAAACTATCCTTAACAGTTTCCTTCCTCTGCATTTTCCCCGCATTCGTTGAATCCCTTGCCTTACTAGTATCTGCCGGTGACGGCCACACACATTATATTTTCCACCCTTTTTTTATTTTGGCCATGAGAATATGTAATCCGCATCCACATACAGATTTCAATGCATATTATTTTGTTAGAAACCATGTGACTGATGCAACGGGTGTGGGACGCACCTAATATGACATTGCACATTAGACACTTTGACAAATAGCCGCCCATTTGACAAACAGTCGTAATTGACAGTCTCAAAGGAAAAATAAGCTACAAAATATATTTCAATAAAGGGTAGAGGTATATTCCTTTAAAAACATTAGAGAACTTGAAAATCAAAAATTAAATTTGTCATGTGGCACAAAGTGATTGGTTGGAGAGAAAATGTCAATTGTATTGGTGAAGCATATATACTTCCTTTCGGCAGTATAATAAAAAAAGGGGTTAATTTATTTACAAGTGGTAAAGCCTTTTTTAATTTAAGGGTGTTCAATTTTACTAGTTCGAACTTTATAATTTAAAAAGAGCTTTATTTTATAAGTTAGGTCTTATTTGTTATTCTAGGATCTAACTTCATTTTAAAATGTGATTAATTCTAATTATTTTTAATTAAGTATTTGATTATTAATTTAGGCCTATTAATTATTCTTTTTTCAAGTATTTTATTTTTTTATACTAGGTATTTAATGTTGATATTAAGCTTTTTCTTTTCAATTAGTGAAATAAAAATAGTGGTTAATTTAGTGTTATTATCCCTTTTAAGTCCTTTTAAGCTCTAAAATTAGCCAACCTGGATGTTACAAAAGGGTAATTTTTAAGTGTTATAGGTTGTTTTTCTCTAATCATTTTCTAGAATGTGCAACATCATTCCTAGATGTTTTTTACCTTCCAAGAGCGTTTTCGGTGTCCTGAAGGTCTTCGGGACTCGTCTTGAGCACATTTTGTGCATTGTAATAACCCTTATTATTTTTTATGTACTAGTGAGCGTGTCCACACAGTTTTGTGGCAAGGGGGTTTCTACTACGACGTGAGACACTTTTTCTCACAACAGACTTGATTTCGCCTCTTCTCTTGTTTTTTAGTTTGGTGTGCTTATTTATGGTGTCAATTTTCTTCGTTCCACAAAACTTGATTTTGGTCTCATCTCTTTCACATTATTACATTGATTGCAAGGTGAGTGGCCAACTGTTTCACGATGCATACTCGTACTTGATTGTATCTAATGCACTAAAATATAAAGTGTCGAAATCAAGGGGTTATATTATTGTCCTAGGTCATTGCACTATTTATTTGGGCTTGTCTTTTTCGTACTAAGTTATAAAGTTCCATTTAGATATTTTTGGGGGTTTATCTAGATTATGGAGTTTCACCGATCTATTTGTTAGGAAATTAATGTTTACACTATACTTGTGTATTCAATAAGTATAAATGTTAGTAGTTATATTATTGTTATATAAACAATAATATATTATTGGAGTTGTTTTAACAACTTGTATGGTTTGAGTTATGTATTGTTACGTGAGTAACAATCACAATTAAATAACATTATGGAGATATTGTTGGGAAAGTAGTTTCCTAGAAAATAGGGATGTAAATACCTATTTATATGTGTGGCATATGCTATATAAACACCGGAATGATTTGAATGATAAATTATTCTTCTATGAATATTGTTGTGTAAATCTGGTCTTACGCCATCATTTGGCATCAGAGCGACAGTCATTCTCTTCCTATAATGGAGAAATGAAATTCGAAGGGAAAAATATTTATCTGTAGTTTTCCCATCCCATTCTATGGCGTTCATTATTTGATAAAATTATTTGTAGGTAATTTTGTGGGAGCAAAAGGTATTTGAAAATTAGTTAAACCCGTCTACAAAACATGTCATAATTGTATTTGTATGATCTGGGTTTTGTAAGATTTATTGGGTTTGAAGCTATATCTTGCTTTAACAATATTGTCAAATTTTCAGAACAACCTAGTTTATATTTTTTTGACAAAAATAGAAAACAAAATAGGGTTCTGAATAATTTTAGAAAAGCTATGCATTCTCAAACGGCCTCCAATTGCATTCCCAACTTACTCGAAATTTGTGATTGATTTATTGATCCTATCAACTTCAGAATAGAATTGTAGAAATATTTGTGTCATTCAATGACACAACTATTCTTATATGCCAAGCATTACTTTTCAGTCACTTGGATATGTCTGTTGTGTGATACGTGTACAATCTTCTTTGGCTTGTGGATTTTAGCATCCCAGGTGGAACAATTGTGGAGAATCGAATTTGATTTTCCCATACTTTCGTGGTCGATAGACCTGGATCTCATATCTAGTGCCGACTCTTCTTTTGTATACAAAGTGACCACCCATCTCCATTCCTGTGCATTTATCCATCTCCACGTATATTTGTCCATGCGTACAAGATTTAGTGGTGTTCATCTGATTCTGGTATGCATTTACCTTGGCATCTGAATCGGGATATTTTTTGACCATGCAATCTACTCGTAAGTTTTATACCTCCACGTAGTACATGTTTTCTTGACAAGTCATTATAAATAGAGTCACTTCAATATAAAAGTGTCCTTGTTAAAATTCATGTATATATTGAGTCCATTATTCAAATGTAATTGTTAAGACATTCAATTGTCTCATTGTTATAGTGTATTGTAAGTCATCTTGAGTCTTTATAATAGGAGTTTGTCATTTGTGATTATTTGTTTATGTCAGTCTCAAATTAATATTTAATGTTATTTTTTACATTAAATGTTCCATTAGTCATAGTTATTTTGTTTAGTGTTAAATTATGTTACATGTTATTATAGTCATCAAAGACATATAAAGTCAAGAGTAAGTGTGTACATGTCATAGGTCTATGTCAAATTTGTGAGTCATCATCATTTGTCATGTCAAATTATACGAGTCATCATCAAAGTTCGAAAAATCTCTAAAAGTGACTTATGTTTTTAGTTTTGTCATTGTCCAAATACATCATTTATTGAGTCGAGTCAAAAATTGTAAAAGTCTTAAAAATAAAAAAATTGCCTCACGGACGCATTTTCGTGTTAATCGATATCTAAAAAAATAAAGTGTTTCACATTGCAAGATGGAAGATATAATAAACAATGTGTAAATTATTGAGCCTAATTATCACATCGAGTGAGTTAGCAACTTCATCTTGAAGGATGGAGGCATCGAAGGCTGGAGGACAACCAACGATCTCTCATCATTCCCCAACGACGGGCCGCTTCACTTCTTTGGTGGCACGTGTGTGTGTGTGGTGTGTCTTGTTTTAGCATGCAACATTTTTTATTTTAGCATTTCAGTTTGGTGTGTTTTTCAATGTGAATTGAAAAATAAGAACAAAATTTCATTCCTGTTCACTGGTATGTGGCTATTCCTAATTCCCTAATGCAAAAACATAATAAATAACATATAGAACAATGAAATGTAGCATCATGAATCTTGAAGAGTTATAACGATCGAGATGTGTTCTGTTTGTACCTAGGTTTTGGTTAGCCTCTGAAAACCATTGAAGGTTGTTCAGATGTGTTCTGCTCGAGTTCCCACACTACTAGGTCAGATGTGTTCCCTAGAGTGATTGGTTGATAAGTAGATGATTCATGAGTGTGTTCCCATCCTCATCGTCATATGTGTTCATGACAATGCATGGTTGATAAGAAGTTGATGTGTTCCTTCTTCTACCTTCAGTTTGAGTGTGTACCAAGATCATGAGCGTGCAGAGGCAGCATGCTGCAAAGGAAGTGTGAAAATTATTTTACTACCATGTAAACATTAAGGGGGGGAATGTTAGGAAATTAATGTTTACATTATACTTGTGTATTCAATAATCATAAATGTTAGTAGTTATATTATTGTTATATAAACAATAATATATTATTGGAGTTGTTTTAACAACTTGTATGATTTGAGTTGTGTATTGTTACGTGAGTAACAATCACAATTAAATAGCATTATGGAGATATTGTTGGGAAATTAGTTTCCTAGAAAATAAGGATGTAAATACCTATTTATATGTGTGGCATATACTATATAAACACTCGGAATGAATTGAATGATAAATTATTCTTGTGTGAATATTATTGTCTAAATCTGGTCTTATGCCATCATTATTTTTATTCTTCATTTTGAGAATAATTCAACATGGAAGGAAGGAATCATCAGACACTACACTGTGCATGGCTTTTTACCCTACCTCTATGGTATCGTTATTGAGCCTCTCGACCATATGTATAAGGATAAGTGGTTTAACCACAATGATGAGGTATATTGCCTTCTCGGTATTACTATTTCTAGGAATAAATTATGTTTGTTTGAGAACACTGAGTGCCTTTTCACTTCCTGGTCCATTATCTGATAGTTGCATGACAATACTTTGCTTCACCATTTGAGAGAGACACTTCCCTATACCACTCTTGTGCCACCATGAATTATCCCCTTCTCACATCCCTTCCAAAGTCTTTGAGTGTTCCTTTGTTCATGTTTCTTCCTTGGAGTACCTTATTAACCGTCCACATCAGGACCTTTCTTTTGAGACCAATCACACTACTACTACCACTACAAAGCTCATTGTTGACCATGTTCATGATTCCATTCACTCTTTGCACTCATGTTTCATTGGAGACCATTTCTCTGAGATAGATGTGACCATTGCCCCTCTGCTCCCTCGTATCTTGATTTATTAGTTGACAACACTCTCCCTACACTTATTTCTTCAGTTAAGTGCCAGGTTTCTTCACCTTGGACTTCCAACAACTCTCTATGCTAGTATTCTCCTCCTACTTCATGTGTTGTCATTGCATTATCCATTTGAGCCATCACACATATTGGAGGACCTATCTTTCACATTGGGAGTGCTTCCTAGGGGACACTTGTTACTTCGCCATTTTAGAGATTCTTCATGATCCGCCTATTCTTGTGGATCCCTTTCTGAGGGTTATTAGCCCCCCACCTTCTTCTCTCTCTGACATGCACACTATCATGGCATTACCTTTGTCTCATGTGCACTCTTTTTCCAAACCTATATCACCTTCCAGTTGTAGATCAGAGTCATATTTCAAAGTATTGTAGGCTTCTTCATTCGTGGAGTGGGTCAACTTCTAGTGCTCCTTTTTGTCCTTCCTAAGGGAAAGAACATTGTTCGATGCATGTGCATTCTCTTCGATCTTGTATCACGGAGGACCACATCATCGACACACTTCTTGAGAGGACCTTCTTGTTCTCTCTCTCTCTCTCTCTCTCTCTCTCTCTCTCTCTCTCTCTCTCTATTTTGGAGTATGATTGTATTTGGGTACCTTATCAAGCCATGTTGTCGGGACCCATTTCTTCTCCTTCTTCTCTAGTATTCTTGAGTGAGTTTGTCTCTCTTTTGGGGGGGTTTTTTCCCACTGGGTTTTCTCCTTTCACTCCACTTTTTATATTTTCTTGTACATGGGTACCTCATCAAGCCTAGTTTTTGGGACCCATTATTCTCTTCTTCTTTTCCAGAAGATGTTGTTTATACATGGGTACCTTATCAGGCTTAGTAGTTGGGCCCCATTGACACATATTTCTTAGTTGTCTAGGGGAGTTCTCTTTTAGTTCTGACTTTCCATGACCTCTACCTTAGCTTTGATGAAGGGGGTGTTGTTGTGTATGAATAGACTTGTCATCATTCGATGTCTTGTCCACCTAGTTGGTTAGTCATCTCACTTAGTGAGAATAGGTCAATAGGGTTAGTGTACATGTGTCATGAATATGAGTTACACAACACTCCTATATGTACCCCTTCTTTATGATCTATGGACATGCCGGATACACCGTTGTCTTGTTTGTACTTATTTTTCCTTGTGATTCATGATCTTACTAATTATGTGAAGCATTATCATCTCCACCGGAAGTTCAACCCTCCTCGATGTGCATGAGGTTCGACATTGATCCTCACGAAACAATATGATACAACATACCCTACATTTTATATAAAACTCAATATTTTTCTAGTTATTTTCTTACTAGAGTTTGAATCTGGGTAATCATGAGAGTTATCAATTTATTTATCCTCTCAACCTCCATACATTTCTCTAATTTATTCATCTTGATTTTTCTTTACATCACACTATTTATTCTTTCACCCCTTAAATTTATGCTTGATTTATTTGGTCAGTATTCTTATCTTTTCAATAGGCTCTTCTTGCAAGATAAATGTGTCACCTTTCTCATCATCAGTGCCCTCAACTATTTTAGAATATTCTTTTTACATCCATGGTCTTCACCATCCCCGGTTACATTTTATCTTCTCCACTCTCCTCAAGATGAAAATTTCATCTCACAAGCATAACTTTTCAATGATTCCCAAGTTTTTATGTCCCTAATTTATCTAGTTTTTGCATTGTTGTGTCCTAAATTTTACCATTGACTTAAGTTTTCATTTTTAATTCTTAAAACCCTATAATATTTTTGTAAAGGACATATTTGAATGCACATCTCATCCTTATCCTTTTGTAATTACTCCCCTCACTAACCTTCATCCACTCGCAATCCTTTTGATTTTTCTTGATTTTGACTCATGTTCCTATAATGTCCTCAAGCGATCATGTGGCGTCATCCTTTTTGTGCATAATCATTCATATTAATTTTTTGTGTAAGGATTATGTATCATCATTTTATTACACCAAAAACACCTAAATTTATTTTCCACTCCTTCAAACACCAATCATGTGTTATGTATGTGCACAAAGACTAAAGTCTCCAATCACAATCTTATCTTTAAGTGAGTTGTCTTGAATATGATTTTATATTTTGTCTCTTCATTTTTATGTTATTTGCTTTTATCACCCTTCACATCACTTGTAGTGAAACATATTTTTCTCATGTATAAAATCCATAATGAATTATCCAAGAAACTTAGACACATGTTGTGAAACCTAGGAAGGTCCCGCTCAACTCATATCACTGAATTTATAATCCTAAGTTGGCGTCTCTTCATACCTCATGTGTGAACTAGTTATCTTATGTGCACATCACATCTCTTTTAATTTTATGATTACATGATTATGAGTAACATTTTTGAACAAATACTCAGAATATAACACACTTATAAGCATGTAATAAAATGACATAAAAGAAAATTTGTGAACTAAAACTATTCTAGAAAGCAAGAAGTATTTTTGGGGTTGAAATTTATGCCTACTAGCTTTATTTATGATCATTTGCTTCAAAAGATAAATTTTCCATACTCCATCTATATCCACCCATTTTGGTAGGTGGAATTCTCTAGACCATAAGATTTAGTTACCAAAATATTCATGGTAGCTCATGTTGTGTGTGGCTTATGTGGTGTGACATAAGGATTCCTTTCATCACTCTCCTTTAATTGTTCTTAGCATTTGATGTTGATAGCTTTTACATATGATTCATTATGATAGTGCTTTTTAATAAATTTGGTTTATTCTTGAATATTTCCTTAGCCAATCCTTTTCAACTTCCATATCTACCACAACAATATTTTCTATATTATTGTCTTAGACCATAAAGTTCCTATTCACAATCAATCGATGGTTTGTATGCCTATTTTCTCAATTTCTTTCTTTAATGTGGAAATTTTATTGTAATCTCCAAAATACAATATTATTTTTCCTTGATTGAATGAGTAAGTGAATATTGCATGATTTTATTGTCATCATGCAAAATGAATAGTCCAAAAATGCAAAATTTAAAGCATGAAAACTAAGCCACAATGTAAAATTTTGCCTTCCAATCTTCTCGAGTCCCTCCCCCCCTAGCCAGCTTGCCTCTTATGACATCATCATTATGGCCTTAAAGATAGTTCTAGAACATTTGGTAGACATGTCTCGGTGTTGGGTTGATGAAATATAGCCTAAGTAATGAGTGTGCATAAGAATTGGGCACATAGGTGCGCGCAAATTATAGGGAAACATGGCACACCAAGGAAAGCATAAAGTTAGGATTTAGCTATTTTCCAGTATAAGGCTAAATATAGATGTGGAGTATGGAGCACATTTTGTAGAAGACTTGGAAAACACACAAAGGCTATTTTGGACAAGTGGAAGATCAATTGACATGCACAGTTTTGGAGCTATTAATAAGATTAGACTGCAATCATATTATTAGATAATCTATTATTAGTGAGCTTGTGTGATTTTGTATTCATCATGTAAGGGTGCATGGCTATTATTAGTATGCAGTCTATTTTTAGGGTGCTTAGGCGGTGAAGGACAAGTCCCCACTACCTATAAATATGTATTGATTTGCATGGTTTAGGGATCCATGTTTTAGTAGAGTTATGTTGTGGGTTTATGAGCGCGCGTAACTTATGGTGATTATGCTATGTATGTATGAAGCTTATGTGTTTTGCTACAATTAATATAATGGACCTTTGTGATGGATATTCATTGTTGACATATTTTGATTAGTTCATGTATGGTAAACTTAATCTTGATTCTTGTATAAGTAAACTTGCATATAGTTAAGATCTAGATCTAGATTATGCTCTATAATGTACTTGATTATCTATTGTGGAACTAAAATATTTGTATGATCATGCTAAATTCTTGAAAAGCTACCATAAAAGTGGAACTTGGTACCCTTGCGCGCTTTGGATGAGCACTCGATTAAGGTGAGTAATGTGCCAACGCACATAAGGTTGTTATGGGTAAAACATACTACATTTTGGTTTTGTTGTCGGGATCTTTTTTAGTTATTTATCAAGATGTTGCATGATAAAGACGTGCACCGATTGACCTTGACCAATATTAAATAGTGGTTAGATAATCAAGAGGAAGAGTACGCTCACAAATTTAGCAGTGGACCTAAATTTAATACACACACGTGGGTGGAATAGAACTTGTATCATGAGCTATATGAGATGTTCTTATGCATTTTCCCTATAGAGTTGTATGAGTGGCTAGTTTCTTATGCATCGAAGAGAAATTGGAGGTTTCGAACACTTGTTTGGACGCAGGAAGAATTCTAGGCTTTGCATGATGCTGATCTAACTTGGACACATGATGTAGATCATTGGTGGAGTGGTGTTCTAAATAGCTATATTTTGGAGTACACAATTTCTACTTATTCATGTCTAGAGGTTGTTGAGTTCTAGTTCTTGTGTGAACCTAGAGGATCATATTTGCACGGTATCCCTTTAGTGATTAAGATATTGATTGTGACTCTAGATTTGGAACAACATCCTATGGATAGCTAAACCCCACCATGTCCGGGGTAAGAGCAGGTGTGGTGAAAGATGATGAACTTGGAAGAAGAAAGGAGGATTAACTTTAACAAGGTACATGAGAGAGATTTGGAGAAGCAACATGAAGTTGCAGAATGAATGGCATTATGGAGAGAGATGACTCACGAAGGATTTGGAGCTCACACAGAGGACGTGGAGCCGGAGCATCTGAACTCCCCCATTTGGGTAAGCATGGTAGAGAACCCTCTTTGACCTCAGATGAGAGTGCACTAGTGGAAACTACAAGGACCATGGGTGCACATTTGATCCCTCCTGGTGACCTATCCCTTACACTTGGTTTTCTAGTTTCTACGATAGTTATTAATAAGCAAGCTAGTGTGGGTAGTAGAGTAGCGACATATAGAGTTAATTTGTAATCAAGTTCGGAGTTAATCAAGTAGCTTATTCATCTATGGTGGCACAATCATCATCTGTGTTATTTGGAGGTCTAGTTGGAGGTATATTTTATGGCATGTCATTAACACAGAACGTGGGTGCGAAAAATGTTGTTATCACGTATGGAAGCAGTACAACTTCACAAACTATGGGAGTTTATTTTAGCACAACTGTTAGAACATAGGGTAGCACATCCTCTGGTCCATTTCTTGCTACAAGAAGAGGATCAGGTGGCTTGGTATCTAGTGGATCTGGTGGTTCTGGAGGTGAAGGAAACACGAGAGGTAATATAGCTTCTAGATCTGTGGGCACGGTCTGCACCAACCCCAACAATTATATTTTGAGATGTCTCTTCACCTCCCGAGAATAAAAGGAATTGAAGATGTAATTGAGCATGTGTATATGTGTGAAATACTATAGCGCACGAAGGGATTACAACTCTAAATCATAAGGCAAGTCATTTTGTAACTACTTTGCAAGGGTGCGTGCATAATTGGTACAGGAAATATGATCCAAACCAGAGTTGTGTAAACTATACCGTGCTTTGCATGATGTTTTCTTGATAGAGTTTTATATACTTTATTTTGAGTAGAAGAGAATCATCGTCTTTGAAGGACATCAAACAAGGCATGGCTGAAAGTGTTAGGGAGTATGATGCATGATTCAAAACCCTTTTTTGAGTTATCTTATGACATTCACTCAAGTCAACATGCTCAATGGTTTGTTGGAGGTTTGATCATGCCTTTCAAAAGGGCACTCTCACATAATACTTATACAGATCCATGTGAGGCACTTGAGGTAGCTCTATGTGCTTTGAGGTAGTTGAGATTGTAGACACTGGGTTAGTCCACTTTTGGAGGCTCATATTGCGGTTATGGCCAAACAGCTTAGAGAAATTGTTAGCTAATTCAACACATGAGACACGAAATGGTATTTGGTTCATGGATTGTGAAGTAGAAGGACACACTAAGGATAGTTGTACTTGTCATCAATGTGTACCATGTTGTTGGACTATGGGATCTCTCACTTGGATCATGATTCAAGTATATGCCCCTATTGCAACACATGATAAGGAAGTACATGTCTTGTTATTGCAAGATTTGTAGGTCAACCACTCATGATACTGAGAATTACAGGTTGATTGATTAGATTCATGATGTCATTGATATTGGTGTACGTCAGACCAGTGTTGTAAATAATTCTAAGGAACAATGTGAGCATCATGATCATAATCACAACAAAGGGTGCTTTGATGGAGATCGAGGTAGAGGTCATAGTTACCGTGGAGGATTTAGAGGCCGAGGTCACAACAGTCGAAGAAGTGAATATCCATGGGTAACATGTTATATATGTGGATCCCTTGATCATTATAGGCATGAATTCCCTCAAAATATTATTTTTCTTTTTATGGAAAGAACCACAATTATGAAGAATTTTTGGACTTGTATGAACATCTAAGTAATAAGCACAAGTAGGATAAGGGCACACAAATGGTTAGAGTAATAAATGATGTGGAAGATTAGTGGATGGTGAAGTTAGTGCTTGATCTTGAGATGGTACCTATGTTAGTCACTACACGCACTGAGGTTACACGTGCAAGGGAAGTTCTAAATTAGAAGCATATTATTACAAAAGAGGAGGTATTACATGCAAATATCCATACCCTATTCACTAGAAGAAATTTTATCAAGAACCCATGGAAGATATTAGTAACATGCAAGGGTGAGATATAATGTTTGAAAGAACAGAAAAAAAATCTAGAGCTAGCCAAAGCAATTGAGCTTCCTCAAAAGGATGTTGATGATTTAAAGGAGGTTTGTAAGATGCTGTGACAAGAAAACATCATTCCTTTATTGGGGGAATGGTTAAGGGGGAATATGTCACGCTACGGAGATTTGAGCACAAAAGATAAATTTTGCATGCTAACCTACCTCCTCATAGTCTTGATTATGAAAAAGAGATTACTTTGAATGCAGTTGTTGATGGATGATTGTTAAGTAATATTTTTATTGATACAAGTGTAGGAGGTGAATGTACTCACTTTGGATGTGTGGAATCAGATGGGGAGGCCACCATTACAACCATCTTCAAATGTGTTATTTATGGAAAACAAGACTAAAGCCACACCCATTGGAGTCTTGAAAGATGTTACTATTACTATACAACGGGTCGGTTTATCTTGAGGGCTTTGAGGTCTTGGCGCACGAGAGGACAATTT
Source organism: Taxus wallichiana var. yunnanensis (assembly GCA_018340775.1). Classification (NCBI taxonomy): domain Eukaryota; kingdom Viridiplantae; phylum Streptophyta; class Pinopsida; order Cupressales; family Taxaceae; genus Taxus; species Taxus wallichiana. Next base: position 487,238,022 of record CM031237.1, read on the forward strand.
TCTAGCATTGCTTGAGCACCCTTGGTGTCATGAAAAAAATGATAATATGTACTTCAATAAGGGATATATAAGTTTTGAGAACAAGGAAGAGCTCATCACTATTCCTTTGACAGATGGAAAGGTTGCACGTTATGTAGAACCTTTGAGATAAGAGTATTTGAAAAAAATTATGTACACACCATTAGAGATCCTAAGGTAATTGAGCCATCTAAAGAAGGATTTCTTTAGTGGGATGATGCACAATAAATGAGCGATACTAAAAGTGTTGCATGTGACAACTGGGCACATGGAACTTATGAAATGGTTAGGCATGAGATAAAGAGTGCAGTCACATGTATAAGTAGGATGCATTGTATTAGGAATTTAGGTAGTAACCATGTACCAAGGTACATTGGTGAAGGAAATCTTGAGGTGTTCCTGTAAGATATGGAAGTTCAGTGGACATGTCAAGTGGAAAGAAGGAATATGCTGGTGTATACCTTGTGTGGGACAACAACGCGTTGGTGGATGGTTCACAGAGATAATATTTTGGAGTGGTGGGAAGTGAGAATCACCTTATTTATAATGTTTCTTCGAGAGACATACACATACCAAGACATGTGAATTTCATGGGAAGGATGCTCAACACCATGTTCAATAGTGTGAAAGACTTTGGACAGAGGGGCATGAGGCCTTACCATCTTCACTATGGGTGCACAAGTTCTACTTCACCTTGTGAGGTTTCTCATACACATGGTATGTTTATGCAGAGTTGAATAGAGAAATAAGAAATTGGTAAGAATTGACTACAAGTATGATTCAAACCTTTGACTATTTTTCCACTAAAACTCCAATGAATGAGGAATTACAAGTTATGAAGCACTTGACCATGGGAGATATTGTAAAGGCTAAGGAACTTATTCAGGAGTTACTAGGTGAGTCAGATCTGGAGGTGCACTTTGAAGAAGAAGAGACATATGCAGAATAGCTTGGGCATGTCTGCCTGAAAAAATAAAAAGGTAAGATGGTCTATGTAATTGATGATGAAGAAGTGGAGACTATGGATGTTGTGTATATTGAGGGTATGCGTGAGGTCTTAGATAGTGTAGATGATAAGGCTCATGTGTATATCATGAGCCTATGAAAAATAAGGTAAACATTGGGAAAATTTTTGAATAAAAGGAGGCCATCATTGGGGATTATTGGTTTAACTCTGAGGTTCCTAAGATAATTAAGTTATTGCATGACTTCTATAACTTATTCTCTAGAGGCTATCATGATTTGAAAGGGGTACATCACTTGTTGGGTGAGATGAAGATCAAGGTAAAGGAAGGTGTGCATCCAGTTAGGAAGAGGCCTTAGAGGATGAATCCTAATCTACACATCAAGGTGAAGGAAGAAATTGATAAGATGCAAGATTCTGGAATCATTGAGGAGTCAAAGTGGGTTATCCCTATGGTGATAAGTATAAAGAAATATGGAAGAATAAGAATTTGTGTGGATTATAGGGATTTGAATGCTACATGTGTAATAGATCCCTTTCCCATACCTTTTACTAAAGAAATCTTGGAGGGCGTTGTGGGGTGTGAGATCTAATCCTTCACCGATGGATTTTTTGGATATCATCAGGTGTTGATTGCTAAAGAGGATCAAGAGAAGACAACTTTCACCACTGAATGGGGAAGTTTTGCATAAATAGTTATGCCTTTTAGATTGAAGAATGTGCTGTAGTCTTTTTGCGCATTGTTGTGCAAGAATTCCTAGACTTTATTCATAAGTTCTTACAGGTTTAATTGGATGATTGGATGGTTTATGGGCTAGTAAAATATCACTATGATATTTTAAGACTTATGTTTGAGAGGTTTCGGTAGCTGAGAATCTCCTTAAACATTAAGAAGTGCATTTTTACTACACCTTTTGGGACTTTCTTTGGGACACATTATCTTCAAAGAAGGCTTGTTGGTAGATCCAATTGAGGTTGTTATTTTGGGCTTATAGGAACCTACTAACTAGAGTGAGGTGTGCGTGATTCTTAGGGTACATAAGGTATTCTAGGAAGTTTATTAAAGGTTATACTAAGATTTTTGTGCCCTTATAAGAATTATTAAAGAGTAAAGGCAAGTTCCATTGGGGTGAATTGCAACAAGGTGCATTTGAGACATTGAAGGAAAGACTTACTACAACACCTATTATGTGCTTTCCTTCATGGACGAAACCTTTTCATATGCATGTGGATGCTTTTCGCATGGCCATTAGAACTATATTAGCCTAGCCTAGATAAGGTATTGTTGATCATCCTATTTGTTTTTCGAGTAGAAATTTGACCCCATCTAAACATAGTTATACAACTATGGAGCATGAGGCCTTGTCCATGATTTATGCACTTTGCATAATTTCATATAGTACTCACTAGCTACACCATTTATATTCTATATAGATCACATGGCACTTAAGTACTTAGTGAACAAGCCCATTTTGCAAGGGCGCATATGTTGTTGGGTTTTGTTATTTCAGAATTTGATTTTACAGTGGTGGTTAAACCAGGAAAGAGTAATTCTGGACCTGATCATTTATCAAGGATTAATTCATGTGAGGATGTGTAGAGCATTGAGGATATAATGCCAAATGCACATCTTTTTAGATTGAACCACACACCCTTTGAATTAGAAGATATTGTTTTATTTTTTCGTACTAGTATGGCGCCTGAAGGAATGAAGAGTATAGAGAAGAAACAACTTGCCATATGCATCGTGCCTTACATGTTGATCAATGGAGATTTATACAAACTAGGCCGAGATGAAGTTTTGCCCTGGTGTATGCTTGAGCATGAATGTGAAGATATTATGGAAGAGGATCATGGTGGTATTACAGGTGGAGATTATGTAGGGATGTCACCACACAAAAATTTTTATTGGCTGGTTTATGGTGCAAAACATTATATAAGGATTGAAAATAATATTGTAAGGCTGTGATCACTTTATCGGCACCTTGGAAAGCCTGAGCATAGAGATGAAATGCATTTAAGGCCTATTGCTAGTGTATAACCCTTTGAAAAATGGGCAATTGACTTTGTGGGTCCTATTTCCCCACCCACCCATAGGACTGGATTGCACTACATCATAACTTTTATAGATTATCTTACAAGGTTGGCAGAAGCGGTGCCTACAAAGGATTGCACGGTAGCTACAACAACAAGGTTTCTGTGGGAAAACATTATCAATATGTATGGATGCCTATTGAGTTTGAAAAGTGATAGGGGCACACACATTTTGAATGAGACTATAAGGATATTATTGGTTGAGTTTATGGTGGTGCATCAAAAGATGATGCTCTATCATCCACAGGCTAATGGAATTGCTAAGGATTTTAACAAGATACTGAGCCACACATTGACTAAGATTTCTAATGTTGGAAGGAAAGATTGGGATGATAAATTCTTTTTTGTACTTTGGGCATATAGGATAACTTATAAAATATTGAAAAAATCCACACCCTTTCAGTTGGTGTTTGGCACGGAGGCTATTTTTCCCGTGGAGTTCATGTTACATTCTTTGCATATTACACATGTAGAAGGTTTGGATGATGAGAAAGCACTTGAAGAGCGTATTGATAAAATGATGGAGTTGGATGAAAGGTGCGCCATTACCAAATGGAGTTAGAAGATGGAAAAGGCCAAGAGAAGGTATGGCATGATAGACATATTAAGCATAAAAAGCCTAAAGTTGGATATATGGTTGTTTTTATGACTCCAAGTTTTTGTGCCACCCTAGAAAGCTTAAAGTGCATTGGTTGAGACCATATATTATGACTTATATACTTAATTCAAGTGCTTTCTAGTTAGAGGCGCTATTTGGATGGGACACGGTTTCCTAGTTATTTCAACTGGAGTAGGATAAATTCCTACTATAAATAAGTCTTCTTGGTGTTTTTAATAAGGTAGTATTGCCATTAGATTAGATCTCCTTTATATGTGTTTCCTTCATCATTGATATGCTTTTCATTTTAGTTCAGTGTTTTGTGCAATAAGTGCGCTTGCGTGCGTTGTTGATTACTATATATTGAATTCATGCATAGAGGACTGTGCATACTTTTAGTGTGGGGTGGATTGTATACAAGATAAATGGGTCAAGTTTTAATGCTCTCTGAAGATGGGTATGCATAGAGAGATATTGTGTAGGTACTTGAAGTAAAGGTGTGATACATAAAGATTTCTCATAAATGAAGACCACATGTGAATGAATGGATGCACAATGTAATGTGAGGTAGGATGCATCATGGGAAAATACTTAGTGAAAGGCATAGTGGATGTGTACTTTGGCACGTGAAGGCACACAAGAGGAGGTCTATGGCCAAGAGGTAGTGGTCACGTCGAAAGGTTATATCTAGGGCACGGAAAAATCAATGCAAAAAAGGAAAGCAACACTAATTTAATGTTGAGTACAATGGTAGGTGGAGAGAAATAAATGTGGAGAATTTTTCTAAGGCTATAAAAGGTAATGTTGGGAAATCATTTTTACCTTTGTGATCGAGAATATTTCAAGTGAGCTGAAGTGTGAGATAAGAGAAATTGCATGTGAAGTGCGGATAGCTTTGATACGAAGTTGAACTAGAAAATTTGAGCACGAGATTGATTGATGCTCCATTAGAGAAGGTGTTTGAGAAAAACAAAGGCATGCGGGGAAGAGAATCAGAAGTTAGGGTTTGAGTTTAAGATATGGCACACATATTTTAGCTAGGGAACATGGGATTTAAGTTACAGAGATTCATTTAGTTACAAGAACACATTTTTATAGTTTCTATGGCACCAAAATGAGCATCTGGAGCAGCTACAAGGGGTAGAAAGAAGAAGAAGTCAAAGTATAAGTAGAGGACACCCCAAATCAATTTTTCGGAGATGCAGATATCTAGAAGGGGTTTATATGGGCCATGATTGGGAATCACATGTTCGTCATTGTAAAGTAAGTGATTATAACCATAAAACCAAAGATAACAAAGATGAATTGGACAAGTTGTTGGTAGTAAAGACAACCCTAAGAATAGAGAATGATATGGTTTTTATGATGACATGGGGAAAATCTATTGTCAAATGTAGGAGTTTTGTAGCTATATGAACTTCCTTATTTTGGAAAACCAGAAAGGCTATATCAATGGTTGATGAGCAGAGTCCATGAGGAATTATTTTACTTTGTTGGGTGATGAATGAGGCTTACCACACCCCTAATTGGGAAATTGACAGGACTAAGGAGTTTGGGTATTGAATTAGGAAGTGACCTCTCTGACATTGAGACAATATAAGTGACGAAGAAAATGTTTGGATACATGAAGGGAGGGCACAAGATGGATATCCCCAAGTTACAAAATTACCCAATTATTTAGGTGGCAACACACCTACTTACTAAGTTGAACAATCAAGAGTGTTGGTTATAGGTGAACAAGGCATGGTTGCATGTGGTAAAAAAGATGATGACATAAGGAGTGGTTTACAATTTGGTTGGTTTCATTGCAAAGACTATTGTTGAAGAGGCACACCAAGGTGAGAAAATAAGTTTCAGCGCTATCCTTCTATCTCTTGTATTTGTAGAAATTGAGTGCCCAATGGGCCAAAGGATAAGTTGTGGCAATACCCAGAAGAGAATAAATCTCTTGCAGAGATTTGAAAAGTACACGTGATGAATCCTTGAGTGGAGGCTACAAGAAAATAACTACTCTATGCTATGAGCATTTGCACACCACTTTTGAGCATGAGTGGAGAATACCCAAGGATATTCCTTCGGTATTAGAAAAATAGGTACAGTTTTTCGTTTACCAACATTTTTCCATAGGAGCTTTGCACGAAGGATGGAAAGTGGAGCCCCAGTGCAAGCTCCCTATGCCTTCATTGCACACTACTTTCAAGAATCTATAAAAATGTTCTTGAATGCATGACGAATGTTATTAAATGAAGACAAAGTAGATTACAACTACCCTACACTTAGGAAGACCTATGTCTATCTAGGTAGGTCTACATATATTGAGAAAATGATTTCAGATAATATTAACATAAATTCTATTATTTTGTAATCGAGAAGATTGGAGTGACTAAGGTATACATCTACCTTAAGCCCAAGTTAGAAAATGGAAAATATGTAGAGAATGAGTTCAAGCTACTTAAGGTGCCCAAGGGAAAGCATAATGTGGGAACACTGCAAGATGAAGAAGAAGAGGAACTTAAGGAAGACAGTGGTGGCTTGGAGCATAGGGGCATGAAACAACCCACTATAGGAGAGAAAAGAGAGCACGAGGTGACCCATCCACTACATAAAGAGGATGAAGTGGTAGAAATAGACACTATGGAGGTAGATATAGAATAGGGCGTTAGGGACCCATAGTAAAAAAGGGTGTTGAGAAGAATTATAACTCAAGGCGCAGGACCTTCACAGCAGCTAAGGAGGTCACCCAAGATTTCTCATGTGAAGGAAAACCAGAGAAGAAAAGAAGGTGCACGTACATTCCTAGGAAGGATAGCGAGGGAGAGAAATATGAGGAAAGTGCGCCGAGAACTTTGGTAAACATTGAGGATGTAGAAGATCCTTAGGAAGAGGAATTGAAAAATGACATAGAGGAGTTGAAGTAGTCGAGATAGGTAGTGGTACCGTTGGCATGAAAAAAGGTGAAGATAGGGGTGAACCAATTAGTGAGTCAACTACATGGAGGGCCAACATTGGATTTAGGCCACCACGTTTCAAAAGGTAAGCACTCAGGAAAGAGAAAGGAGAAATAAATTTATGAAAATCTAGTAAGTTGGGTATGTTAATGAATCAACCAAGATCATACGTGAAAGGTTCCAAAGCAATTTGGAGCCCAAGGATCTGTATGGCTAGGAATTAATGGATTCAGAGATGGTGACAATACACACATGGAAGAAATTATCATGGAGCATGAGGACTCACATGGATGAGCTTGATTTCTACATGTGTGAAGAATCATGTGTTTTTCAAAGAATAAAGAAAGTACCACACTCACATCATGTGACTATCAAGCCCCTAGTAATGTCATACAAGTAGGTGAGAAACATATTAAAAAAGGTATCTCATTGAGTTTGCACATAGAAACATAGACAAAGTGGAAACTATTTGGGCATTGTTAGATGATGAGAAGGACAAAGATACTGAGATAAAGTGCCTAACAGAAGAGAAGGAAAAAGTTGAGGTGAAGGTGGACGCATTGGTAAGTATGGTGGAACAAATTGGGGATGAAATTTTGAAGGTAAGGCCACACTTGGAAGAAAAGGTGCCATAAAATTTCCCATCTGTGATGCATTATTTACGTACCCTTGTTCATATGGTAATGGAGGAAGGTCCAATGTGCATGCCAAAACCAAAGGATGTTGCAACACAGGAAGAGAAGGCCAAAGAAACAATATCATGAAAGATTACTAGCTATGAATCTATACTGTAGACCTTGAAGGATGAATTGAAAAAGGAATTAAATATGTGTGTGACTCTGATATAATCATAAAGATAAGGACTATGATAGAGGAGGATGAGGTCCTTAAGGCAACAAAGAATGAAGCACTTGGGCATGAGGAGAGGCTCACATTGGTAGAAGAAAAGCATGATGTGCTTGCAGCAACCTAGGTCCCTCACAAGGAAAGAATAAAGGAGATTGGAAAACTCATCGCACGATAGATGGATGTGATGGAAGGGATGGTCTCAAGCATGGCCAATGTTCTCAGGGTGTTATAGAATGAAGGTGAGAACATGACCTTAGATGAGATGGATGGGGTTCTTATAGACATCCCAAATAAAACTAATCAAGTGTTGAGTGATTGGAATGAGCTAGAAGTAGAGATCAAAGTAGAATATCCAAAGTTGATTCTATCTACAAAAGTGTAGGGTGCCCAAGAATTATTTCATTCTTTTGTACAGTTATTATTTCATTCCTTATTCTATGTTCATGGAGAGATAAGTTATGATTACCCATTTTTGGGGACGGAAATGAAACAAGTGTGGGGTAATGTTGGGATGATGAAATATAGCCTAAGTATTGAAGGTACATAAGGATTGGGTGTGCGGATATAGGACGCATACGTGCGCACAAAATTATAGGGAAATAGGGTGCACCCAGGAAAGCATAAATTCAAGACTTACCCATTTTCTAGCATAAGGCTAAATATAGATGTAGAGTGTGGAACGCATTTTGTACAAGACTTGGAAAGCACGAAAAAGGCTATTTTTGACAAGTGGAATATCAATCAACATGAATAGTTTTGGAGCTATTAATAGGATTGTACTATAGTTTATTATTAGATAATCTATTATTAGCGAGTGTGTGTGCTTTTGTATTTATCATTTAAGGATGCATGGCTATTCTTAGCATGCAATATATTTTTAGGGTGCTTAGGTAGTGAAGGGAAATTCCCCACTACCTATAAATATATATTGATTTACACGGGTTAGGGATCCATGTTTAAGTAGATTTATGTTGTGGGTTTATGAGCGCATGTAACCTATGGTGATTATGTTATGTATGTATGAAGCTTTTGTGTTTTACAACAATTAATATAATGGATCTTTATGGATGGATATTGATTGTTGACATATCTATGACTGGTTCATGCATGGTAAACTTAATCTTGATTATTGTATGATTCAAATTGTATGTAGTTAAGATCTAGATCTATATTATGCTTTGCAATGTACTTGATTATCTCGTTATGGATCTAGAATATTCATATGATCATGTTAATTTCTTGACAAAGATGCCATAAAAGTGGAACCTGGTACCCTTACACACTTCGACCGAGTGATTAGTTCGGTGAGAGATGTGTTAGTGTGCCTAGGGTTGTTGTGGGTAAAAAAAGACTACACTTAGTGTGAAAATAAGTGTGATGATATTCACGAGTTGATTTAGTGAAATTAAGTGAAAGACTAGTCTTATTGGAAGCCTATAAAGGCCAATTTTGGCCATTTTGGGGCATGTATACATTCTCCAAGAGAGTTTAGAAAATATCTTAAGCATCTAGAGGAGGTTTAGGGGATATTGAAAGTGTTGGAAAAAATTTATGAAGATTTAGGAAATATTTTCTCATTCAGGAAAATTTGCTCAACAACGGGTTTTCTACGTACAACAAACAAACACTCTAATGGAAAATCCCAAATTCTTTGGATGATTTTTGGATATATGTTAGGAGTTAAGAGGAAAAAATTAGGAATAAGAAATCTAGGATAATTATCGACATGGTGAGAACATACATTTTCATATGAGGTTCAATGGTTTCTTGAAACATTCCAAACAATACAATTGCCTCACTATATTCCAAAAAAATGGGGCATAATGTTTCAATTATAGGAATATTTAAGTTTTAAAATTGGTTTCATTGATCTTATAATGTGTTTTAGAGTCAAAATCATATAATATTTGACCCCAAAACATCATCCTAAGCCTCCATGGTGAAAAAAACAAGTTTTCTAGCTATTTCTAGACATCTAGTGTAAAATTGGCTTTCCATTCTTGGCCCAAGCACACTTTTCACCTCCTTGTGTCCCAATTTTCCCCTTTTTTAAAAGGGGGACATGAGGGACACAAAAGTGTGCCCTCATCCTCCTCTCCAAAGAACAATTTTGGGCACTTGTGTGTCCCATTTGTCCTGTGTGCCCCATTTGCCCCCATAGTGCAAGGGGGACATGAGGGACACAAAAGTGTACCCTCACTCCCTCACCATGGAAGAAATTTTATGTCCCAATTATCCCCTCTATCCCCACAGGACAAGAAAATGTGCCCATGATCGCTTAAACTTCTTGGACCCCACGCGACTCCACAAGCTCTCCAAGTGTTTTCCTAGCCCACTCATCTCATCCATCTCTCCTCCCGTGTTGCCACTTGTCATAATCCTGATCTAAGGGAAAAAAATTTCCTTGTGTGTTCCAATTGTCCCAATTTGCACTAGGTTTTAACTACACATAAACCCATCTTCAACCCAGATTCAAACTATTGTTAGCAGGATGATTTAAAAGCTCATCAAAACACTTTTTCAACTCATTTCTTCTCGTAAAGGTTGTCATTTATTCTTTGCTATTACTAAAACACCCTCAAAAACCCCATTTCTTACTAGGCATGTTGCCAAAATTTTCTTAGAAAACCATAGCCACCAAAAATGAGATTTGCTCATATCTTTCAAACTCGGGAGTCTGATCACTGTGAAACTTTTCCAAAATATTCCTCTCCAAAACACCTTTGGGAAGATTGTAGATAAAAATCCATTTACAGCCTAGATTTTTATACAAAATATTGAAATCCTAAACCCTAAAACCTAATTTTTAGATTTCCAAGAGATTCGAGATGAAATTTAGAGTAAAATATCATGGTTTAAAACATACCATTTTGATGGTGGTTTCGTTGCAATCTGACACCGATAAGTATAGTTTATAAAAATAGCAGGTGCTCTAAATAAATAGGTTACTAAAAATAGTTAGTTTCCCAAAGTGATAAACCTTCAACATTTGAAATATCATAGAGAAATAAGAAACATCAAAGGGAGTTATTTAGGATTTTTTAACTAGTAGTGTTTGGAAAAAATGGGTATCTAAAAATAGATATTTTCTACAAAATATAAAATTATCATCATTGGAAACAACCTAAGTGAATTAGTAAATTTAGAGGTAAAAAATTGTGCAAATATTCTTTAAAAATCACTTTCCAACCCTACCTGCTCAAAATAGAAAGTTCTAGATTCCAGTGCAGAATTTTTTTGGTAGCTATGTTTTCACTCATCTTGGTACTTTTTAGAAATATGAAGTTCAAATAATTGGGTATCGATCCTACATAAACCCTAGTTACCGAGTATCCAAGTGTGGGAGATAATGATTTAATTCACATGGATTTTGAATACCTAAAAAATAGGATGCTTGGAGGACCAAGAGATCCAGTGGAAGAGAAACTCTTTATGAGCATATTGTTTTGCAATAGGAGGCCATCCATTATCCGTGTAAAGTACAAAATCATCCTAGCATGTGAAAAAAACTATGAACCTAATTCTAGGATAGTGAGGGAAGATGACAACTCAATTCTTGCAGTGCTTACTCCTAAGGGTATCTCGCAGTGTATGCAGATTCCAACCAACAACAATATGGTCATCATCACCAAAGAGTTTGCATCACATGAATGGGTGAAGAATGAATCATACCTCCAAGGCCTCACACTTGGGTCATGGCTAAAACAAGGAAAAAACCCTCTCATGTGTTGAAAATCTTGTCAAGAAGTGAGTTCCATGAGGGTTACTCATATGCTATCATCTTATTGAGCAGAGTGATGGGTGAAGAGATGAAAAAGGATTTTTAGGACTAGATGGCCCAATTCATCCTTGTTTCCACTGAAGGAAACCAAGTAGTGGATTGGGGACAGATCATAAGTGACAATATTCACCATCAATTGCTCCATTTTCCTTCTACCATAAAGTTCACTATGACCTCGTATCTGGTATATGCTCTTACAAGCACAAGACCTTTCAAAGGCCTAACTATTACTCTAAGTACTTCTCAAAAAGCACCGGCATATGAAAATTATCATCAATTCCTACTCAAGGAGATTAACCACCAATTTTCCATGGTGAATTATGCATTCACCATGTTTGTCATCCAACTTCTCGAAAGGCAGCCCAGAGCTGAGTTTATCCTCTCAAGCAGATGAGATCGATCAAGAAATATGGGTATTTCTTCACTTAGTTCTCAAATTTCACCTACATCAGATTTTAGGATTTGATCTTGTTGGCTAGATTTTACGCACAACTAAAAACCTAGGTAGTCATGAGATAAATCTCCCTCATTTAATGGTGAGGCTCCGTGTAAGATGTTTATCAATTTAGTAAGGGTGAATCCAAATAACTATTTTTGGGGGTTTTACTTTAATTACTCCACTTGTGAACCACTGCTTGCTAGGAAATTTGGTAGCAAGTAAGAAGCTATGATGGGATATTTGTAGAAGGAAAAAAAAAGTTGGGAAAGAAGAAAGGAAGATGTGTTGACTTAACCAATACTTATCGAGTTGGTCTCATCCACACAAATTAAATATCGAAAAATCAAAACATCCAATAGAACGGAAATAAATGGCTTCTAACCTAGATCTAAGATAACACAAAGTTTATCTAAAACCTCTGAAAAGAAGAACTCAACAAAACACTGCAGACACAAAGATCTCTAGAAATCCACCTTTTATTCAATCCCAAGCCTTCGCAACAATCACATCAAGGGTTCTAGACCAAAGTCTGACAACTCAAGAATGATCTAATTATTAAATCTCTTGCTAAAACAAGTTCTAATAAAACTAGTTGTAATCCCCTAACCCATAGGTTCTTCCTCTATTTATAGTGTATAGAGGGCAATTACACATAGGAAACTCTCGGTGAACTGCCGGATGTGGAAGCTATAAAGGAAACAACTAGCAATATTTCTCCTAGAATTCCTCTTTACATGACATGCAACTAAAAACTAAATCAAAAAAATTATGTCTACCACCTATTATTAATTAAGGGACCTTTTCAAATAACTTAAAGTTATGGCTTTCAACCAATTACTTTAGTTTTACAATTTTTTTCGGAAAATGAGAAAAAAAAGAAAGAGAAGAAGAAAGAAGTAATTCCGGTTGAAACACTTCATAACCGCCCTTTGTTATGATACCGAATGTATTTATCTAGCATGTAATTCATTATATTTCCATTTGTCTTCCCTGCTACATCCCTAATTGTTCGGAGAAAATATGGTAGAAATTTGCACACTCTAGAATAAATTCCAGAATCGGGGATGCAACCGAAAATGTTGTTTCCTAGATAATTCCACTATTTCGCATAGCTCACATGAGAGTTATCCTATCGATTACCTTGGATCTATCAATCGAATCACTGATAGATTCGTGGCCCATGTCTGTATCACTAATCTTTGTAAGCTTGGATGCTATGCATGGCTTTGTTGGATCGACTTTATCATCACCCTTCAACATATTTGAACCTTCTTTTGCCTTCTTTGCTCCACCGCACTGTATCTTTAGAAATTGTGAGAGCTGGACCTATTTTTAATGTTTAAGTGATTGAACTTGTATTTGACATAAACACTAGCTTAATTCACATAAATATGAGCATCAATGAATTATTCCTACAAATAATTCAGACAGACATGAAGTTCATGGCATGAATGTCCAATTTCTTCACCAAAATCTGATTATAAAGCCTACTGCCCTATATTTTTAGACTTTGCTTACATGCCAAGAAAGCTAACAATATTATTTTATTCACCTGTGCACTCACATCAACATGCAGATAGCCAAAATAATAAAAATAAAGAACTTCCAACCTTAGGTGAAAAAAATTGATGCTTCCCACAATTAAAATAATTGTGTGAAAAACATGAGGGTAAGGACGTGTGAGTTTCCAACCTTCCAGGAAGCCCCAAAATTCACACTTTTCACTTAAGTGATTTGTATTAATTTCTAACCTTCCAGGAAGCCCTAAAATTCACACTTTTCACTTAAATATTTTGTTAATTTATAACCTTCTAGGTAGTACCAAAAAATGTGACTTGCATAGGTGAATTAATTTTCTTTTGTGTGAAAAACATGAGGGCAAGGAAGTGTGAATTTCCAACCTTCTAGGAAGCATCAAAATTCACACTTTTCACTTAAGTGATTTTTGTTAATTTCTAACATTTAGAATTTTCACTTAAGTGATTTGTGTTAATTTCTAACCTTCTGGCAGCCCCAAAAAGTGTGACTTACTTTAGAATAAACCTCCCAAATTTGACATGGAAACTCAAGGTAGCAGGAAGCTTAAAAAATACAACTTTTGGCTCTAGAATGTATTTATTTCCATTTTTGGATTTTCAGTGAAGAAAACACAAGAATAGAATAAAATTTTCCATTTTTGGAAAGGGTCCAGGAAGATGTAGTAGCAAAAACTTGCAAGTGCCATAAATTTCACTCTGTGGCTCCGTTTTAGGTGTCATTTTTTCTTAAAGTGCATATTTTCTCAAGCTCTACACATTGGTGGTAGTATTTTCCTTATTTTCATAAAATCCATTATTGCACCTTTTTGGACCAAGCAACCTCTTGCAATCTCCTGAAGGAATCTTGAGCTCTGGTCACCTATAGACAAATTAGTTAGCAATTAAAAACACTAGATAGCTTTTCAAAACCCTAGGCTCGGGAAAAGTTTTGAAGAATGAATAGGTTATGGGGATTTTCAAAAAAAAATGGAGAAAAACCAAAACACAGACAAAAAGAAACAAAAACAAAACCTGAAAGAGGTCTGTGGGCAATTGCTCGGAAGCAATTTCTCCAATTAGCTAATTTGTAAAAATTTTCCCCCCGGGTGAACGTTATGTGGTAATAATGATGGGGTGGAGTGCTTTGTATAATCAAATCCTCTAATTTTAGCTCAATCTATTTTTAAAATAACTTTATTTATTTAATATAAAAATAAATAAAACACTTTCAAAAAAATTTTGGCAAAGGAATTGAGTGAGCTTCAACATGTGAGTATTTATCGAATTTGGATTTTATGACTCTCTGGGGATACCTTAGAATAATTCAAACTATGCAAGCAAAACAAAACACAAAACACGACCCGTTACTTGAAAAAGAATGAATTTTTGAAAAGGGTAGTCCTAGATTTCAGGGTGAAATCTCTGAGACACCAGATCTCACTCCCTACTAATTCACCAGCACCTTAGTGATAAAATAGTAATGTTTGAGTTGTGTAGGTAATTTCTCAAGTCCATAATAGATGTAAGAATCACAAGAAAAAGGGTGTGTCCTTCCCCATATCTCTTGGAATTTATTCATGTAAAAGTGTTGTAGATGCATCAAATCTTGAAGCTTCATTTTCCTCCCTTAGCCTCTATTGATATACATCCAGTTATGATTTTTACATCCAAAATAATCCTAAAACATTCAATCCCCATGAAATGCATCATAGGCCTCAAATTGAGGATTATTGGTTCAACTACTTGGATGACTTTGAAGTAAGGAAAAATATCATATACGAATGATTATTGACCAAATGAGGAGTTTCAGTTTTGATTGGTTCATTAAAGGAGTGGAAGATGATGAATCATATTTTTTCGACCTAAAATATCAAGTGATAAAATATTCACCTCTTCCACCTATCTAATGGAGCATTTGAGAATCAGTGGGAATTAACGAGAGAAATGCATCAATGATTTAGAGATTTAAGGAATGGTTCAAGAGAAAGAGGATTGATTTCATATAATTTGGTGGTCTCCTAACCCTCTCAAGAAAGCATCTCACCTCTCATCCTTGAAGGCATATGAGAGAACCATGAGCTCCACTCACTCAGGGGAGCTTGCAAAGAGGAAAATAATGGACACTAAAGGACCTCACTATAGGAGACTTCAAAAGAAGGATAAAGTCAATAAGGGCCCCATTAATGTTCTTGAACAAGGGAGATTGATCCTTCACAACCTCTAGGTCTAGAATAATCTCCAAGTATCGCTTCCTCAATAGCTAAGTCAAATCATCAAGTACAGTGTTGGTCCTTTGCCATGAACCCGAAAGTGAAATCATGCCTCTTGTTGAACCTCAAACAACAAATATCTTCCCATGGACCCAAAAATTGAGTATAATTGAGATGAGGATAGTGCAAGGCATCAATATCAAATTTTAAAGTTCTCAAAGATCATGAATACCAAAGGAAGTAGGAAAACAAATGTAACTTCTCACTTTTTTAGTGGTGTTTTTGGTAATTAATATGTAGAAGTTGCTTGGCCAAAAGTGGTAAATCCCATTGAGGATATGAATTAGGTGGACTATGAAATGAAAAAAATCCTTTGGGGAAAGCAACACATGAAGGGGATATACATTTGTTCAAATATTTTATTGTACATTTGATTGCAAGGAATGAAGAATACAAACAAACAATTGAGCAGTTGGAAGAACATGTGAAAACCCTCACTTCTTATGTTCAGTCATTCATGGATCCTAGTGAAATTCCATCTCTTCATTATGAGGTTGTTACTCTATCGGTAGCTTCAACCCAATATAATCAAAAAAGCTCAAGGATAGTCAATACAGGGAAGGGCCAATGATAGGTGAGTTGACAAGATTCTTAAAAAGGTAAAACTATGTTTCCTAATATCCTTTCACTATTTGAGTTTGTTCTTGCCACTACTGCGAAGGTAAAAATGACCAAGGATGAAATTGAGAAGGAAAAGGCTCATTAGGACAAAGTTCTTCCATTGGTGATAGAAATGGGTAATCTTGACTCTTTTGTATTGGTGGGAAGAAATGTATTCAATTCCATAACTGAGAATTTTTCTTCCATTTGGTCTTGAACATTGGTTTCCCTATATGAAATGTTGAACAATGCTCTCAAGGAGTTTGATTCTTGCAAAGAAATCACTTCACAAATTGTAGAAAATGTAAGAAATGGACTGCAAAATCTTAGAGCACCTCTAGTGAGTGATAATTCATCAATGGTAAACATTCTAAAGCTAATTCAAGAATTGGTCAAGAAAGAAGTAGGAGATACCTTCTCATTCAACAAGGACACCTTGGATTTTCTCGTAGAAATTAATTGTGCAATTTTGAATACTACTAAGGATCATCATACTTGGTTCAATCAATGTAAAAACATCAACATTACTTCTAAAACTTGGATCAAGGCTCTAATATTTGTTCATATCTCTCAAGTAGATAAAGTGACACTTGTGGCAACACACTTTAACAAGGATTACAAAGGTGAAGAAATCTCTCCAGGTACATTCCCACAAAGTTCACTAATATAAGGATCTTCATCGGTAGATGGATCTTCTCCTTCAGCATGATCATCTCCCCTCTTCCTTCTCCCTCCTTTTTCTCTCTCATGTTCTAATTCTTCATTAAGGGGGTACTTTTCACTATTTTTTCTTATTCACTTAAAGTGACCTATATTCTAAATTTGTAATGAGTTATTTTCAATTAATGAGAAAGGACCCAATTTTATTTCCTAGGAATATAAAAGGTCACAAGTGATAAGGGGAAGTGAAAAGTCATGTGGGTGTAAATGAAAATACTTTTTCTAAAGCTATATATTTGGAAGACCTCCCCATTCTAAGATGTTTTCAATTGTAAGTCTCGAAGTAGAAGCTTTGCACTACTAAGATACAAGCAAGAGATGTCATTCTTCTATTTTCCTCTTTCTCCATGTTTCTTCTATTTCTTCACATGTTCAACTTTTTACACATGGTGATCTTGTAAAACCAAGGAAGGTGTTAATGCCTTTGATTAATGGATCAATATAATTCTGTGTCTATGGTTTGTTAGTCTTATCATTGTTAGTACAGTTATTTTCATCTAATTGAGTGTGGATTAATTTTGGTTAATGTTGTGAAACTCTGCTAGTGCCTATTCAAAAAATTAACCCTCATTCCCTAAATTATTACTCCCCTTTTTTCTCACCTCCTGAGAAAATTCCTCCCTTACATTAAGTGCAATAATTTTTTCACAGGTCTAGTGGAGTAGTCCTGGGTGATCCTTGGATTCACGGCCACCAAATATTTGTTTTTTTCTACATTAAATTAATGGGAGCCTCCCCATTACCAAGAGGATGGAATTAGTCATATAGAATTGGTTAAAATCCACTAATTTTTCCTTGTGAAAAATTATTTCACCAAGATGTCTTTAAAAATTATCCATATTTAGCCATGGCTCTTCTTTTCTTATGCTACATGTTACTTCTTTTTTGAGTGCATAATTACATTCTTTGATACCTTAAAACTTATTGAATTTAACACCATTGGGGTCCATCTATGTGTTTAATCTACATAACTATTCACCAACCTCCTTCTGATTGGAATTTATTTTATTAATATCATAGGATTATGTTAACCACCTTGACTTATCCTACATTTGATCGTAGTTTATCTTCCCCTCCTCCAAGGGCATAACAAACTCCTCTCTTCCATGATAAACTTGTATAGGGTGATATCCTTTTCTTTTTTTTTCTACATTTTCCACATACATTGGTTGAATTTTTATCTCATGTATTCTTTCATAACACCAATGCCCCACCTAATATTGTTGGATGATGATCCTTAACAACCATATCTAACACTTCAAAATATCCGATGAAATGTACACCATTAATCTCTATCTCCATACCCCACAAAACTTCAATAAGTTTTGACTTGGTATTGTTCACCATATATAACAAGATAGTTTTGGAATATAGTTCATGTTTTCCCATCATGATTCACACATCTTGTGTGAAAGAAATTAAATTTATCCCATGTATCAATACATATATTTTTTAACTTAAACACATTAAGTCACACATCAATACTAATTATTTATTATAGATACTATTTTACATGACACACAAAATTGGTGGTAATGGGGTACTTATTATCCTTTTCAATTTTTGTGAGAGTCCCCATAATTTTCTTTAGCCACGTCTTAAGAAAGGTGACAACTTACCTTATGTTCAATAACACAAGATATTCATCCAATTCTTCCACTTCTTATGGCCTTGGTCTTACATGGTTCTCTCTTCTACAAGTTTTTGTGAATATATAATATCATTCTACAAAATTTTCATTACTTTGTGAATTACAATGATCTCCTTCTACTTTGCACATTATATAGTCACCCAACCTCTTATCTTGCATATATTATACCTTGACTTGGTTTGCCTTGATATCCACTATTTTGAGTGGTTACATTCACCTTATCCTTGATAAATTACATTCCCATGAGGATGTTTTGTTGATATTGTGCCAAAGTAATCATGCTCACACTTATATTTTTATGGCCTTGTTTTGCAATATTTTCTTCAAAAGTTTTGGGAAATCGTTAATTTTATGCTCCTCTCTACACCTTGCATATGTAGTAAATTTTTAGTTTTTCCTTTGATAATGGTAAATTTCTCCACACTTTAAAAAGTATCTAATGTGTTTCCACTAATTTTTCTTTGTTCAACTTTTCTACAATTTTTTATCTTGATCAGATCATCCCCTTGATTTGAAAACATTATATTTTGTCTATGTCCTTGTGATTTTATTTATCGCATCTTTTTAATCAATCAAAAATCAATGGTGTAGTATTATCCTTACAAATATTACACCAAAGTACCACCTTAATATTTTTTCCCTCTTAAAAATGGTTAATTCATTATTTCATGCATAACTAAACAAACTTCACATCCCAAACTTATCAAACAAGCTCTCTTCCTAGAGAAATTGTTTTTATCCGACCCTACACCTCAAAATCAATATATCCCAATCCTTTTTGTGTTTCTTATTAAAAATAAAATTTATGTTATCTTTTTAAGGTTCATTTCCATTGATGAAAATTTCCACATCCAATAATGGGCCTATCCCCTTGTCAAAATTTCTTTTGAGATCCATTGAAAGGGAAACATCCAATACTTTCCCAAGCTATATAAAACTCTTTATAAAACATTATGTCCTAAACTAAAGTATAAAATCCCCTAAAAATCATTGAGAGTTTTGTATATGATGTATGCCATAAGAGATATTAGATATAATTTTTTTCAAATGAGCATGATACACATACACACTTTCATTCATATCCTAATCTGCATCATTTCATGTAAAAATATTTCTTTCTCAAATTATTCTTCATAGAATTATTTCAAAAATTTTACCTTCAACACATAAAATCCCACCACCATCTGATTAGAATCAAACTTTATATACCACATGTCATCATGATCTAGAACATTTGTATATAAAAACTCTTTCATCTCTACAAAAATTACACACTTCATTCTCCATGCCAATTCACATTATTACACATGATCTTTTGCGGTGTCCAAATCTTTGTACTTTGGAAACTTAAAATTCACCAAACTGAACCCTTTTTTGTTGTGGTTTCTATCAAATTATTTGTGTGGTATTATCATATGTAATTCCAACCCCTAATCCTATCAACATAACCGATTCACTTGTCATAGCTTGCACACCTTGCTATGACCCTATGATTTTATAATCCAACTATCTAAAGTACTATTTTTTGAGAGACATTCCTATAATGAAAACTAGGTAGTGTAAAGGTGTAAGTTTTTTACTTTTATTTTTGAAATTAAATTTGATGTTCATTTGGATGCCATGTGACAATCCATCCTTAAACTTGACATCTATTTTACCATCACTTAAATGTTTTTTTTTTTTTCTAGGAGAATTCAACCAAAAATTGTAATACCTTGGCCATACGGTAATTGGAAGAGAATGTAGTGAAGTTACTAATCAATGTAGCATGTGAATAAATTAAGATAAGAACCTTGAAATTGATATCTATTGACATATTTTAGATAGATATATTTATTATACTATATATCTAGCCTAGGTGACAAACCCAAGGCTTATTTTAGATAGATACATACTTATGGTAATGTACTTATCATACCTTACACACTTTAATACAACCTATGATTATTTATAGCCTCAATATATTTCATGTGTATATGGTGAATTTTAGTGCTATTTTGGGTATAGTTATGTCCATAGGCATTCCCCAATTAGACTGAGGGTGGTCACTACTGATATGTGCTAGAAGATAAACGATGGGGATGATGAGTTCAATTTTGTTGACACATGAAAAATTACTATCCATCCACATGTTATGAAACTACCGTTTAATGTCAACCAGATCTAGAAATTTCATGTTTGATGTTGTGTTGGGTATAAACATTTAGTATGCATATTGTGTGCTCAAGATGAAAGTTTAGTAAATATAATGGCAATCCTCAACATTGGATTCATGTGACGTAAATTATGTGTGGTGAGTAAAAAATGATATTAATGTGGATGCATGTAGAATTTTCCTGACACGTAATTATTTGCATTATGGTCATTGGTTATATGTATAAAGGTGCGGTGTGACACAACTGCATCTACTTAGTTTTACATGCATATTACATAGTTGATATTTTCTATTAAATAAAAATCAAGTAGATGAAATTAGTTACAAATAGAGAAGGTGTAGATAGGTGTGGAGACATAAATGTAAGGTAATACATTTTCAATTTAGCTCCAAACCCTAGAAAAATTACCTAACACTTATTCTTTCTTTATAAATATCTCTCAATACTTCTATAACTTGTTATTCTTAACCCTAATGTTATGGTATTATGTTTAAACACATGATATTTACACATAGGTAACAATAAAATAATATTATTGAATCCCAAATTTTCTTCTAATCTACTCCATATCATATAAAATCATCCATAAGATCAAAATTACACAACAAAAAAGAAACGTATAGTAAAATTTTATGACATGACTAAATTTGATGGGGTGTGGAAAGAAGGTTACATAAACCCTCTTATTTATTACACTAATAGGTGTTCCCTAATTAGACCATGGGTGATTGTTCATAAAAAATGATAGAAGATCAACTATGGGGATGGTGAGTTTAATGTAGTGATGCTCAAAAAATAATATTCATCCATGTGTCATTACACTATTGCTTGATGCCATTCACCATGGAAATTACATGTTTGTTGTTGTGTTACATAGAAACATTTAATAGAGATATTACTTGTTTAAGAGGAAAGGATAGTAAATACAAAGACAATCCTCAACAATGGATTCACTTGACATAGATTACTCATGTGATTAGAAAATGATATTAATGCATATGCATGTAGTATTTTCCTAACACGTATTATTTTTGGTATAGTCATTGATTACCTATATAAAAGGTGAAAATACAACTTGCATTCCATTTAATTTCACAAGTAAATCAAATGGTCACCATTTTCTATTCTATAAAAATCATTTTTGTATTTATTATGCTATCATCCTAGTAGATAGTATGAAAATGATGATTTGAATGAAAAAATAATATTTTTCTATGCTCCATTTTTTCAAGTCACTACATATTTGGACTCCTAATTTTATGAGACCCTACTTGAAGGATACATGACACCATTTTTAAACATGTATTAATGGGGTTCACTCAATTCATATGTAAACATTTCACATGTGGATCCTGGGGCATGGGTGTGAAACACAAATTTGGTACTTCTACTCTTTAGCATTATCATTCTTAACACTCATCCCTTGTTCAAACAAGTGCACTTTGCCAATTTTCATCTGGTACACCCTCGGTTATCTTTTCTATCTTACTTGATCATATACACTCATCTGTTAATATTTTTGAGAGATTAATGCATGAAATCCATTTAGAACCTATGTCACTCAACTTCTAAGCCTCACACTTTATATTTACCCTCTAGTGTTAGAAACATATAACATGAGGGAAAGGAATTACCACACGTTCTTGACCCTAGTGTACAATTTTGACCTTTCTCACTTTGATCCTCAACTTCTAGTTCCACATTGTTTTTGAGTTATTTACTCCTTTTTCAGTCAACCTTTGTAAGTTAAATCACCTTCAGAAGCGTATAGAAGCAAGTGAAACTCACCTCATTTAGAACGTACACTTTTTTATGGAATCCTATTACAAAAGTTATCACAAAAGGAACCTAAATCTTTGTACACTATGAAAATACCTCTACACATTCACTAAGAAGACACCATATGTAATTTCCACTCCCTTATACTTTGCTAGTTGGTATGAGAGCTCATCTCGCCAACTTCTCGAATGATTGTGGTGTTAGATCCCATGTGAGTTGTCAACAAGTCGTATATGGAGCTACAACACCAAGCACCAATTTCCATCATGGTTTGTATTTGTTGTAATTTTGATTTCGATCTAGGTGTCACTCATATCATAATTGTAAAAATGTTATAATAATAATATAATAAAAATTTAACGTATAAACTAATAATAATAATAAATAACAACAATAATAAATAATTACAATTTGAAATAAGAAAAAATAAAATGTTGGAGTTTTAAAAAAAACAGAACTAAAAATAAGTAAACAAAATGAAAAAAGTAGTGAAATAAAACAAGGTGAGGAAATTTACAAATTCAAAGTAAATAAAATAAAATATATTACATATGAGGAGTAAAGTTTAGCGGTGGAGTTTTATGATGGTAGGTGAGTAGGTGAAAGGAAGTGGTGATATGGAATAGATGTGGAGGTGGCATCCATCATATAAAACAATATTTTTTCCGATGTTGTAGGTGCAAGTACCTGGGGGGACATGATTGCAGGTTTGAACACCTTGATTTGCATGTAATGCACAAAGTGGAGTTATTGAAAAGACTCTAGAAAATTCAAGAAAATGCTTAGGGATGCTATAAGCAGAGCTGACTATCTTGGCGACAGGATCACATGGCCCCTATAATAATCACCATAAGATGCCATACTAATGGCATACGTGCATAACTTTTTGTGGGACCAGCATTTTCCTTAGTGGCGTCTAGTCTGGCAACTTAGTCACCATTTTCCAAAACAATCATGAAACTCCATTCATGAGGCCAATCAAGGCGTATACGAGTTGAAAAATGGCGGGATGAGGAAAGGATGTTTGAAGTTAGAAGTTGGAAACATTTAATGCAAATCTTACCTACATCATATGGTATACCCAATTAAACAAATAACAAAACATGAATTTGGCATCACAACCACAAACTCTACAACCGCATTCTTGCAGATTTTGGGAGAATCGAGAGAAGGCCCACCGAGTAGAATTGGGGAGAAACATTAGATATTAAAAAAACATTCAGGTGCTATGCAATTTTCAGATTTTAAAGTTGTTCACAGATGGACATTTTTTTATTATTCTTTTCTATAGATTTGTGAAGTTTTTTTAGAGGAAAACATGTACTTACAGTATCAATAGCAATATACACATTGTGTGTATACCATAGAAGAGAGATAAAAATACACAAGCAATATACACACTTTGATATACTTATAGTATTGATATACTTATAGTATCAACAACAATATACACACTTGTGATATACACATTGTGTGTGGTATTTTGGATTGTGATATACACACTATGTGTATACCACATAAGAGAGATAAAAATACACAAGCAATATACACACTGTGATATAATTATAGTATCGGTATACTTATAGTATCGATATACTTATAGTATCAATAACGATATACACACTATATTTATACCATAGAAGAGAGATAAAAAATTGTGTATATACTTGTCTTCATAAGTAGACATTTTAAAACTTCTATGAGGCCACACGTCGTTTCTCACATACGTGAAAATATGACACCTTTTTTATACCACATATTTTGAATACCAGTTTCCTATGACACTTTGTTATTCCATAATTTTTCACTCCTAGTATCCTAAGCAATAAAATAATTAATTTAGCACTTTATATGATACTATATTCATGGTTTTAATTTTTGCTAAATATTATCATTTTAGCTACACATTGATTTATATTATTCTTGCTCCAAAATACTAACCCTTTGTTTTGTAGGATGATCATTCCAATACATTTGGGTTTATAAATCATATTACTAAGATTTTTTTGTAGGGCCTTCACTTGAAGACCCAATCACAAAATATTTATCATTTAATTATATTACATTGCATCATCTTTATTGTGTGTTTTGTATTGTTGTTTGTTTATCCCAAAGGTTAAACTGTGTATGCTCTCCTCTCGCGTCTTAGGATGATCTTGAGGATCAAAAGCGGCTAGCCTATCCCTTTTTCTTTTTTAGGGGAAACGTGACGTGGAAGTGACATCCACATAGTTGTTGTAATCTTAGGAGTCTTGTGACCACATAATTCACCTCCACACACATAGACACACCATGTGTTCTGGCGGGGTATATAAATTCTTAGAGAGTTTTCGTTATTGGCTAAATGCTTGCTTGTTTTAAGAGTGACGTGAAGTGAGGGGCTTCCATGTCCTAAAACCTAGGCCTTAGATAACATCCTTGCAACACGAGACTTGGGCCCCATGTACCACAAGGTATATTGGGTACTCCCTAGTGAGCTCGTATATCCTAGTCTAGGAAACCTTTTGGCTACATATCAAGCTATTTTGCAAGGAGATTACACTCCCCAAGATCACTCACTATCCGACCCCAAATTGGTACATAGGTGGTGAGCCAAGAGTGGCACCCCTCAGTGTGTGGTATTGAAAGTGGGAAATATCTTGATTGTAATCCCACTTGACTAGTTAGGGTGTGTATTTCATGTTGGTTGCTTGCTCGTGAACACCACTAACCATCATATCACCTTAAATTTTTAATCAATCAAACATCATCATAATCGACCATCCTTAATCAAACAATTCTAACCCAAATCCCATCACCATCCTTAATCAACCAATCTAATGCAAACATGAAAGTCTGTGTATACCACATATTAACAATGGTTGCAAGCTTGAATAAGTGTTGGTATTTTTTATTCTCTCAAAGTCACTTTATGCCCTCTTACTTCCTTCTAGCCCTTTAAATTTGCATTTTTGAGCATAAAACACACATTCCTCTTAATCTAGTCTCACTTTGGTAAACTCTTTGAGGACCAATTAAATGCAACAATCACCCTACAAAGTTTCATCAAGTAACTCTACACCCATTTGCTTTTATACTCCCTTTATTGTTTTTGCCAATTTCTCCCAATTGCCCTTGGTTATGGTCAAATCAACATGTACAGAGAAAACAATCCACTTTTATGCAAATGTAAAATAATTTTCACATACCCATTACCCTTGTTATGCTTTGTACATATTTTCAAATATCCTTTTATTCTTGAGTTCTAACCCTAACTCGTGTCTTGCCCGAGATCTTGTATTTTGCCTTAAAAGATCATTTTTGTGCACTACCAGATTTGTCAAGGAACATATACTTTCAAGAAATATTGTCACAAGGTTATCGACATTTTTCAATTCTAATAGGCTTAGCTCTAGAAGAAATGGAGATAGATCTGAAACCTCGAGTAGATAGTTCTCGAAGCTACCCCATTTGGTTCTAAAACTCATTCAAAGAGTTCCAGAATCAAAGGGAGGACTTCCTAATCCAGTAAAAATGGATTAAAGAGGTGAATCATGTACTCTCAAATAATTAGGATTAATTAGCACATCAACACTTCTATCTAAATACATCTCTTTTATAACCATTCTTGTGTTGTTCCTAAACACATTTTATCCTCATTCATTTGTGTTTGTATGTTTTATATGAATTCCCATATTTTGGATTTCATTTTGAGTCATTATGTTATGTTCAATACATCATTGGCCATCATCAAAACATCTATTCATTTGGATTTTTTTAGGGAATGCCATATAGAATTGCATTGATTATCAATATGTTCTCACATGTTCTTTACATATTCACCTTTCTAGATCTCTCCACAAAAAAACCTTCCTCATTATCAACATGTTTTCTCATCATTAACCTTCCTCATCATTCTCCCCTGATGCACCACTCATAACACAGTTAACCTCATTATACAAGACATTCAAGACAATCAAAATACTCACTTCTACCTCTTTTGTCAAAATTGTCCACTAAACCTTAAGACATGGGTTCTTGCTTCAATCATGCTCAGAGTGTTCTAAGGACTCCCAAAAGATTCTCTAAGCTCCTTTAGTTCATATTTGGTCATACCAACATGCTCCTAAATTATCAGGACTTGATTCAACACACAACTCATGATACTTCATCTTTTGCAATCTTGACAATAAACCCTTACTAGGTTTTCCCAAAGTGATTGTCAAGCTTTACTCAGAGTGTAGAAGGTTCCAAGGCACAATAAGTGGTTAAATTAGCACCCATTATGGTCTTCTAGGTTTCTAAAATTTTTCAAGAAAATACCTTTCTTCTATCACCTACTTGCCTTGTAAAATGACTTTATTCCCTTACTCTTCAAAACTATGCAATACCCTTCCTTCAAACTATCAAGTATAACTCACATGAATTGATTCCTTTTGAAAACATGCCCCACATCTAGATAGACATTTTCCCATAAATTTGAACCAATTCCCATGGTGCATTTAGGAGATATTTGAATTTTACTCTAGAAACCCTAGCCTCAAACTATACAGGCCCGAGAGGTCTTCAACTAGCTATAACGTTTGTTATACTTTGATTCATGGCACAAATTTTTTCCCAAAGGTCTATTTAGAGGTTCTCAACAAGGTTTCCTTACCAGTATGGTTGGAGAAGCACGTGAAATTTCTCTTCATTCAATATTCCTACTGCCCTGACTGAATGATCACACAGTTACAATCATGTAATGAATCTTTTTACTAGCACAAAGCAAAGTAGTATTTTCTTGTTAAGGAATAGGCTCTTTCACCACGTATTTTACTCAATAAAATCATTGAACAACTGTTCACTAGACCACAACAAGTTCTTTCTTGATGTCTTCACAGGAGGTTCACAGTCTTACTTTCTTGAAACTTAGAAATCATGCACTTAGGATCCTTATAAATACTATACTTCTATACACTTGCATGACTTCAAGAAAATATGAAATGATCTCTCCCTAGATCCTGAGAAATCACTATTCAAAAGTAAATCAAGAATCTACAAACATTGATCTCAACTATAGAACTGTGATTAACAGTGATACAGTCATAGGATTCTTATTTCAAACAAGGTTCAAATATTCATTTAAACAACTATACATTGTCCCTGAGATGTCTTCCACTCTAACAAGAGAGAAATATTTGATATGGTTCAAGGAATTTGCACTAATAACAATTACTCCTTTTTAAAAATAATCAAACTTGTACAAAACCTTCAATGCACATCAAACAAATTCAAACACAAACTTGCCAATCATGCATTCTGAGACATTAAGAACCAATGATCATCATCTTACCAACATTTAGAAGCCATCAATCATAAATTTCACACCATTTCTTGGATATTTTCCCTTACATTCATGATCTAACTCAGTCTCTTCTTCCCTAGCCATTCCCTCATAATGAACAACTAACTCTACTCAACAAGTTTCTCTTTCAAATACCTCCATACTCAGAACCCTAACTGATTTGATGTCTATATGTCATGACTCAAAGTCATATTTTAACACCTAGTTACATTCTTTTCTCCTTTTACATACTAGGAGTCTTCATAACATGACTTGAAAAACTAAACATAACTCTTCAAATACCTAGACCACTAACTTATCAACATAGAACAAGAATGGTCTTTATACCCCTTATAATTTCAAATTACAAAATAGGAGGGAAAGTATATTATTTGAATTTTTAAAATCTAGACTCCCTTACCCAACAATGTCATGAGTTCTAATGGACTTATAAATGACTCAAAACCACTCCATTTGACCCCTTAGACCTTCCTAACCATGATCAAGATGTCATTTTCTCAAAATTTGACTCTCCTTCATGATGCTTCTACATCAAGAAGTTTCTCATAGAATTTTAGAAAGTAGGCTGGAAATAGTTTATGTGGTAGGTGTTTAGATCAGTTTTATGACTTGTGTCATATTACGGTGCCTTATGTTTAAAAAAATAACATATTATGTATAACATTTCATATACTGATATGTTAAATACCATGGTTACTAATTATACAAAGTTGTTTACATTATTTTGTTTAGGATGCCACAAATGACAAAGTACGAACAATTGCTTTCCCTAGATGTTCAGGATGTGGGAAATGGGAAACCACATTTTTCTCAAGATGATCTTAAATGGACACCGATTGGGGAAGACAATGGTCATAAGGATATTTGTGTGGCAATCCCTCTAGTACAACTCGATGCCTTTATTACAGTCTAAGGCCTTCTCGATAGCTTCGAGATGATATTCCTATGCAAGCAGAATAGGGTCCACCCTGTTATGGAAGAACACACACCACCACATACTACCATTATCTATCAAAATTTTGTTTATATGAACTTTACATTTGGTCATCCTTAGGAATAGTGTACACATACGTTAGTGCCAAATTTTAAAATTATGTACTTGATATTAGTATGTATTTATTTTTGTGTCACCTACCATTGTGCATATGGCCATGTAGACATTAGAAACAAACCACCTTTTAGTGAAAGAATTAGGATTTTTAAGAAAAAAATGTGAATGCCAGTGCCATTTCAATATGGGGGTTATGTTTGGTACACTAGACGTGGAACATATCATATACAATGATATGTATCACATTGATAATAATGATGAGTTTTTCCATCGTGTAGAGGACATAAGATTGGATCCATGAAGTTATTTTGCTCCAAATTTATCATTTGAATGTAAGAAATATATTGAATCTCTTTTACTTGCTGGTATATTTGTTGACACCATTATGGAAAGGCACTACACGGATATGGAGTTGCCGAGGATTGTAAAAAAGAGAGTGCTTAACTAGGAAAGACTTGTTGAATGCACATAGGAGGGTGAAGAGCATTAGATCCCAAAACCACCAACACGACATCACTAGTATCAATTTGTGGCATGTCACAAAAAGGGATACATTTTTTTATTATCAGAGGTCATTTGGGACTCACATGCCTTTCATTATGGGCCTTCAAACAACGTGGATGCTTAAAATGATGGTTCGTCATTCCCACAACTACATCATTGCAATGGATTCCACGTTCTCAACTAATAATTATGGGGCAAGGAAAGTGTTGTCTCATTTCCATGCATAATTGATATTTTGATATATTTGTTTAGGTCATTCTCATACTAACGATAATTTTGGGTACACATTTGCATCAATACCAATTGTACATGCTTCTTGTTTTTTATGAGAAAAAGGTTGGGGTTCCTGTTGCATGGGCATTTTCATCCCGTAATAAAGTGGATGCCATATATGCATGGATTTCTGAAGTCTACATGAGGGGGAAAAGGAAAAGGATGGATTGACATGTCAATGCATTCATTATAGATGATGTGGCTTCTAAAATACAAGCTATAAAGTATAAATTTACTAATAGGTTTTTCTATAATTTAATACACATAATTTACATCCCTAATGATGTTATTCGTGTATCAGGGTTGTATTCAGTTTATCATGTCTTGTTATGCATATGGAATGTTCACAGGATTGACTAAAGAATATTTACAGGTTTGTTTTTCTTCATTTTTGTAATACAACGTTTATAGGCTTGGGTTGCTTTTTGTTGTTTTGCATTACTTATTATCACATGAAAAAATTGTTTACAAATATATGAAGAAGGAGGTGGGGTCAATTATGTTCTAGAGACTAGGTGACATCATGTACACCATCGCAAATAATGAGCACATGACCTTTTTCCTCATCGATGAGTTCATGGATGAGTTCAAAGAGGAGACCATATTTATGGAGTATTTCAGAAAGACGTGGCTGCAAGACAGACATATTGGTAAGTGCTAACTACATAGCTATGTGTAGATTTAATAATTTTTAAGTCATATCTAATGGTTGTATTATTTCGCATGCATGCGGTATGTGGTCATACTCTAAAAGTATTGTTTTCATTGTAGATGACCATGTTGTTCATGTTGTGGAAGCAGTTGAATGTGTTACACCCGAAGATGTGCCATCGAGCGCATTCCACATTGTCATTGATAGTACATAATTTATTATGAATGAATAGTGGTTGATATATCAACGATTTATCAATTACTAAATGAATTTTATTTTTGGTGACAGTTGAGGGTGATGAAGGAATTCAATAGGAAACACAATACCTTAGTCCTGAGCAACATGTTAGAAACCATGGAAATGCATTGCAAGTGCTCAACTCAATCTAAAGAGTTTTTGAAATCATTGTTGGATGTGGTGCCGATGTTGATGACCAAATTTTTGATTTTGGAGAATGTGTGCAAAAATTTAAGAAAATTTTACATGACTCTGGTTCATTGCCATTTGATTTCGTTCTAGATTATTATGCGATGATACTTTTACCACCCATTTGTGACCATGGTTCAAAGGCAAGTAGACAACCTCAAAAGAGGAAGCAAAAGGAGATCGTGGTTCCAGATTTGAACATTGATCCTCAAGAGTGTGAGGACTATACATTTCCTGATATAATTCGTGGAAGGAAACTACTCAAGCAAACACCGAAATGGTCTCGCTATAGTAATCGAGAGAAAAATTTGAGGCTATAACATAGAGTTTGGGTGAGTATGAATGTAATGTGATTACAAGATGTATTCATTAGAATTCAAAACACTTAAATTTTTGTTTCATGAATCGCAGGGACAACCCCCTCGACCAAAATTCAAGTTCCATGTCATCGGCTCTCTTTTGGAACATCGAATGCATCTTGAAGGTATTTTTGTCTTTATGGAAAATAATGTTAAGTGTAGGGTTTTTACTGTTATGTGGATTACACAGTCTTGTTTTAGTATGATTATGACAAAAAATTTTCATGGTGCTTCATCGTGTTTAAGAAAAATAATGCTAAATGTTGTATTATGTGCGTTATGAGTTTTACACATTTAGCTTTTTGCACACTATTTTTTGCACTTGTATATGATAATGTGTATATTTTTTTTGATCTTGTATATGATAATGGTGGTATATGTTTTTTTGTTTTTTGGATTATATTATAAATGGATAAAATGTAATTGAATGCTTATATATTTGGATAGGGATGTGTGTAAAAGTCTTGAAAGCAAGTGTTCTAAAGTGTTTTTAATCTTGGATTCATTTTTTGTAATAGAGTTGGATGAATATATTATAAATGGACAAAATGTAATTGAATGCTTTCATTATATTTGGATGGAGCCATATGAGAAAGTGTTGAAGACTATACACTAAGAGTACTATACACTTTCCATAGTTGTTTGCCAGGGTTCGGGCCCCCTGGGCCTTAAAATGTGCACGATCAATAAGAAAATGTGCTTTTCTTATATGGGTGGGATTTTTGACCTAAATGTTTATGGGATGATTTTGGCCCATGGTTTTATAAAACTACTTAAGCAATTGTCTACTTATATGGTTTTATGCATATGGTAGGGATAATGTAACATTGCAGATGTGTTTTGAATTTGGGTGTGAATTCTGTAGAGTTTGTTGAGCATAGCTCCAAATAGATATGGGTATTGTATTGAGAGAGTGGTGGCTTGTAATAAAATATGAGCAAGTGATTCTTGGTGGATGTAGCTCAAATTGGGTGAACCACATTAAATACTATCTCTTTGTGTTGTGTTATTTTATTCTACACTTTTATTTAAGATCTGTAATATTTTTCTACATATTAGTTTCTATTGTTGCGATTATGTGAGGATTATTCCACATATTTTATCCCTTATTTCCTAACAATTGGTATCAAATCTTGGTTTGGTTTGCTGAAGTGTTGAATCAGTAGGGAAAGTTTTATCTTGAGTGGGAGCTATGGCAGATGATGGAAGATCAAGGGTTGATAAATTCAACGGGAAGAATTTCAGTCTTTGGAAGATGCAGATGGAATATTACCTTTATCAGAAGGATCTTTATATTCCATTGTCTGAGAAGGTGAACAAACCCTCGAGCATGATGGATGTGGAATGGGATTTGTTGGATAGGAAGGCACTTGGGACAATCCGGCTATGTCTTGCATCTTCGGTATTATTTAATGTTTCAAAGGAAAAGACTACAAAAGAATTGATGGATGCATTAGGGAAGTTGTATGAAAAACCCTCTACCTCTAATAAGATATTTTTAATGAAAAATTGTTTAATATGAAGATGTCTAAGAATGGTTCAATAGCAGATCATTTAAATGATTTTAATATGGTTGTAAATATGCTAGCTTTGGTTATAATAGAATTTGATGAAGAAGTTAGGGATTTATTAGTTATGTGCTCTTTACACGAGTTGGAATAGCTTTGTAATGGCGGTAAGAACTCGTTCAGCTAACTCAAATTTGAAGTTTGAGAATGTTGTAGGGTGATTCTAAGTGAGGAAATGTGAAGAAAAATCTCTAGGGAATCTTCTACTTAGGAATGCTTTGACAGTGGAAACTAGAGGGAGATAGAAGAATAGAGGAAGCCATGGAAAATCAAAGGATCGAGAAAGGTCAAAATCCAAAAGTAAGATAGTATGTTGGCACTGTGGAAAATTTGGGCATGCAAAGAAGGATTTTTGGGAGCTTCGGGAACAAGAAGAAACAATAGGAAGAAAATAAGGAGGAAAATGTGGCAATGGGTAATGTATGTCAGGATGCTTTGATTCTTTCTTTGTACAATATTATTGAATCTTGGGTTTTAGATTCGGGGGCTTCTTTCCATGCTTCTCCACATAGGCATTATTTTGTTGATTATGTTCAAGGAGATTTTGGGCATGTTTTCTTGGTGATGATGAGCCTTGCAGCATAGTTGGAAAAGGTTATGTTCAGGTTAAGATGCAGAATGGGAATACTTGGCTATTGAAGGATGTCAGACATGTGCCTACATTAAGACGAAATTTGATATCGGTAGGGTAGTTGGGAAGTGATGGTTGTATTGTGATATTTACAATGGACTCTTGGAAGGTTACCAAGGGTTCTCTTGTGGTGGTAAGAGGTAAGAAGGTTGGAACCTTGTATTTAACCACTTATAGCACTAATGTTTGTAATCTTGTGGCTTCAAAGTAGATACAACATTGTGGCACTATAGGCTCGGTCATATGAGCCATAAGGGCATGGAGATCATAAAGAAGGATTTTCCTAGATATACAAAAATAATTTTGGAGTTCTGTGAGGACTGCATATATGGGAAACAAAAGCGAGTAAGGTTTCTCAAGGTTGGACCTACAAAGAAAGAGAGTAAGTTAGATCTGGTGCATTTTGATGTGTGGGGGCCAGCTTAGGTATCATCTCTTGGGGTTCAAGTTATTATGTTACTTTTATTGATGATGCAACAAGGAAAAGTTTGGGTTTATTGTATTAGAAACAAATCTAATGTATTTGACACTTTTGTTAAATGGAAAGCCTTGGTAGAGAATGAAACATGTCTTAAGCTAAAATGTCTTAGGTCAGATAATGGAGGGGAGTATTGCAGCAATGAATTTGATGATTATTATTCTAAGAATGGAATCCATAGGAAAAGATGGTTCTAGGAACTCCATAGTAGAATGGGGTGTCAGAAAGGATGAACAGAACAATAATGGAACCATGCTAGGAGCATGAGGTTACATGTAGGATTGCCTCTTTCTTTTTGGGTAGAAGCAATGAGCACAACTATATACTTGATAAATAGAGGACCCTCAAGTGCCTTGGATGGAGGCATACTTGAGGAGGCTTGGTATGGTAAGAAAGTTGATTATTCATTTCTTAGAGTCTTTGGATGTGAGGTGTTTGTCCATATAGACAAGGATGATAGGACCAAGCTAGAGGCTAAATCAAAAAAATATACTTTCATTGGTTATGGTGGTGATGACTTTGGATATAAATGTTGGAGTATTAAGGACAAGAAAATCATTCGATCTAGGGATGTGGTCTTTAATGAGAAATTCATGTATAAGCAGTAGTTGCAGGAAAATAGGGAAGAATCCAAGAAAGAATATGCAGCGGTAGAGGATCTTCCGGATGGGAAAGTGACACATGAATCAGTTCAGAACCTCCTCAACAAGAACCCCAAACTCCTATATTGAGGAGGTCTTATAGGGTAAGAAGAGAACCTGAATTTTTCTCCTTCTCTTTATTATTTATTACTCACTGATAGTGGAGAGCCCAGAGAGCTTTGATGAAGCAATGCAGGTAGATGCCAGGAAGAAGTGGGAGCAAGCCATGGATGAGGAGCATCGGGTCTCATGGAGAACCCAAACATGGGATTTGGTAAAGCTACTCGAAGGAAAAAGAGAATTACGTAACAAGTGGGTGTTCGAGTCAAAGAGGAAGAAGGAGGAAAGAAAAGAACAAGGCCCTACTTTGGTGGTCAAGGGGTTTGCATAGAAAAAAAAAGGTATAGATTTTGATGAGATTTTTTCTCTTGTAGTAAAAATGACTTCTATTAGAACTGTTCTAGAAATATTTGTAGTAGAAGACTTGCACTTAGAACAAATTGATGTAAAGACTACATTTCTCCATGGTGATTTGGAGGAGGAACTATATATGCAGCAACTAACTAGGGGGCTATGAGGTCAAAGGTAAAGAGGAGATGGTGTGCAAACTGAAGAAGAGCTTGTATGGCTTGAAACAAGCTCCACGTCAATGGTATAAGAAATTTGATAGCTTCATGATGGAGCAAGGTTATATTAGATGTCATTCTAACCATTGTGTGTATACAAAGAAATTTGAGGATGGCAAGTTATATTATCCTTTATTTGTATGTGGATGACATGTTGGTTGCAGGTAAAAACATGTAGGAAATAAAAGTACTCAAGAAACAACTAAGTGAATCCTTTGCTATGAAGGATTTTGGGGCAGCCAAACAAATCCTTGGTATGAGGATATCTCGGGATAGGAAGGAATGAAGATGAATTTATCTCAGGAAGAGTACATTAAGAAGGTCTTGGAGAGGTTTAATATGTAGGATGCTAAACTGGTTGGGACTCCTTTGGTAGGCCATTTCAAGTTATCAAAGGAACAGTGTCCCAAGACAGAGTAGGAGAGAAACCAGATGTCCAAGGTACCTTACTCATTAGTGGTTGGTAGTTTGATGTATGTCATGGTGTGCACCAGGCCTGATATTGCCCATGCAGTGGGAGCGGTGAGTAGATTTATGAGTGATCCAGGTAGAGATCATTGACATGAAGTAAAGTGGATCCTTCAGTATTTGAGAGGGACCATGGGGACTTTTTGTGCTACAGTGGATCAGACACCACTTTGTATGGTTATGTAGATTTAGATATGGCTAGAGATGTAGACAACAGGAGGAGCACGACAAGTTATGTTTACACTATAGGTGGGATAGTAGTAAGTTGGATTTCACAACTATAGAAGCTGGTGGCTTTGTCAACCATAGTGGCTGAGTCAAAGAAATGATTTGGTTACAACAATTGCTTGAGGAGTTGGGGCATAAGTAGGAGGAAGGAAAGTTGCATAGTGATAGTCAGAGTGTTATACACCTAGCTAAGAACTCTTATTTCCACTCTAGGATGAAAAGCATATACAGTTAAGGTACCATTTCATCAGGACAACTTTGGAGGAAGAGAAGTTGAAGCTGGAGAAGATTCATACTAGTCAGAATCCTATAAACATGATGACCAAGGTGGTCATAAGGAAAAAATGAAGTTGTGT
Source organism: Taxus wallichiana var. yunnanensis (assembly GCA_018340775.1). Classification (NCBI taxonomy): domain Eukaryota; kingdom Viridiplantae; phylum Streptophyta; class Pinopsida; order Cupressales; family Taxaceae; genus Taxus; species Taxus wallichiana. Next base: position 487,273,993 of record CM031237.1, read on the forward strand.
TCAGCTTTGGTTGGTCTTCATAAAACTAGTGAAGGGTTGAGAAGCTTGCTTAGAGGAAAACTAGTCTCCAAGTGGGAGATTGTTAGGTTGTGGAGCCTATTTTCATGTGAGAAAGTGTTGAAGACTATACACTAAGAGTACTGTACACTTTCCACAGTTGTCTCGCCAAGGTTTGGGGGCACAGCCCCCAATTTTTTTGGGCCTTAAAACGTTCCCGATCAATCGGAAACATGATTTTCTCATATGGGTGGGATTTTTGACCCATATGTTTATGGGATGGTTTTGGCCCATGGTTTTAATACCCATGGTTTTGTAAAACTTCTTAAGCAGTTGTCTACTTATATGGTTTTATGCATATGGTAGGGATGATGTAACATTATAGATGTGTTTTAAATTTGGGTGTGAATTCTGTAGAATTTTTTGAGCATAGCTCCAAATAAATCAAGTATTGTATTGAGAGAGAGGTGGCTTGTAATAAAATTTGAGCAAGTGATTCTTGGTGGACGTAGCCCAAATTGGGTGAACCACGTTAAATAATGTCTCTTTGTGTTGTGTTATTTTATCCTACACTTTTATTTAAGATCTGTAATATTCTTTTGCATATAAGTTTCTACTATTGTGATTCTGTGAGGGATTATTCCACATATTTTATCACTTATTTCCTAACAATATTATAATGTAGAAGCGGTGCTTCATAATATTGTAGCCTTGTAATATTGTAACCCGAAAGTGGTACATTTTTGTAATATTGTAATGAAGAAAACTTAGTAGTTTGTATATGAAGAAGCAATCTAAATGTGTTTCACTCTAAGTGTGTGAGCTTTTTAATATTATCTTCAATCTTAGAAGCAATATACCTTGTCCACTTTGTGAGTTTGACAATCTTTTTGATACAAACATTATAGTTGTGACAAGAATATGTGCATAACAGTGATAGAGGAACTCTTAAATGCAGTTGTTCATTGTATCCATCATTTGAAGGCTGATAAGGATGCATTTCAGAAGTTTGTGCCATGAAAAGGAAGACATGTAGTTTATTTGTTCTTGATTAATGAAATGTCATGTTCTAGTGTGTTTATACAGTTTGCATGAGAAGATGTTGGTAAAGCTTATGGTTGTAGGTACATGTATTTGAATGCATGGTTGTGAGGGTATAAGAATTTCCTTGCATGCATGAGTGTGAATAATACTGATACGGACCATTGGTAGAGATTGTAGACCTCTGAGATGAAGGTGTAAGGTGGATTTTAGGTTGATACTTCTTATTTATTGCAAAAAAAGAAGAAACCCTGTAGGGAGACTGTATGTACCCAACGTTTACATGAAATATGTGCAAAGTTTTCTGAGGAGGTTGATCTCCCTAGGTATAATAGTGTGGTTGATTTTTAAGTACTCGACTACCCATACAAATTGTGCATTTGTTTTGAGTGAGTATATGTACTTACATACAGTTTGTCTATTAATTTTTTTGAAAATATCTTAAGTCATTTTTGTTTTCTTTGGTATTTGTAGGAGGTCTAGTTGGTTTGATAGGTTCCTTAGGTGTTGTAAGGTATCAATTATGGTTTGGAGGCTCCAAAATATGACCTCTTATGTGAAATTGTAGCTCTTTTCTTTGAGGTCACTCCTTCTTGTTAAGTAGTTGGCATACATGATGTCATCATGAAGAATAAAAGGTCACTTATGAACCAAATTCGAGCCAAGGAGGTATTTATGATACTTTGTAACTATTTTATTATTATTGATCAATCAATGTGATGTAGGAGTGATGGGTGTCATTATACCCTTCATTTAATCAACTAAAGGTTGATGTCATATCAAAACTAGGGGTGGTGTCTAAAGCTATATGCAACAAGTTAAAGTTTTTGAGTAAACTAGTAATTGTGTGAGACTATTTTTTTGGGGGTTTTCTTAATGTTTTGAGTTTCTAGCCAAAGCCTTATTGAAATCAGATTGCATCACACTTGTGGGAAATAAACACACTTTGTAGAAATCTAACACACTTGCATCGATAAAACACACTAACCAATATTTCTTAAAGGAGATTTGCATGAAAGGAAATAAACACAAATTACAATAAGTATGCAAGGACAACATAAACTAGACTTTACTAAAATGAAAACTTATAGAATTAGAGAATTTATAGAGAGAATACTTGAAAAGAGAAATACCACAACAGATTACATCAAAAATGTATTATTAATAGATTATACTATTTTAAGCCTAAATCTAAACCAATCCGATCATAGCCAGAATAGCCATGAGATTGGGAGAAAATTATGATATACAACTGATAGTCATACATATGAATATTTGTTTGTATTTGGTATTTTAGGAAATTGGAAAACAACTAGTGTTTTTTCAATTTGAGGAGTACATGATTCGCCCCTTTAATCCATTTTTATTGGATTAGGAATTCCTCCCTTTGATTTTGAAACTCTTTGAATGAGTTCTGAACTAAAGGGGGTAACTTATGGAACTATCTGTGGAGGTTCAAGAGCTATATCCATTTCTTTTAGAGCTAATCCTGTATGGATTCCATGAATCACCAACTCGTCCAAAATGCTAATTATGCCAAAACCCATTATTCCACATAGAGTATGACATGTTCATTAAAAATGACATTTTCCACATCCTTTGTTAGAGGATAAAAGAGTATTTTGGAACACTTGAATTTAATCAACAAAATTTGGACAATCATATCTTGAACTTATATCAAATCAAAGAAAAAACATAATTTACCTATCATGTTATCCTTAATCATATCTTGAACACTTGAATTTAATGCAATTAACTTAATCAAGAAGGTGACATTAAGAAAGTGGGGTCATATATCCTGGATTGCATTTTTTTTCTTAAATCAAAAATATGAAACTGAATTGCCCAAGTATCTTCAGTTGTGGTGCTAAACCCACGTCTAACCTCTATTTCCTGCCACCACCTTTCAAATTCTTCAGGATCTTGAATTTCCACATTTTTCCATGGAGACATAGGTGTGAGAAGGAGAGGGGGCATAGTTCTCATGCCAATCCACATACCTCCTTTCTCGCTTATGACTTGAGGAATTATTTTTTCCAAGGCTCTAGCTCTTCCCAAACTCCACCTTAAGTTTTTCGGAGAGATGACTTCCTCATCTTTATGGGTACAATAAGGTGGTTCCATTTTTTACTACAAGTAGAGAAAGCTTGGTCAAAGTGTTGTTGCTCATATGATGTAAAAGCTGTAATATTTCGTTCTAGACTGGAAATATAATGGTCTTTGAACTTGGAATTAAATGCAAGAGTTCTGAAGTCCTTGGTTACTGAGGATGTATGTGGATACTGAGGTCTCATGTAGAGGCCAACTGTGCTAGATTTTAAAATATGTTCTAAATCTCTCTTCCCCCAAGCTATTTGGTTTTGCAGTGTGGAAATGAATGCTTGAAGCTGGCTCTCTCCAATATACAAATTGATTACGAAGCCTGTCATATCTTCCAACATATAATTACACAAATAGAATTCACAAAGAAGGTTCTTTTGTTTAGGGGTGGCTAAGGAGTAAGCAACCATGAATTCTTCCTCATCTTTTAACTCATGTGGGAGGCCACATGCAAGCCTTCCCAATTGCCATCTGATGAATTGTTCTTCCAAGAAAACATTGTATGCAAGAGAAGGTCTCCTACATGCAAGTAATTTTTCCCCCAACATGCATGCTACCTGAATGTTTTCTGCACATTTGAATCTGGAATTTTCTTCCTTATAAAACTTTTCTTCCCATTCTTTCCTTTGCTTCTTCTCCTCTTCCATTTTCACCTTCAACTCTTGATTCATTACCCTCAATTCATTCAATCTCCTGCAAGTATCATCCCGAGTTGTTTGACTGACAAGAAAGATAATTCCATTTGAACAAATTGGTTTATTGGATCTATTTTTATAGGAGAATTAGTTTGAGTTTCTTGATCTAGTTGCTCCTGTGGAGCAGTAGTACTTTTGACTTCCATAAAACAAGTTATTTTTCTTTATCATCATCTTGTTCTTTTCTCAACTGTAATTCCCTATCTTTAATTGTTGAGTGTTGTCTTAATAATTCCAACTCTTTATCCTTGTTTTCCATCTGATTATTTAGTTGTTCTAGCTCATTTTGTAGAGATAGGATAAGAGTTTCTCTATTTTCCACTTTTAGTTTGAGAAAAACCAATTCTTCATCTTTTTCCCTTATGATAATTTATGCTCTTGAAAAAATAGATCTTTCTTGATATGTTGTTTCTCCTCTTCTAGATGTCAACTCCACATGAGTTGGATATCCTTCTTCCTCAATCAGAGGATATTTTCCTTTTAGCTTCCAAGCTAGCAAGCTACTCTTCAAAACTCAGCTGTCCTATAACATCCTCCTCTTCATTTATGGGCATGGAGAAATCACCCACCTCTTCAAATACCTATCCTATTAACTCCTCCTCATTTACCATCACTGATTTCTCCTTTTCTTCCATTTGAGTTCCAAGAGGAGGTAAAATCCTCATACTGTCAAGAATGTTAGTAGCTTATCTTTCAATGACCTCATGTACCTCAACATTTTCTACTTCCTTATGTGATTTTCCTTTTCTTTTAGGAGCAACCATTTCTTCAGAGGTAGACTTCCTCCTAGAGCTCCTTCTTCTAAACTGAATGATGAATTCTTCTCTAGGTGGGTTGTCATAGTCAGAAATGTTGAACTTTTCACAATCAATGAGAGTATATTTTGGTTCCTTGGTTTTGAGGATGGTATGTCAAAGGTAGGGATTTGTTCCTCTTGAGAGGTTGGAGAGGCCTGAGTTACCTCAGGGGAGGTGGTTACTCTTTCATTCCCTTCAATCCTTCTCCTTTTTGACACCCTACCCTCTATTGTTTATTCCTTCTTTCCTCTCGATGGACCAATTCCCAAGTCCTTTTTAGGGGTAAATGGGGTTGGATTCCCCTTTTGATTACACCAGGGGTCTGCTTAAATTTATGAACAAAATTCATCCATGTTTCCTCCCCATTTTTCTATTTGAGAAAGTGATGCTCACATACTAATTGAACCAAACCATGATGTCTAATTGTGCCAACACCCCATGAATACCTTTGGGCCATAGTCTGAACAAATTCATAAATAAATTTAGGGAGGTTTATCATGTACTCTTGTTTTGTGTTTCCATATTTCAAATGGATTAACATTTTAACAACCTCCTTCCCGACAGTTCCATACTACCCATCACAGGTGAGATATTTAACTACCCAAAAGGATACTCTATCAAAAGGTTTGGGAAGGCTTGCTTGCCTTACTCCCTTTATGAATTTCTTGGATGTGAAAATATATTGGGGTTCAGGGTCACCTTCTTGGCACATGACTTCCACTAGTTCTTTCAAAGAGCCTTTGGCAGGGTTTGGTGTATGGGAAATTGGAATACCCGATATTTGACTGATTATATTAACAGTAAAAGGAATTATAGCACCTTTCACTTTAGCTTTAAATTGTTCCAAATTCATAACAAATTATCTTACCAGTTCATCGTTATACTTGGAGAATTTCTTTAGAAACCCTAGCCATCCCACATGCTCAAATATGGCCGCTTACTTCAGTATCTGCAATGAGTTGAGTGTCATCTTCTTGTTTAGATTTCTTCTTGATTCCCATGGTTGTAGAGAATTAGATTTCCCCAATGACCCACACTTTCAACAAACCTAGCTTTAGAACCTTTAGACTAAGCTTTGGAGCTCACCACGCTTTCAATATTTATTACATCACATTACCCATTATGCTTTTAATAACTCATAAAGCTAACAATCAAGAATCAAGATTTATTCCATGCAAATAGAGTTTAATGTGTCTTATTTCATTTTAATTTTCTATTGATAAATGATTTTAGTCATAGTTATGATTTAGGAATTTATATGTTAGTATCAAAAATTCAAGTACATGGAACTTAGGTTCTCAAATTAACAATTATTAAACAAAATGACTTAAAAATAGGTTTTTTGACAATAAAATAAAAAAATTAAGGATCAAAAGAGAGTAATTCAAAATTTCCCATATAATTCTTTAGAAAAGAATTTTAAAAAGTCTATAAATCCCAACAAAATGTTTTATAAAAATTCAAAAAGACTAACATTCTAAATCTAGTAACCAGATTCATCACTACAAATAGTTTCTTTTGTAGAAAATTCACTCTTCGATAAATTTTAAGAAATCACTCGTAATATTTCACAACTTATCTCCAACCATTAATCAAGTTTATGTATTTTTTCACAACTATGTTCAACTCTCATATCCATCACCAATATCCCCCAAATCCACCTTCTATAATCTCTCCATCTTATATTTTCTTAAATGCCTCTTTTGAGAGGAAGTATAACCCAAAGAAGCTTGAGAAATCCTTTTTGGGATAATATTAGTGGGAGTATCTTTGCACAAGGCTTCATAACAATGATACAACCCATCTCCTTTTGAGAGACAAATTGCACCTCTACAACCACCTTATTTAAGAAAGAAAGAAAAAAATCTAAAGAGGAAATATCATTGTTTTCATAAAAAAATGGTTTTGTAAATAACATTGTATAGATACAACATATGAAGCTATTTATGAAATATTTGAAACCATAATTATAACATTTGTTTCCATTTTTATAGGACCTAAAGCCTCTGCATCAATATTATTCCCCAAGTTCCTCCTAAATTTTCTCAAAAAACATTCCATGGTTTCTCTAAAATAACTTATAATGTGTTCCATCCAATTTCTTCCAAATGTTGGAAATCATCATCTAGTTTTTGGTCTACAACATAGTGTATTGAATGGCCCTATGTTTAATTTTATGACATTTGAAACATCTCAAGGGAAGCCTTTCAAATTCAATGTTTTAATTAAGTTAAAGAAAAACATAATTTACCTATCATGTTATCAAATGTTGACCAAATCCTAGACCTATTTATGCTACCTAAAAAGAAAAAAATTCCCTAGAGAGAACCAATATTTAGCATAGTTCATGACTATTTTAGGACCACCTTTTATTGGACTTGAATTATCATTTCCCTTTTAGACAAATTATGTATTATGTCTAGTTTTTTTATGTAGAATATAGTGTAACACTCACTCAACATGGGTGTATGGTAAGGTCAGTATGATCCAATCATGTTAACCCCTTTTTAGGTCAAGGAAAAAATGTAAGGTTTAAAAAAAGAGAGAAAATATTTGATTCTACCATAGTCAGTACAACATTTCTATACTTGAAGAACAAATTCACAAAAGATGTGTTTGTTGATCTTTGAATCTGAATCATTTGATCATCATTGGCCCTTGCTCCACCTCAAATGGTGTGACAAAGATTTAAATGTGTGCTAACAACTTATGTAGAGTTTTTTGAGCTATCATTAAAATATGGGGAGATGAAATTGAAGGGAGGATGAAATCATATGTGTAGGAAAAATTGATTTAGATGGATTATTCCTATGTGGAAAACTTTGTTCGGTGTAGATCTAATCTAAATTTTGTATTTTATATAATCTTCATCAATGTCTTAGAATAAATATTTTATAGTTGGATGTCATGATATTGTATCCGTAACTAATTTAAGGCTTCTTCTTCATGCAAATCCTATTTCCCCTTGTTGAGCACTTCAAAAAGGGTTTAGTTCACAATGATCAATCTTCCTTAACCCCTAGCTAGGTTGAGAGAGGATTATTTTATTGGTTCCGTATATGTCTAACTTTACATACCAATTCAATTCACTTCATTTAAAATAAAATTATAATTACATAATTGTATTAAAAATAGGATATTTAGGAGGCCTCAAATATTTATGCAAGTGCATTTATTGAAGGATTCTTAAATTCAATTCATTTTTCATGTATTTTTGATATTTTGTATTGTTTTGAGGTCTTGGATTTTTTTTGTGGAGAGATCCAGAAAGGTGAATATGTAAAGAACGTGTGAGAACATGTTGATAATCAATGCATTTCTATATAGAATTCCTAAAACAAAACCAGAATGACTAGATGTTCCCATGATGGCCAACAATGTCTTGAACATAACACAATGACTCAAAATGAAAGCCAAAATATGGGAATTCATAGAAAACATATAGACACAAATGAATGAGGATAAAATGTGTTTAGGAACAACACGAGAATGGTTATAAAAGATATGGATTTGGATAGAAGTGTTGACATGCTAATTAATCCTTGTTATTTGAGAGTACATGCTTCGCTCCTTTAATCCATTTTTACTAGATTAGGAAGTCCTCCCTTTGATTCCATAACTCTTTGAATGAGTTCCGGAACCAAAGGGGTAACTTCCAGAACTATCTACCGAGGTTCCGGAGCTATCTCCATTTCTTCTGGAGCTAAGCCTATTGGAATTGGAAAAGGTTGAGAACCTTGTGACAATATTTCTTGAAAGTATATGTTCCTTGAAAAATATGGTAGTGCACAAAAATGATCTTTTGAGAAAAAATACAAGATCTTGGGAAAGACACAGAGTTAGGGTTAGAACTCAAGAATAAAAGGATATTTTGATCAGTTATGAGCATTGATTCTTGATTATTTTGGTGTCAAAGTATGAAGGAGGTGTAGTGTATGGTTTCTACTTAGTATTGCCTTTTGAAACAAAAGATTAAGAGGTTACAAGATGTTAAATACAGTCATTTCAGTTATACTAATGTCACAATGATACACTTGTGGGGTTACATGCATTTAATCTCTATCATAGTACCTGTTGTGGGGTTACATGCATTTAATCTCTATCCATCTCTGTTATGGGTTACACACTCATATAAAGGTGTTAACAATGATTGGAAGGTTGGAAAAATATTAGAATTCAATTAGGAAAAATAGTCATACGATAACCCCCATTCATTTATTAATGAATGATAATTATTTACATATAACTATATTTTGTTTATCTCACATACCTGGACCTTTGTATTATCATGTGGTAGTGTTGTTTGTGGTATACACACTGTGTGTATACCACAAAAGAGATAAGAGGTGGAAATTGTTGAATCCAAGATTATACATCAAAAATTGTTAACATAAAGTGTCAAGAGATTAATACCATCCAATATTTACCTAAATAATATGGAATCCACTTTAGTTGGTATGCAAAAGCTTCCTATTTACTATACTTTTAAGATATTGACATGAGAAAATTTTCTTGCTTAACTTTAAAATTAATACACTAGATCTATCTGAAGGGAGACAATAAAAATAAGGGTATGTTATCAGCCAATTTTGACTTTGCAAAATTGTTTAAAAATAATAAAAATGAAAATTTTGAAAAGTGTTACTTTGCGTGGTTCATTTCCCTCGTTGTGATCGTCTCATTTTTGTGATCGTTTCGGTCTTCGTTTCATCCTTTTCGGGCAAGAACTCTTCCCGCCAGGCTTTAAATCGCGTTAAAATACATTAAAATTAATTAATTAATTGCTTCTTGTTTGATAAAATTGATTTTTAAATAACTTGAGAAGTATTTAATTAAATAAATATAAATTAAAAGTCATTCGACAAATTTTTATTTCCGGGAAGTAAGCTTATGCTTCCAACTACCGGGAAGCCAATTTGGCTTCCCAACCCAGTTTCCCTTTCTGGAAATCTTCTTCAATTTTCCCATGCATGAGGATTTTCTCCACCAATTGCCAAATCATGGATTGGATAATGGGCAAGAAATTCCCCAATTTCCCACATGGGGAAATTGAATGGGAATTGCTAACCCACTCTTGCCATTCCTATTGGCAATTGTCCGTTGCTTTCCCCATTTCCCCTTGGCACTCAAGCCCACTACCCGAGAAGAGAGGAAGTTGGATTAATCCTCATAACTTCCTCTGTCAAACTTGTTGGAAAAATTCATGCGAAGCTTTGCTTCTTATTTATTCTTGAGGACATAATATTTTTTCACATCCAACAATCTTCCACGCATTTGTCAGGAAAGAGTAGCACTTTTTAAAGAACAATTTTAAAAATACCAAGAAGGAATCTCTACGCCTAGGAGAGAGAAGAATCCAGGAAAGAAGAATAGTTTTTAAAAAAATTAAAGTAGTTGTCCACGCATAGGAGGTTTCAAAAAAGATCAAAGAGGAAAGATCATTGCTGCAAAGACAAGAATCCACACGTGGAAAGGAGGAGACGCCTTGTGAGGAAGAAAGGAAAACAGTCCAAAGAAAATTCCCACACATTTCCAAGCAGTTTTCCACGCATTTGGAGGAAGCGCGCAGTGTAAAGAAAGAATTTTTAAAGAAAATTAAAATCAAAAGCCACGCTTAAGTCAAGAAACAATCCAAACACATTTTAATGAGCAAGTTTCACACATAAAGCAAATTAAAAACAAAAAACCCGCGCCTAAGGGAGAAGGAGATCTGCATGCACGGGAGAAATTAATGATGAAAAAAATAAAAGAATGCTCAGAAAATAAAAAAGGGGCTTTCAACGCATTCTCCACGCATAGAAAGAAGGTCTTCACGTGCCAAGCAGCAGTCCACGCCTTGCAAAGGAAAAGACAAAATAAAGTTTAAAAGTTTCAAGCAGTCATAGAAAACAAGAAAAAAATAGTTTCCCATGTGAAAAGAGGAGTCCATGCACCGAAAAAAGAGAAGAAAAGTTTTAAAATCCCATGCCAAAGCCGGAAAGGCTATGTGGAGAGAGAAAGGAGTTTTTCAAAAGGAGGATAGCAAATTGATTTGAAGTCGGGGAAAACACTTTTCCAACGCCATAGAGAAAAGAAATAAGTAAAGAACAAACTCCCACATGGGAAAGAGAGGAGGACATTTCCATCATGCACAGCCCACACAGCCTAAAGGAGGATTCACGCACCGAAGAAGTAAAAATCAAATATCGGGATATTAAAATCGGGCGATTTTGTTTATTTTAAATTAAAAATAAATAAATAATCATCACCGGAATCAGAAATTGTAACCTGATCAAGTTATTGTCATTATTATTATTATTATTATTATTTTAAAATAATAATAATAATATTATAACGGAAAATATTTTTCTTGCATCAACGGGGTTTCGAGACTGAGACCCGACCCGTTGTATGTTTGTCTTGCATGCCTGAGTCATTCTTTTGTAAAATTCATAATGGCCGAAAAATCCAAATCTATGGGGAGATCGAGGAAGCCAGTGGAGAAATCTAACAAATCCACCCTGAAATATGAATTCCAAGGAATTATCCCTCCCAGCTCCATTAAGTTGGCATATGACAACATCACTGATACGAATCTAGGTCACATCAACATGTAACAATTTTGCGAGTGAGTGAAAACTAAAGGCAAAACCATTTTCTCAGATAGGCTTTACCATAGTGGCCTACCCCAAGCAGCAACATTCCCTGTCTCGGTGTAGTGTCTAGAATTGGTGATTGCTTGCATGCGAGCATTACGACCCTGAGAGATGAGGAATTTTTAAAGATAACCGCAAGCCTTTCCTCTTGATCACACCAGAACACATTGAGGAATTACTTGGCATACCCGAATTTCCCGAGAATGCGGATATCACTCGCCAATCAGCACAATAATTTTGGGATGAAGAACCCCTGAGATGGAGAAAATGGTCAACAACAATTGGTTAGTAACCAAGAGACCTTGAATTAACAGGATCCCCAAAGAACTGTACCACGTTGAGTTCGTGGAATAAATCGAAGACATGATCACTCTCCTAAGTCAATTTTTCGGTCTACCTTCTGCTAGGATTTTCCACCCATGGATGTACTAGTTTATCTGTATCATCCTAGCCAAGAAAGAGTTTGTGGATTGGGCCACCATCATCAGTAACACCATTCACAAACAATTGATAGAAGTTAAGATGACTGGATGCTTCTACATGACTTCATATCTAACCTATGCAGTAGTAGCATGAAGAAAGCTATTTTCGGACTTGAAACGAGAGGGGTCATGGGGCCGTCGAATAGTGTTTTTCACTATTACCCTCAACTCAGCTTCAAAAATAGTTCTCACCATTTTAGAAGAGTCAACGATGCATTCACCTTCCGTGTGATCCGGAACCTGAATCGGAATACTGAGGAAAGGTTTTCTAAAGAAGCCATGAGTGTCATTTCTCAATGGGGAACCTGGTTTATTCAATTTTCATCTTTTTCCTACATTCGCGTGAGTGGCTTTGCTAGTACCCCGTGGAAACTTCCTAAGTATGTTAGTGACAAATGGGCATTAATGGAGTTGGCGCGACAATTATTCCAAGTTCACTACCTTCTTAGTGACAAGCATCGTCCAGGAATTCATTTCCCGATCCAAATCGGGAATACCAATGTCCAAATATTTTCAGTGCATAGCTCATGGAAAAAGAGTTTTCTCTCATAACCATCCATCCATATGTGAAGAGAGCCTAGTTTGATATCAATGGATATATGCAAAAGATTATGGGAGCAAAGTACCAACATAATCCTACCATGGAAGATTTCTGGGCTGCTTTCTCGGATGAACATGAGGTCAGAAGATGGGAGTAATTTCACCTAACACTCTCTCAGATCAAGGCCTTCCACATCAAGAGTCCTCCCGATTCATTCGTAGATGATGATGAAGATGTTGTTGATCCCTCATATGATGCCGTTGCCTTTACCCCATTGCCTCGAATCGACTAGACTAAAAGAGATGAATTTTCTCTTGATGGCAAAAACCAACCAATTATTGAAAGAAGCATATCTTGGTATGATAGAGAACTTGCCAAATTGCAATCAATTCCGATCACATTTCGGGGATCACAAAAATTGCCTGATATGAGGGGTCTCCATTCGACCAAAGTCTCTTCTCGATCAACCTCATTACCATCCAATCATACACAACAGGCAAGAAAAGAGTGGTTGCCAAAATCCACTTCACCAAGTAATGTGTCACAAGGAGAGAGATCCAAAGATCCAAACCTCGAAGAAGGAAGAGAACATGTGTCTGGATTTTTACCTCGAGTAGATATTATTCTACCCACATCATTAATAGTGCTCGAAGCTAGTAGCTAATGATCCCACCATGCTTCAAACCAAGCATCCACTCAGGTGCAGGTAATTAAAATATCAAACACTTCGAGCATGTAGTTCATGAAGGGATTTCCCAAAATCTCTTGAATAATTAGGAAGTGGATATTGAGGTTGTTTCTCCTCAAATCAAGATTGTAGATAGGATTCAAGAAGGATCTCATGATGTCGAGAATAATGAGAATATCGATTCAAGCTCCAGGATTTTGTATGCTGAAATAGTGAATGATACTCCTTCCTGGGTTGATTCAAGTGAAGAAAAGGAAGAGAGTTGTCAAGCCAATTGACATTGATTTTGATGCCCTTTTCAAACTTTTGAATGATGCCATTCCTAAGAAGCCTAAGGTGCTTTCTCTAATAATGGTGGATAATGATGGAAACAAATTTGCAGACCTTGCCATTCCATAAGTGGATAAGGAGTGCAATACTATGACACCTGCTAACTATAAAGTTTCCAGACTGGGACTTGGAAGATCTACATTAGAAAGTGACATGGCGATGGCTTGAGACTCAATTGATATCATGCTAAAAAGACTTGAGAAATACAAGTCTCAAAATTCTCAGCTCAAGGTCGAAAAGAATCAATTGGTGGAGTATGTTCAACATTTGATAAATCCCATATCATCCACCTTCCCAGTACCTGATCCGGTGGCTTCCCCAGATGAAGAGACTCTCAATTTTTCAAAGCAAATAAACACATTGGGCCATATCACTAAAACTTGGCTTTCGAGAGATTCTAGTTTTAGGCTTAGGGACAATCAAGAATAGCGGTTAAGCTCCATGAAGATGTCGGTGTATCTTGATCCAATTATTTTCTTTCAAGAAAATTTTGTTTCTAATATATCAAATTTGAATGATATATTGCCCAGTCTACGAGAGATGACAGTATGGAATCTTCAATTTTAGCTATTGAAGGAATTCTCAAATTTGAACATCGAGGGACACGTTTTCTTTGGTGTCTACATCTCAAATCAAGAAAAATGCTTCTCGAGGATTCTATGATCCATTATGACAACATGTGCAATGAAGCCTTTACTTCACTCTCCTTGATTCAGGAATTCATGGCTGAGATTCCTTGTAACCTCGTAAATGAGCATAATCAAAGGTGTTCATCGGAGCAGGTGGAAGAAGACAATTGTTTAAAGACATGTACACTCCCGCCAACAATTTCTCGTCAGTTTCCATGGAGCGGTGCATCAAATTGAAGAACTTATTTGAGAATGCTCAATCCAAAATTGTTAATTTAAATGATATGCCAAGTAGAATTCTTGAATTGCAGGTATTTTGTGAGGCTATTCTTTGACCAAGTGAACCTCCGTAAGAAGAAAAAAGATGTTTAAATCTTTGGGAATGTTTAGATCCTTTCAACTGGCAAAAGCGGTAGATCCTAATTTCACCGGCGGTGTAGGAGTTAATTTTATTGGTATCTAATGAAGTGGGAGAGTCCATTTCTCATACGCTTGAGATAGGTGGACCCAATTTCAATGGATAAGGCACTGGTTATTATTGTATATTTTAAAAGGTGTTGTTATTTGGGAAACAATGATTATTTTAAGTAATTTCTATTTTTGGGTTGTCTTTAATAAAGTTGTTGAAAAAGTCAAAGGTCACTTAAGTTCCTTATTTAATGATCATGTAAAACCCTAAATACTTTGTAACCAAATTTTGGGTTATAAAAGGAAGTGAGGGCTCATTTGTAAAGGGTGACTTTGAGAGAGGAGAAGAAAATACTTTTGTGCAAGCTTTGTTTCAGGAAGAAACTTTGTGTTCTTTTCTGATAAACATTTTGGAGTTAATGGAATATGAACTTTGTGTCTCATTTATTGTCTCTTGTAACATTTTATGTTCTTATGTTCATTAGATGTTAGGTGTTTTGAAATTTTCATGCAAATATTATCTTTGATCTTATTGTCCATGTTATTAATCAATTTTTCTAGTTCACAGTGATCAAGCTCTGATTATCTACTTGCTCATGTGTGTTCCCTTTTACACGTTCTTGTTTGGCTAACTCAAACTCTGTTTTATTTGTGTTGGTTATTCATCTTTCCTCTTCGTGTAATATTAGGCTATGTGTTTACCTAACTCTTGCATGTTCTTTCATTTCATTCCATTCCATCTCCTTCATTCACTTTTCTTTCCATTGATGTTCCAAAACACCCCCCACATACAATTTTGAATGTATAGATGTAAATACAGTTTTGGTTTTCAATAAAGGAAGCCTCACCTTCATTGAGGAGGGACTTCATTCCCACACTGTTGCATGTCATTTTCATGCATGAAAATCCATATGCTAACAGGGTATTAGTGAATAAATTTGTAAATATTACAAAGCCAAGAGGGTCCCAACTCAAATTAAATTTATTCATCATTACAATTAAGCTTCATTATTGATAGAACTAAATCCATTCATCATGTAAGATCATAACATTGTGTAAGATGTTATTCATCGTTACAATTTTTCGTAACATCGTGTAATATTTTATTCATCATTACCATTTTATTTTATCTTCCAAGTAGTCTTCCATTGAAACAAAGAGATAAATCCATATAGTAACTAAAAGTAAAATACAATTATAGTAAGAACATGTGAATCCAAAACATAAAGTAAAATATCATCAAATATTATTAATATAATTTGCACAACTAATAATTGTTGATGTGTTACAAATTATAATAATAAATAGTTTTACAAACATGTGGCTATGCCACATTTTTAGTTTGTTTTCTCATTACATAGGTCTGCACATCCCAATGTCCTTTTGAATAGTTATTTCAAATGTTTTTGTTCTCGGTTGCGAATGGTAAAATCCTCTTAAAGCTTGGCCAAGGCATCTTCTTTCATTTGAAAGTTTTCCACACTCATTGTTTCCAAGTTATTATATTCCATATGTATTTGAATCAATTCCATATCTATATTGTCCTTCGACTCGTGCATATCTACGAGCTTCAAACTTACAAATTTTCTTTCTTCCCATAGTTGTTTGTTCTCTTTTTCATAAAAATAATTTTTCTCTTCCAAAACCTTTATATGTTTTTTTCAACTTCAGCCATCTCCTCGTAAATTTTATGCAAGGAATCCTCTAGGGTGAACGAATATGTGGAAAGCATTATGCTATGGTCTTCAAATTTGTGAAATCAATGTAAAACAAATGTCAAAGTAAATAATTTTTTATGTTGCTCACCTCCAAAGATATTAGAATGCAATTCATCCCTTCTCCTCTTGGATGCAATAGTGTCACTGTCAATTTTTTAGCATTTTCCAATGGCTCTTTGACAGATGCAGATTTCTTATCGTGACTAAGCATTTTAGACCGAGCCATCGTAGGTTTCTATATGTATTGTTTAAAACTATTAAAATGGATGAGGTGGTGCATGTTTGGTTTTAACATAATATATGTGTTTGAAAAAGAAGTGTGGCATGCAACAGGTGTTGGGTGGAGTGGTAGGCATGTATGCTTGTATTTAGGAGGTCATGGGTTCGAATCCCAGATATTTTTGTGGTTTGTGGGATTCAAACCCATGACCTCCTAAATACAAGCATACATGCCTACCACTCCACCCAACACTTGTGCATGCCGGACATCATTTTCAAACACCTATATTATGTTAAAACCAAACCTGCACACCACCTCAATAAGGGTGTGTCTCACCTTGTGCATGCATACATGGGAATGGACCACATGTGTCATGACTCTCTAAAACCATCACACAACTCCATTCCTAAGGCCAATCTAAAGGTAGATACGAGCAGAAAAATGATGTGATGAGGAAAGGATGTTAGAGGTTGGTAACATTTAATGCAAATCTATGTCAACAACTCATGCCAATTCTTGAGGCCGATTCTAGGAAACATATGGAGAAGAGGAAATGATTACATATGGTTGTCATTTTGCTGCCACACAACACATACAAACAAGAAACAATTGTGGCAGCTATAATCATGTATAATCAACCCATTGTGGTGCCACATGGCACATTCAAACAAAAACATTCATACAACGTATGTGACACACACACACACACACACACACACACACACACACACACACACACACACATGTATATACTCATACATATGTGTACATATACATGTATATGGATACACATATGCATGCATGAACATACATATGCAATTTCAAAATATATTTTATGTACATGTACATGCATATGTATACGTATGTGTATGCATTCAAGTAGGTGTCACAACAGATTCCTCGACTACCCATTAAATGGAAGAGTATAAATAGTTTTTTTCTTTGTTATGTGGTATACACTTAGTGTGTATACCACATAAAATACTATTATATGATAATACAAGGTATGTGAGACATATGCATATACATATGTACATGTATACTCATACATACATGTACATATAAATGTATATGGATACACATATGCATGTATAAGCCTACATATGCAATACACACACACACACACATATACATACATGTACATGTATGTATGTGTATATGTATACATATGTATAGGTATGTGTATGTATTCAAGTAGGTGTCACAACATATTCCTTGACTACCCAACAAAGAGAAGAGTATAGACATTTTTTCTATTATGTGGTATACACACATTGTGTATACCATGTACAACACTACCATATGATAATACAAGGTATGTGAGACATGTACATATACATATGTACATGCATACTCGTACATATGTGTGTCTAAAAATGTGTGAAGTGCCAGCTCATCCAAATCTAACGACGACAAATTTGCTCCAGCCGATAATGGTCCATGTTGGTAGGCGACTCTTGGGAAAAGTGTGATGCATGTGTATGGGGCATATGTGGGGCCATCATGAATATGGATGTGGGTCCTGTGATCTTGTCACTAGAATAATGGGAAGAGTATAGATAGTTTTTTCTCTATTATGCGGTATAGACATAGTGTGTATACCACGTACAACACTGACACTAGCATATGATAATACGGGTATGTGGGACACATATATGTACATATGTATATGTATACTCATACATGTGTGTGTGTGTATGCATATGTATATATACATATGTATTCAAGTATGTATTACAACAACGGATTCTTGAGTGCCTAACAAAGTGAAGATTATAGACAGTGTTTTTTTCGTACATGGTATGTGGGACATATACATGTACATATGTACATGTATACTCATACATACATGTGTGTATGTGCATGTATATGTATATGTATGTATCAAAGCGGTAGATTCCTTGAGTGCCCAACAAAGTGAAGAGTATAGACAATGTTTTTTTCTCTATTATGTGGTATACACACAATGTGTATACCACGTACAACACTACCATATGGCATATGATAATACAAGGCATGTGAGACATGTACATGTACATATGTACATGTATACTTATACATACATGTGTGTATGTGTATACATATGTATTTGAGTATGTATCACAAAGACCGATTCCTTGAGTGCCTAGCAAAGTGAAGAGTATAAAGAGTGTTTTTTCTTTTATGTGGTATACACACAACACTCAACACTAGCATATGATAATACATGGTATGTGGGACATATACATGTACATATGTATATGTATACTCATACATACATGTGTGTATGTGCATGTATATGTATGTATTCAAGTATGTATCACAATAGTAGATTCCTTGAGTGCCCAACAAATTGAAGAGTATACACAGTTTATTTTCTCTGTTATGTGGTATACACATAGTGTGTATACCATTTTGGCCTTCAATCTATTTTCCATATTTGTAGACTTGACTCCTCCTCTTGAAATTTATTGTAATATCATCCACGACAAGTGGTTCATCACTAGGCTATGTATCTAGCATATTATCACCTAAATTGTTTGATACTTTTGGTTCATTGATTGCAAGTATAGTCTACTTGCTTGAAGTGAAGTCTACATACAACACTACCATATGATAATACAAGGTATGTGGGACAATTTACATGTACATATGTATATATATACTCATACACATATGTGTGTATGTACATGTATATGTATACTCATACTCATACACATGTAAATCCCATATCATCCACCTTCCCAAGACTGATGCACGATGTTGGTTCCCTAGATGAAGAGACTCTCAATTTTTCAAAGTAAATAAACACATTGGGCCATGTCACTAAAACTTGGCTTTCAGAGATTCTAGTATTAGGCTAAGGGACAATCAAAACAGTGGTTAAGATCCATGAAGATGTCGTGTGTATCTTGATCCAATTCTTTCCTTCAAGGAAACTTTTGTTTCTAACATATAAAATTTGGATGAGATATTTCCCGAGTCTAAAGGACACGATTAGTATGGAATCTTCAGTTTTAGCTAATGAAGGAATTCTTGAAACTTGAACATCGGGGGACACGTTTTCTTTGGTGTCTACATCTCAAATCAAGAAAAATGCTTCTTGAGGATTCTATGATCCATTATGATAGCATGTGCAATGAAGCCTTTACTTCACTCTCCTTGATTCAGGAATTCATGGCTGAGATTCCTTGTAACCTTGTAAATGAGCATAATCAAAGGTGTTCATAAGAGTAGGTGGAAGAACAATTTTCACAATTGTTTAAAGACATGTACACTCCCACCAATAATTTCTCGTCAGTTTCCATGGAGCAGTGCATCAAATTGAAGAACTTATTTGAGAATGCTCAATCCAAAATTGTTAATTTAAATGATATGCCAAGTAGAATTCTTGAATTGCAAGTATTTTGTGAGGCTATTCTTCGACCAAGTGAACCTCCGGAAGAAGAAAAAAGATGTTTAAATATTTGGGAATCTTTAGATCCTTTCAACCTTTGAAAAAGCGGTAGATCCTAATTTCACTTTGGCGGTGCGAGAGTTAATTTTCTTGGTATCTAACGCAGTGGGAGAATCCATTTCTCATACGCTTGAGATAGGAAGACCCCATTTAAATGGATAAGGAACTGGCTATTATTGTATATTTTAAAAGGTGTTGTTATTTGGGAAACAATGGTTATTTTAAGTAATTTCTATTTTTGGGTTGTCTTTAATAAAGTTGTTGAAAAAGTGAAAGGTCACTTAAGTGCCTTATTTAATGATCATGTAAAACCCTAAATACTTTGTAACCAAATTTTGGTTATAAAAGGAAGTGAGGGGTTCATTTGTAAAGGGTGACTTTGAGAGAGAGAGAAAAAATACTTTTGTGTAAGCTTTGTTTCAGGAAGAAACTTTGTGTTCTTTTCTGAAAAACATTTTGGAGTTAATGGAATATGAACTTTGTGTCTCATTCATTGTCTCTTGTAACATTTGATGTTCTTATGTTCATTAGATGTTAGGTGTTTTGAATCTTGCATGAAAATATTATCTTTGATCTTATTGTCAATGTTATTAATCAGTTTTTCTAGTTCACAGTGATCAAGCTCTGATTATCTACTTGCTCATGTGTGTTCCCTTTTACACGTTCTTGTTTGGCTAACTCAAACTCCGTTTTATTTGTGTTGGTTATTCATCTTTCCTCTTCGTGCAATATTAGGCTCTGTTTTTACCTAACTCTTGCTTGTTCTTTCATTTCATTCCATTCCATCTCCTTCATTCATTTTCTTTCCATTGATGTTCCCAAACACTCCCACATACAATTTTGAATGTATAGATGTAAATACAATTTTGGTTTTCAATAAAGGAAGCCTCACCTTCATTGAGGAGGGACTTCGTTCCCACCTTTGTTGCATGTCATTTGTATGCATGAAAATCCATATGCTAATAGGGTATTAGTGAATAAATTTGTAAATATTACAAATCCAAGAGGGTCCCAACTCAAATTAAATTTATTCATCATTACAATTAAGCTACATTGTTGATAGAACTAAATCCATTCATCATGTAAGATCGTAACATCGTGTAAGATTTTATTCATCGTTACAATTTTTCGTAACATCGTGTAAGATTTTATTCATCATTACCATTTTATTTTATCTTCCCAGCAGTCTTCCATTGAAACAAAGACATAAATCCATATAGTAACTAAAAGTAAAATACAATTATAGTAAGAACATGTGAATCCAAAACATAAAGTAAAATATCATCAAATATTATTAATATAATTTGCACAACTAATAATTGTTGATGTGTTACAAATTATAACAATAAATAGTTTTACAAACATGTGGCTATGCCACATTTTTAGTTTGTTTTCTCATTACATAGGTCTGCACATCCCAATGTGCTTTTGAATAGTTCTTTCAAATGTTTGTGTTCCTGGTCACGAATGGTGACCTCCTCTTGAAGCTTGGCCAAGGCATCTTCTTTCATTTGCAAATTTTCCGCACTCATTGTTTCCAGGTTATTATATGCCATATGTATTTGAATCAAGTCCATCTCTATATTGGCCTTCGACTCGTGCAGATCTATGAGCTTCAACCTTACAAATTTTCTTTCTTCCCATAGTTGTTTGTTCTCTTTTTCATAAAAAGAAATTTTCTCTTCCAAAACCTTTATATGTTTTTTTCAACTTCAGCCATCTCCTCGTAACTTTTATGCAAGGAATCCTCTGGGGTGAACGAATATGTGTGAAAACATTATGTTATGGTCTTTACATTTGTGAAATCAATGTAAAACAAATGTCAAAGTAAATAATTTTTATGTTGCTCACCTCAAAGATATTAGAATGCAATTCATCCCTTCTCCTCTTGGATGCAATAGTGTCACTATCAATTTTTTTGGCATTTTCTAATGGCTCTTTGATAGATTAGATTTCTTATTGTGGTGAGCATTTTAGACCGAGCCATCGTAGGTTTCTATATGTATTGTTTAAAACTACTAAAATGGCTGAGGTGGTGCATGTTTGGTTTTAACATAATATATGTGTTTGAAAAAGAAGTGTGGCATACAACAGGTGTTGGGTGGAGTGGTAGGCATGTATGCTTGTATTTAGGAGGTCATGGGTTCCAATCCCAGATATTTTTATGGTTTGTGGGATTCAAACCCATGACCTCCTAAATACAAGCATACATGCCTACCACTCCACCCAACACTTGTTGCATGCCACACATCATTTTCAAACACCTATATTATGTTAATAACAAACTGCACCACCTCAACTAGGTGCATCCCACCTTGTGCATGCATACATGGGGAATGGACCACATGTGTCATGACTCTCTAAAACAGTCACACAACTCCATTCCTAAGGCCATTCTAAAGGAAGATACGAGAAGAAAAATGATGGGACGAGGAAAGGATGTTAGAAGTTGGCAACATTTAATGCAAATCTCTGTCAACAACTCATGCCAATTCCCGAGGCCGATTCCAGGGAACTATATGGAGAAGAGGAAATGATTACATGTGGTTGTCATTGTGCTGCCACATGGCACATACAAACAATAAACAATTGTGGCAGCTATAATCATGTATAATCAACCCATTGTGATGCCACATGGCACATTTAAACAAAAAACATTCATACAATATATGTGACACACACACACACACACACACACACACACACACACACACACACACACACACACACATGCACACGCATGCACATGCACACACACACACACGCATGCACACACGCATGCACACACATGTATACTCAAACATACGTGTACATATACATGTATATGGATACACATATGGATGCATGAACATACATATGCAATTACAAAATATATTTTATGTACATGTACATGTATATGTATACGTATGTGTATGTATTCAAGTAGGTGTCACAACATATTCCTTGACTACCCAGCAAAGGGAAGAGTATAAATAATTTTTTTATTTGTTATGTGGTATACACATAGTGTGTATACCACATACAACACTACCATATGATAATACAAGGTATGTGAGACATATGCATATACATATGTACATGTATACTCATACATACGTGTACATATAAATATATATGGATACACATATGCATGTATAAGCCTACATATGTAAATACACACACACACACACACACACACACACACACACACACACACACATGTACATGTATGTATGTGTATATATATATATATACATATGTATAGGTATGTGTATTTATTCAAGTAGGTGTCACATCATATTCCTCGAATACCCAACAAAGAGTAGAGTATAGACATATTTTCTCTATTATGTGGTATACACACATTGTGTATACCATTTAAACACTACCATATGATAATACAAGGTATGTGAGACATGTACATGCATACTAGTACATATGTGTGTCTAAAAACGTGTAAAGTGCCACCTCATCCAAATCTAACGAACGACAATTTTGCTCCATCCGGTAATGCTCCATGTTTGTAGGCGACTCTTGGGAAAAGTGTGATGCATGTGTATAGGGCATATGTGAGGCCATCATGAATATGTATGTGGGTCCTGAGATCTTGTCACTAGAATAATGGGAAGAGTATAGATAGTTTTCTCTATTATGTGGTATACACATAGTGTGTATACCACGTACAACACTAGCATATGATAATACAGGGTATGTGGGACACATATATGTACATATGTATATGTATACTCATACATATGTGTGTGTGTGTATGTATATGTATATACACATATGTATTCAAGTATGTATCACAACAACGGATTCCTTGAGTGCCTAACAAAGTGAAGATTATAGAAAGTGTTTTTTTCTCATACATGGTATGTGGGACATATACATGTATATATGTACGTGTATACTCATACATACATGTGTGTATGTGCATGTATATGTTAATGTGTGTATCAAAGTAGTAGATTCATTGAGTGCCCAATAGAGTGAAGAGTATAGATAATGTTTTTTTCTTTGTTATGTGGTATACACACAGTGTGTATACCACATACAACACTACCATATGGCATATGATAATACAAGGCATGTGAGACATGTACATGTACATATGTACATGTATACTTGTACATACATGTGTGTATGTGTATACATATGTATTTGAGTATGTATCACAACAGACATATTCCTTGAGTGCCTAGCAAAAGTGAAGAGTATAAAGAGTGTTTTTTCTCTTTTATGTGGTATACACACAATACACTCAACACTAGAAAATGATAATACATGGTATGTGGGACATAAAAATGTACATATGTATATGTATACTCATACATACACGTGTGTATGTGCATGTATATGTATGTATTCAAGTATGTATCAAAATAGTAGATTCCTTGAGTGCCCAACAAATTGAAGAGTATACGCAGTTTATTTTCTTTGTTATGTGGTATACACACAAAGGTAGTGTGTATAACCATTTTGGCCTTCAATCTATTTTCCATATTTTTTGACTTGATTCCTCCTCTTGAAATTTATTGTAATATCATCCACGAAAAGCGGTTCATCACTAGGCTATGTATCTAGCATATTATCACCTAAATTGTTTGATACTTTTGGTTCATTGATTGCAAGTATAGTCTACTTGCTTGAGTGAAGTCTACATACAACACTACCATATGATAATACAAGGTATGTGGGACATGTACATGTACATATGTATATGTATACTCATACACATATGTGTGTATGTATGCATATGTATATGTATGTATTCGAGTAGGTATCACATCAGATTCCTTGAGTATGTATATGTATGTATTTGAGTGGACCTTCTTGCCAATTCTCCCAAAATCCTACGAATAAAGTTGCAGAGTTCATGGTTTTGGCGCCAAATGCATGTTTTGTTCCTTGTTTGATCAGGTATACCATATGGCATAGGTAAGCTTTGCATTAAATGTTTCCAACTTTGAACTTCAAACGTCCTTTCCTTATCCCATCATTTTTTTTTCTCGTCTCTGCCTTTGAGTCGGCCTCGGGAGAATGGAGTTGTGTGACTATTTCAGAGAATGATGACTAGGTTGTGAGACTAGAAACCACAGGAGGAGGATTCGGGTCCCATAGATAGCTATGTATATGAGGCATGTGAGACACGTACATATACATATGTACATGTATAATCATACATACGTGTGTGTATGTGTGTGTGTATGTATACGCATGTATTCGAGTATGTATCATAGCTTGTAAATTCCTTGAGTGCCCAATAAAGTGAGAAGTATAGATGATTTTTATTTCTCAGTGGGACATATACATGTACATATGTACATGTATACTCATACATATGTGTGTATGTATGTGCATGTATATGTATGTATTCGAGTATGCATCACAACATTAGATTATTTGAGTCCCTAACAAATTAAAGAGTATAGACAATTTATTTTCTACTGTTATGTGGTATACACACAAATGTTATACCACATAAAACACTACCATATGATAAAATAGGATATTTGGGACACACACACACACACACACACACACACATGTATACTCATACATACGTGGGTGTATGTTTGTGTATATGTATATGTATGCATATGTATATATTCGAGTAGGATCACATCATATTCCTTGAGTGCCCAACAAAGTGAAGAGTATAAATGATTTTTTCTAAGCGGGACATATACATACATGTGTGTATGTGTGTGTGTGTGTGTGTGTGTGTGTGTGTGTGTGTGTGTATGTATATGTATGTATTTGAGTATATATCACAACAATGGATTCCTAGAGTGCCCAACAAATTGAATTATTGAAGAGTATAAACAACATATTTTCTTTTTTATGTACATGTATATGTCCCAAATACCATGTATTATCATATGGTAGTGTTGTATGTGGTATACACAATGTCCACATACAACACTACCATATGATAATATAGGGTATTTGGTACATATACATATACATGCGTATACATATACACATATATACATCCACGTATTTATGAGTATACATATACATATGTACATGTATATGTCCCAAATACACTGTATTATCATATGGTAGTGTTGTATGTGGACCACATACAACAACGCCATATGATAATACATGGTATTTGGGACATATACATGTACATATGTATATGTATACTCGTACATACGTGGGTGTATGTACGTGTATATGTATACGTATGCATATGTATGTATTCGAGTAGGGATCACATCATATTCCTTGACTGCCCAACAAATTGAAGAGTATAGTTAATTTTTTTCTCGTGGGACACATACATGTACATATGTACATGTATACTCATACATATGTGTGTGTATGTGCGTGTATATGTATACATATATATACATATATATATATATATATATATGTATGTATGTATACATATACATACATATATATATATATATATATATATACATACATACATACACACACATATATATATATATATATATACATACATACATATATATATATATATATATATATATATATATATATATATACACACATACATACATATGTATTCAAGTATGTATCACAACAATAGATTCCTTGAGTGCCCAGCAAAGTGAAGAGTATAGACAGTGTTTTTTCTCTATTATGTGGTATACACATAGTGTGTATACCACGTACAACACTACCATATGATAATACAAGGTATGTGGGACACATACATATACATATGTACATGTATACTTATACATATGTGTGTGTATGTACGTGTATATGTATATGTATGATCATGTGAATATAGATAGATTTTTTTAAGTAGATGATATATTACAATAAATTTCAAGCGGAGGAGTCAAGTCTGCAAAGATGGAAAACAATTTGAAGGCCAAAAGAAACATATTGATGAAGAACCTAATACTCATAATCAAAAAAGAAGAAGGTTAATAAGCCCACAATTTGATTTTCCCAAAATCTTTGAAATAAGTTCTCTTCCACTTTCGATTGTGGAAAAAGTTTAGAAACGTAATATTGAAAAATAAATTTCACCTTAGCCACATAGTAGTGTACATACAATGAACAAAAACATGTAAGCATCTTGATAGAACAGAACAAAACCTAAGTTTGATTTTGGCTTGCTATGGATGTTTTGATAGAATCTTGAAGCCTATAAGCATGTAAGGGGATGAAGTGAAGAGTAATTAGGTGTCTTAGGTCCATATCAGGGTCTAGAAAGGCATAATGGGAGTTTATAAGTCAAGGACTTGCCTTTTGGTTAAGGAACTTAGCATAAGCCTAAGGATATTCAAATGACCAATTGGTCTAAAGTCTAGAATTCAGTTGGACACTAATAGAAGGATTATAAATTGTGAAAATGTAACTAAATTATGCATTCCCAATCAATTGGAAATTGAGGAAGGTTTCAGGAAAGGAGAAAAATAGTGTTTGTGTAAGCTTTGGTACTTGGTAATGGTGTATACATCTATGAGATTTGTTGAATGTTCATAGAAATCTAATGCATGCTTGTTGGTAAGGCTATAAATGATCTGTGGGAGAAATTATTTACAAGTCTTTTGAATTGTTATTGTATGTGTGTTGATGCTTCTTGGATGAACTGAGTATATTGATTAAACTGTGAAACTCTTATTCAATTGTGAGTACAATGGTATTGGAATTTGTGAAAATATTGTTGACACATTGTGGTGAGTGGAAAGTTATCCATGCATGATAGGAAGGTGCAAACTCAGGCCTAAAACAAACCTCTGTAATGTATTCTCAATTATGCAAATTGTGATATAAGATGATTGTGTTATGTGAAACAAGTTGACTGAGATCATATTTGCAAGTGTATGTGATAAGTTGCTCATCATGCCATAAGCAAAGAGTATCAAGGGTTACCCTCAGGTCCAAAGAAGAAGAAACAAGATTGTAACTTGTATGTTTGAATCTTTTTGGGGAAGCAACATTGAAGGTAATTGTTTTCTAGACTTGGTGATAACTATGCATGCTAGAAAAGACATAAATATGTGATTGTAACTCTTTGATTACCCTCTTGGGTGAAGAATGCTATTGTATTTTTAGTCATGATAGCTTCTTGACAAGTTTGAGTTAAGTGTTGTTAAGCAAAGGAATTTGGAGGTCTGAAATCTATGCATGCACATAGACAGGGCAATGAAAAGAAGGAATGGAGGAGACTTTGCATGAGTTGGCATGAACTACTGGTAAGGTTAATAGTTGAACCTCCTCAAAATCAGACATCCACAATAAATATTAAAGCTTGAATCTATATTGAGGCTACCCTATTTTATGATATCATAGTGTGTACATCACTCTTAGCAGAAACAAAACATGAATTTGTTGCCAAAAACTCCGAACTCTAGAAGTTTATTCACAAAAGATAGATGAGAAACAACAAATATTTGTATAAAATTTATGCATAAACATGAATTTTTAAAACTTGAACGATAGAAATATTTCTAATTTTTTAAACCCTAACCCAAAATGGATATGAAAAATTTAAATAACATCTATATAACTATAAGAACTGAAAAAAAATACCTGATATACACCTAAATGTAGTGAAGTGCATAAAGGGAGTAGCTTCCACTAAAGAGGGATGAGCTTCCGCCAAAGAGGGAGAGAACAATAATGGATTACATAAACAAAAATGGGGGAGAACAAGGGACAATTATGGAGGAGGTTGAATTAATTTTGAGTTAACACCAGAAGGTGGTGGTGTCCTTGGCCATCTCATCACTTAGAAAAATGTGCAGCCATATCATTGAAATCCGGCGAGGCCAAATTTTCTCCCACAGGTGTAAGGCTCCACGTTGTGCGGATGACTCTCGGGAAAAACGTGATGCATGTGGTTTTAACATTGGAGGATGAGGACATAATTTTAACTATTGAAAATAAACATTGATACGAATATACATTCAATAAAACTCATAATTTATGTAATCATATGGAACCATATTCAATATATTTGGGATGATTTACAATGGGAGTGTATACAATTATATAGGTTGAGCAGCTCCTTAAAACAAGGAGTCAACCTTCATCTTGAATCCCATAGAATCCTCAACTTCTCCTAGAATCTCTCAACACCCCATCCCACAATATCCTCACACACTTATCTACATGAGTTTCTTTACCAACCAAATAACTCACTTACATTATTTAAACTCACATACTAACTATATTATTAATATGAGTTATATTAACTCATTATTAATAATTTACACAATATTAATATACTAACCCATACTAATGTGAGCACTAACATATATTATTCCTAACATTCCCCCCTTAGTGTGAACATGGGGAAAAAATTATCTTGTACTGCTAACCAACTCCAATGATGGTTTTACACTTGGCTAACCACCAACCTACAAATACCCATGATGGTTTTACACTTGGTTTACCAACAACCTACAAATAAATGATGGTTTTACATGTGGTTAACCAACGACTATAACAAACAATAGTTTTATAAGGTCAACCAACAACCTAGATATAACATTACTCTTTCAACTCTCATCACCTTCTTACATCTAGGGAGAATACAATAAATTACTCACACATTACAATTTTGAATAGGTATGATCCATCTGCTCTTATTTTCACACAACGGAAATCTAACACATAACTCAAAAAATAATGCCACAATTTTATCGTGTGGCCTCGTCGCTTGTGGTTGGCGAGAGGTCATTGATTGACCTCCTTCCAAGTTCCACCATTACCTCTGTCCTCCATCATGTCACTTCTTAACTCAACAAGATATAATTTTGAAGCTCATTTACAAATCAGATGTCATGTTACACCAAAAATGCGTTTGACTAAAAGTGAGGCAATTTTTTTCATTTTTGGACTTTTTGACACAACACGACAATAAAAAATTTTACAAGACTATTTAATTTAATTAAATAAAAAAGTGGTGGTGATGCAACAATACACCAAAAAAAACTCTGAATGATAAAAGACAAAATGAAAATTTAATAAAAAACTACGTGAATGGTACTAATCATTAATTTTGATTATAAACATTACATTGACTCAATTTAATAAATAAAACTCTAGACAATAGACTTATGACTTATAAATAAAATTTAATTTAACAAAACATATTAAACATCCTAAAAAGACCATACACGTAAACAAACCTATGCACAAATGACAAAGTTCACATAAAAGACTATAATAAACAATCTAAAAATATGACCTTTGATGTTGAACACTAAATTACTTTAGACATTTGACACAATCTAAAGAAAAACCTTTCTTTTTAAAATAGTTCCTATCTAGACATTGAACAATGGATGAAGCCCGAGACGTGAACAAATACCATAAATGAGCTTTGATTGAAGCACAAATTCTATCTTGCATGGCATAGAGGAACACGTGAGGGACATCTTTGATGAGTTAACAATGAGCAATAGATGTGGGAAGAGACAAAATTCTAGTGCATGCAAAGTAACAACGTGATATGCTTGGAAGGCACATGTTTGTAGGAACTACTAAACGTCTGCACACGATTCTGAGGAGTAACTAGATAATAAGTATCATATGTATGAGTGGAAGGCGAGACAAGACTTGCAACATGGAGATCAAAATTCAAGAGCAATATATTATGTAATGCACAAATATGAATGGCGTTAGATTGTAGAATTTTGAAGCAAAAAAAAACATTCTGAAGCTCCAACTTGCATAATCTGGATCAATGAATCAAAATTTTCTCCAAAACTGTTATCTGGGTTCACCTAATTTTTTTCTGTAGTTGTCTCACCCATAGATCATGAAACCCACTAAATTTTAGGGAAACCTAGATCCTAAAACAAAATATAAAATCTATTCTTCAAGATAGATTTTTTTAAAATCACTCTTGCTCAACCACGAAAAATCCATTCGCAGGTTTGTATACCTACTCTGATACCAATGTTAATAATTGGAGGATCAAAATATAATTTTAACTAATGAAAATAAACATTGATATGAATATACATTCAATAAAACTCAAAATTTATGTAATCATACGAAACCATATTCAATATATTTGGGATGATTTGATGGGAGAGTATACAATTATATAGGTTGAGCGGCTCCTTAAAACAAGGAGTCAACCTTCACTTGAATCCCATAGAATCCTCAATGTCTCCCGAGAATCTCTCAACACCCCATCCCCAGGGGATAATTTTAGTGGCGAATATTTGTAATATGGCGAATATTCCATTTTAAAAAAATTGAAAAGGTGAATTTTCTAGTGCGGATTAGTGACTTGTTACTTTAAAAATTATAGTTTAATTTTTTATGGGTTAACTTCACCTACCCTTGAAACTATCCCCTATATAATCCTATATTATTCACTAGGTAGAACACTATTAGCTCACTCATACCACCTAGGGGCATATGTATTATCAAGTACAGTAAACACGCGACAGGAGGGTGGAGGCTACAAATGCGCGAAAAAGAGTTTGTTGATGCGTGACAAGGAGAGTTTTTGATGCATGATAGGAGAGTTTGTTAACGTCGAAAGGATTACGGAGGAAGTAGATGCACAATTGAGAGTTTTTAATGCATGACATGAAGTTTTTTTGTTGTGCGACCAGATGGTGGAGGCTGCCAGAGCGCTGTGACAGAGATTTCTTTGATGTCGTCAACAAGTTGGTTGTGCGAGTCAAAAACCTCATTGATGTGTGTTAGAAAATCTCTATCGCGCATCTGTAGCCTTCTGTCCCACCACTTAAAAATCAGGTGAAAATTTTTCTGTCAGACCCCCAAAAATTTGCCTTCTCGTGAAACCGGTTCTGAGGATATTCACCAGGTATTTTCCACCTCTGATTTCTAAGAGGTCTCTTAAAATGAACCCTTCCCATCCCACAATATCCTTATAAACTTATCTACATGAGTTGGCTTACCAACCAAATAACCCACTTACATTATTTAAACTCACACACTAACTATATTATTAATATGAGTTATATTAACTCGTTATTAATAATTTACACTATATTAATATACTAACCCATACTAATGTGAGCAATAACATATATTATTCCTAACATTTGGATGGGGCATATGTGGGGCCATCATGAATATGGGTGCGGGTCATGCGATACTATTTCCCGAATAATAGCCACAGGTGTTGTAAGCTAGACCCCATAACTCTTACCCCGATAAAGCAACCCTCAAAAGGTGTTGGAATTATCTTGAATCATTTCCATTATTTGACCAAAATTGAATCAATAGGTTTCCACCACATTGGTTTCCTTTCTTGCATACACCCAACTTGTGAAAAAAATGTGGATCTTTGTAAAAATTACTTGGATTTGTAATATTTTTAGCCCATGTTAAGTGGTAGATGCTTTGGTAGACATGTGTGGAAAATGTGGAAGCTGCACATTGTTTGATTTTGGTTACAACGTGAAAGAGAGGGGGTCGTAGGCCCAAACACATGAAATGCTTGACATTTTTCTTCGGGCATGTAATGGTTGTTGGATATATGCAAAATGGTTTTGTTGAAAAGGCGTTTGAATCCAATAAGAAAAATATGTAGTGCCTCCTTCAACTCACCCTCTCTACATAATGTTGTGAGATTGAGATTGCATTTGAGATTGATAGTGGATGGAATTAGCATTTTATGATTTTTTTTTTCAGGAAAAGGGGACATATGCACTTGGCATGTAAACTATTTGACACAATACTTGAATAAATTGTGGTCAAATGAATACTATAACACTTTTTCCATGTGATTTGTTAGATGATTTTTCCACCAATAGGACTGGATTGGAATTTGGTTTGGTTTCTTCATACACTATGTTATGGGGTGACATTTATAATATACGATTAGCTGTTGAATGGTTGGAAATCAAGTTGGCTCCTTGTGTGGGAATCGTACTTTCCCACTCCATGCACTCCACGTGGACTTAGTGAGCTCTATCCACCATGTTAACTAGCTTGGTCTTCATCAAATCATATATATCTTTCTGAATCACCCATAGCTTGTCGGGATGGTTCTCTTGCAATGTAATTTGGTCCTCCATGGACCTCATAATGTCCTTTAGAAGCCACATAGATTTTACACATTTAACATATGTGGAGCCTTTGTAATTGATTCAATTTCCTTTCAAGTGTGGTTTTCTCTTCCTATCTTACACTATTTTTTGTATTCTAGTTTTCCTCCTTTCCTTTGATGTCAAAAATAAAAGAAAAAAGAAGATTATGTTTTCATAAAATTTAAAATGAACCATAACACAAAACAATGAAATTTTCCTTCTTTCATGACATCTAAAGAAATGTTATTTGAGGGTAAACCCAGTCCTAATTTTACCTCCTTAGATGTTTGGATATCTTGGAAACCCATAGTGGATAATGAAAACCACCCAAATGACAAGATGACCTTGTTTCCTAGTTTAAAACTACCTAGCTATTTATCTTGAAAAAGTTAATAAACACAATTTTCAATGATGTCTAAAACACCTCTCCAAACCTCGAAACAAGAAAGTCAAATTTTGGTATGTTCCCTATCTTGTGGAGGGTTATATCAAATATTGGAATGACCTCACATGATCGTTTGAACATTTTCATCATCCATCTAGGAGCTATGCTTGACCTTTTGGCAACTTTAGATCACTTTGTTAAAGTTAAACGTTCATTTCAGGTTTGGGCTTGCAAATTTGGCCTGCGTGGAGAAATGTGTTTTGGCCTCCGCATACATCTTGTATTTATCCTTGAAAATTGCTTTCAATCCTAAGTTATGAGAAAATTACTTTCCAAGCCAATTTTATAAGGGATTTTGTAGGCCTCTGGTCATTGGGTGACAAGGTCAACTAGTGCAATTAAGTCTGGTTGCTTTGAAAAGGTAGTCACCATTCAAACCCTATTTTCCATTTTCAAGTTTCTTCAACTCAAATGAATTACTGTATATAGGAGATCACATAGGATTTGTTTCATGGTACATTTAACCATCAGAAATAAGTTTTTGAACATGGTTTTATAGCCACTTGGGCTAATTTGGATGTTTTCGCAAACTTGTAGCAAAATGAGAAAACACTGTCGTGGACCCTTATCAAGTCAAATAACTAGTGGGAAAAATTTTAGAAACTAACATATGATTATTTGGAACTCCATTTGGTTGTTTTTTTGTGAAAATTGATTGTGGGAAAAATGATGTTTTTCTCTCTCCTCTCTCTACCTCTCTCTAGTTTTGAAAATGAAATGAAATTAAAATGCATTTCTTACCTCTCTTGTATGTGTAAATTTTTATTTCATTGTAAATGGAAAATTAGTAATTGTGAATTGTGCTAGATTGTAGGAGAATTCCATGCCAACATTTTCATTGACCATGCTTATAAAATTTTGACAGGTTGTAGGTAGCACAACAAATAGAAATAATGAGGAGATTTGGACTCTAAAATTTTACTTATCTTGTAATATGGTTATTATTTCCAAAATGATGGGATGCATTGTATTTTTGAATAATTGTATTACTTACCCTTTTGAAAAGAGAAAAATGAAAATGGAATAAAATTTGGTTATATCATGTGTGCATCGAAATGGATATGTAGTTGTATTTAAATGTTGTACTTGTGATTTAAAGGTATTAAAACAATCATTTGCCATGTTAATTTTCGTATTTTACTTCTTAACACTTAGAATGTTTAGATGGATCTCATCTTACCTCGAGTTATCTAAAAAAAATGAATATCTAACCCTTTTGTTATACCTCAACTCTTAGTTGAGTCGTGTTTTTCGTTTACCCATACCGTGTTAAGAAAATACTCTAGTCACATTAATTTTATTCTTGTTTTACATCTAAGCATTTCCATAACATAGGTACATTTGTGTGAGAAAATGACTACACTATGTATATCCTGTCACATTTGGTGTGAGTACAATCATCCTTTCTAGGTGTTGTAAGCCTAATCTTTTCATTGATAAGTTGTTCCCTAGGAGTGTGCTTGTCTTTGGCACCCTAGTAGGTAAGCTAGTTTGTGTGAGGATAGTATGGGGTGTTTTCACCAATGTTTGATCCCGTTGAGTGATTTAACTTTTGTGAGTGAGTCTAAGTGTAGGTTTCATTACGTAATAAAATCATGTTTTTGAACTCCTTTACTCCTCTTAAGCAAAAGTGTTACCATGGAAAGAGGTATTGAAATATCTTGAATTCTATGAAGGTTTACGAGGTAAAGATAATTTTTACCATAATATTTTCCTCGTGGTTGAGAATAAACCCCCTTTAAGTGTCAATGATATCAATACGTCTTAGAACCCCCACTAGGATTATTAGTAAAATAACCTTAAAGTATTCTTTTCTAATGGTTGAAATAATGTCGTACCTGTATTTAAACTCTTAATATTGTATCAAATTTCTTACTTGTAAAATATATTTTTAAAAAATTGAGTTTTCTAAGAACCATAAAATGAATTGTTTTTTGAGAGAACATACTCCATGGATTCTTGAATCCTTAAGTGAAAAACAATTATTATATGAACCATAATTGCTCTATAACGATGCCAACATGAGATCAAGTAATAACGTAAGGGTAATAAGAACAAGAGTAATGAGTTGAATGTTGAGAATGATTGTTATAAAAATTGTATACATATTAAATGATGCCAAATGACTAAAATGCCTAAGATAATCTTTTAAAAAATGATAATAATGGAATGCACCATTGGTGATCAAGTATGTTAATAAATGGGAAAATTGTAATATTAAGGAATGAATATATTCTTTGTACTCCTAATTGTGGTTTAAACAATGATGTTAAATGATTAATGTAACTAAAAAGTGAATTAATTTATCTATGTACCTTGTGGGCAAAGCCCTCTCTTCTTAATTTCCTCTTGTGGTCTCCCTTTGTATGGTGTCATGCTCATTCGAGAAAATGGGTGTTTGTTGTTGTTATCTTATTCTTTGATTGTGCATTTGAATGAATATTATTTCCCTTAAACCATGTTTAATACAAAGGATTTAATTAAATATAGTGAAAACCATGAGATATGCATAGTGATGGTCAAAGACCTCACTCTCCTTCCTTGTTCTTGTAATTTCTTGTTTTATCTTTCCATCATTGATGGGATGTATGTGTTTTATTGCTCATTTGAGTAGTAATGTGGTTTTCTTATATGTCGTGTACTTGTTTAGTACTCATTGTGGGACTAACAAGCATTTTGTGTGTATGGGGAAAGGTAGGGTCATTATGGAGGAATAAGTAATGATAAAACTGAAGTAAACCTTGTGTGAACTTAAAGAGGTGTGTGTAAACAAGGAAAATTAACATAATAAAATGAGATAAACAAATAAACAAAATAATGTACCTTCTCTGTAATAATATTACAGACCTCAAGTAAGATTGTAGAAACTTTTGAGCTTATGGAATCTTACAAGTTGTTGATTTTGGATGCTCTTGATTATCCTCTCTGACGTGGATGAATGCAATGCTACGAGAAAAGTTCACGAGGATTCAAATGAAAAATGAGTAGAGCTTTGTTGTGTTTTCTTATGGATTTATAAGGATGAGTTTGTGAAGGAAATGTCCTACTTTTATAGCTGAGGGTAGAACCATGAAATGTGGATGCAAATTTGACTAAGCTCCAGTCATAATTGTAATCACCCAAGAACAGAAAGTGGACCAAGTATGGGAGTTACAACTTTTAAGGGGCAATAGACATTTGGAATGGAAGAAGTTACATCCGAAAATTGAATTGTACGTACAATCCAATTGCCCCCACACTTCTAGGAATCTAAAAATGGATTCCAAGTGGAATTAGGAAGTGTAGTTCAAGTGCAGTTGACTGGAACAAGGAAGTGGAGTTCAACTGGGAGATAAGTAGGATAGTGAAGTGGCAGTTGATTAGGAAAATAGGTGTATTTTCCAAATTAAGTAACTAATTTAATTAGATACCATGTGAAGGATAATTAATTAACCGGTTATTTAATAAATGTTATTTAACTTAGCTAAAGTGGTATTGTGGAATAATTTAATTAATCCAAGGGTGGATGTACATGATTAATTAATTAGATTAATAAATCGTAATGAGATATGAGCTAGGATGTGAATTGGGATAGTACTGGGAACAAGTATGTAAATTTGGGGTTTCTAGAGGAGGAACCAAAGGTATGTGGGCTTTATTCTAGTGGGCGATAAGTGGTTTGGAATGACCCTAGTTCCCCTTACAAGCCATTAAAGGCTTGGTATTGCGTCTGAAAATGTTATACGAAATTTCATAGTTCCATTTTTAAAGCCTTGTATGATGGCTTGATATTTTGATACATTTAAGATGAAATGTAATTTTTACTCTCTCGCTTAATTCTAACCTATTATGGAATTAATTGGCTTCCCATTGGAATCAGTGTGCAATTAGACTAATGATTTTTATTTCTTGTATGCATGAGTATGTTATGTATGTGTATATTGGGAATTGCATTTCCAAAGGTAGAGGGATAAGTGTTATTATGATGTATGGGGTTTCTTATTTATTTTGGGAGAAAACAAAGGTTGGTGAGACTAGTCTTAGTGGAGGGATAAGTGTATTTTCATGCATGGTTGCATGAGTTCTTTGGAGGAACCAAAGGCTATTCTCCCTTCATTATTGGAGGGTTAAGTGGAAGTTTCAGGATCATCTCCCTCGAAAATATATCTTATGGATTGGCGGTAGTATACTTTTCCTTTATAATGTTGTGGGCATCATCATTTCCTTGTTTTGGAGATACATGCGAAGTGAAAAATGTTGTGTTTTTCTCGGGCATTGTGTTTTTGTTATGTGGTCCTAAGTGATGATGGAAGTCTTATTGATATAATATTTTGAGTTTATAAAAAAATTATTTGATGTTTTGGTCATGTTACTAGTGTGGGAATTACACCATCTAAAAGTCTAAAGCTTCCCACTAGGTCTAGGGGACTACTTCCCAAATTTGTAAGCACTCAAATTCACTCACTCAAGTAGATTGAAAAAGAGAAAATCAAGTCAATATTTTTTAAAGGAAGGATGTCAAATATGATTGCACAATAGATAGATATAACATACTAAGTGGAGAATGATGTGCGGTTGGAGGCCTCTTGAGTAGTTCTAATGTTGGTGTTGCACGGGTTGGCCACATTCAAACTAATTTGTATGAATTATTATCCATGGTTAGGGTTTGAATATTAAGTAGAGAATTCGAGACCCTCGAAGTGTGACTGATAGTGACCAACAAAGAGTGATGAAGAGATTCGGATAAGTAAAAACCCAAAAAGATACAAGTCATAGTTGTGATTAGGATCAAGACTATACAAATACGTTAATATTGTACAAAAATTCCTACCCCTACTATACGGTCCTGCCCAAGATCATTTTCCAATCACAATTCTAGTTTTGAATCACTTTCAGGTCTAGATAGCTCTATTTCATCATTCTGATCACCCAACATTTCCCAAAATCATATGTAATAAGCTAAGTGCAAGCAATCCCCCATGTTTGTGAATTTATATTGTATTGTGTACATTTTTGCAATTATTAATGTGTTATTATGATATTGAATGGTTAATGTTTGAAGTTAATGATCTGAAAATGGGTGCTTAAAACCAACACTTTTAAGCATTTCAAAGGATCGTTAAATTTAATCAATTTTAAAAGGATTTAATATTCCAAAACTGATTAAAAATTATGATTTAGGTCTGATTTAAAAACAGAAATTAAGTTCTATCTTACTAAAAAAATCATTATTTGATCAAAGACCCAAATTGACCATTGTTTCCGAATTCACTTTGATTTTTTATGTTGTCAATTATTGATTATATTGCATCCATATTCTCTTTATGTACTTGATTATAAAAAAAAAAAAATAAAAAAATCGAAAACAACACTAGATTTTTACGGGGTTCGAATTCCTAGGTCCCAGGGTTCGTGGTGAACCAATCCATTAAT
The DNA here is from genome assembly GCA_018340775.1 of Taxus wallichiana var. yunnanensis. NCBI lineage: Eukaryota > Viridiplantae > Streptophyta > Pinopsida > Cupressales > Taxaceae > Taxus > Taxus wallichiana. The sequence continues at coordinate 487,312,568 of CM031237.1, forward strand.
AATGTTAAAAATGTAAATATAATAACCTTTACATTTAAACCATAATGAAAAAACATACAAAAATGTGTTATCATACCTTGAAGGAATTTGATGTGGCTCAACACTCATCCTTCACCTTCCTAATCCACTTGTAGTTGTGTCTCCCTTGGGTTATTTACATTCATGCAACTTCAATAGCTAAAACATCCATCAAAAATCTCAAACCTGGGAATTTTATTACACCGTTGTGACCATCTCTAAATTTTGAGAAACTTTCATGTGTACTCGAGTTACGGTTTTGACTTACGTACTTCAAAATCAAGTTTTATAAAAAGGAATCCTTGCTTTGCCTGCTGCAATCACGATCTCTGTCCTTCTACGAGCTCTACGAGACCATTATATAACTCATCGGGCTATACCAGCGAGTTGGCTAGTGGATCAATGTTTGAAGGCTGGGAGGTCGCGGGTTCAATCTTTTGGACCCCTTTTACGTCAAGTCAGTCGTTTTCTTAACTTTGGGTTAAATCCCACATTCGAAGGGGGAATACGGTTTCGTTGTTGATATTGGGCATGTCAGCCCATACATTGCATGACTTCGGTCACGCCTTCCTCCATTTTTGTAGAACCACATGATAGTGGTCGAGTAGTATTGCCCCATGTATTGGTGATAACACAGAGTTGTTGGTCTAAAGGCCCATTCACCTAGGTCGCGTTGGAAACTAGTTATGGCAAAATAGTGATAAGCCATGTTGGTGCATTGAACGGTTAATCCACCAAACCATTAAGTTGTTTGATCCATATAATATCAATTCCCCAACATATGGGTTGTGGTGAGATATCTCACCATTCTATATGGTCAACCAAGCTTTGTATAACTACCCAATCATATGCCAAAATGTGCGGGTAAGATTTGGAGATAAGCACGAACATTGTGAATAGCTCGGTGTGATTAACTCGGTGGGGATTTGATCACCCCACCGAGATAAATAATAGCTCACCAAGATAATATATAGACCATACAATGAACAATTCAACTCTCCAAAACAATATGGTTCCACATTAGGAGAGTTAAAGGGATATATGTCATATATAATCAAGAATGCGATATTAACAATATGAAATAAAGGTGGAAAAGGCACTCCTCCTATGAAAGAGTGTGCCAAACTTAGCTAAGGGCACCTAGCCATAAAATAGTGGGGCCCAAAAAAAATTTGTGCATTGAATACCGGAGGCATTCTAAACAAATTTTTTTAACCTATTTCACCTTTTGCCAAGCTTGCCACGTGTCAATGCTTAACTCTCCGGTTGAGCCATTTTGACCATTGATTAAACCAAACTTTGACCTGCAATATCTTTTGCATCCGAACTCCATTTTTGGAGCTCTGCATACGGTTAGAAAGTTATGGGAATTCTATTCAGCATGGTTATGGTTTATGGAGGTTTAGGAAACTTTCCAACACCTGAAAATCCTTTGGATCACTCCTCCCAATTGGGAATGATTTTTGTCCACAAAAATTTGTATATCAACCCACAAAATGTACTACTATTTCTGAAAATCCACAATCACATACATGAACATGAAATAGCATCAAAGGTTAATTAAATGCAAATAGATAATTATCTAGTCATATAAACCGATCATATAATAACACCCAATTAAGCTAGTGTCCAACTAATACATTGTAACCCTATCAACTCTACACACAACTATGAACTATCAATCCCACTTATAATGCCATCACAAACAAATAACTAGATAGTAACACCTATTCTATAACATAAAGTTAGTGTTCAACTGTCACTTTGTGATACATATGATTTCTTAAGTTGAATTTTTGTAAAATAGCTTAGTATAATAGACATCTAAACTACCCCTAATTAGGCTAGTGTCCATTGTCCATATGAAATTGTAAAAACTCTACAAATATTCACTATACAAAATAAATTAGACTATCAATGCCCAAAAATAGCTATAGTCAAAACTAAATCCACGTGAATCTACCAATTCTATCCATACATACTTGAACTATAAAAGGATAGATCAAATTGTATGCTTACCCATAATGGTGAACTGCTCACTGTAAATGATCACCGACAATACTTGCACACTAGTTTGTTAGTGCAAATAATGTACACATTAATTGTAACCACATAAGGTAGTTATAAATACACACCCTAAAAATAAGGGTCATCATGAATGTGTAATTACCATGTATAGACACAATAGATTTGTATATTACCTACAAAATCAAAATGGTGTCAACAAACTTGCACAATGATATTTAACAACAATAATCTTAAAATACATACTCTGCTGCTAAAAATAGAAAATGGTATATTTTCATCCTTAAAATGTAAGAAGTTAAATATGAGTATTTTAAACCTTTCTCCCAGATCCTCTTATAGGTGACCCCATTTCCCAAATTCAAAATAATTAAAACACATGCGAATTTATCTTTCAATATTCACCTTAGATCCAAAAATAATTTGAAATTTTTTCATGCTTTTCAACAAATACCACTATACAAAAACAAACCTAAGGAACATTTTACCATCCCTTTTAACAACATTTTCCTGTTCAGGTGGTTTTACTTCCTTAATACAAATTTGGGTTGCATGAGTTGAATTTAATTTTGTTGGTTTCCTAACAACTTTCCATTGTTGCACTGGATGCATTTTCCAACATTTTACAACATCATGTCCTTTCTTATTACAATGGGTACAAAATTACGTCCTTGTTTTTAGGAAACTTACCCAATCTTTTTCCTCTATTTAGGAGGTGTAAAATTTTTCCATTTCTTGCCTCATTAGGGTGAGATTAGTCTTTAGCACCTGCCTTATCATTCACAAAAGGAATTAAATTCTTTAACATAGTTTTCCTCTTCCAATAATATGTTGTAGAATGATTAGTACCTCCACAAAAGTGCAAGGAAAAGCATATTTCTGTCTACCAAAGCTATATTATTCAGACTAAAAGAGTGTTTTAGAAGTTTTAGGATTCAATTTACCATTAGTGCTATTTTTTGTGTAAGTGGAAGGAGGTGGGATTTCACTACCTCTTTTACATGTTTTCTTATCCCTTTAATTATTCCTCTTGATGGTGGAATCATATAAATCTAATGGCGTAGACTCTTTACTATTGGAAGCTTGTTTTCCTTAGCTGTTTTGAAACTTTCTCCAACTTCCATTTTCCTACTAGAATAACCCAAACCTACAAACCGAGGATGATCCTCTACATGTATTGGGTTAGCATCACCTTGTCCATTTTTACAAAGGCCTTTTCCATTATATTCCTTTTTAAACATTATCTTAGAACTAATTCCCTTAGTATGTTTTTCAAATTCACCCAAAGGAATGTCTGAAACTAAACAAGAGGAAGTATTAAAATGTGAAAAACGTAGAGTGCATTCTTCTGTCATAGTTCTTGCATTTTCTTTGGAAGGAATTTCCTTCTTTTGTTCGTTTTTGTGTAGCTTTCTCAAGAGAGGCATCCTTGGTTTGTATTTCTTCCTACAAATCTTTAATAAAACCCATCAACTTCTTACTTTGTGTAAGCATCTCATTGACATACTCCTTTTTATTGGTTGTAGAGGATTGTGGCTCATATTTTAACCGCTCAATTTCCTCTTCCAAGAAGTGAAACTTAGCTCTTGAGAAAGAGTTTTCTTGTTGGAGCTAGCTATCAATGGATTCAAGCTCATCCAGTTTCTCTTATTTAGATGACTTTCCCATGATTCCATGTTTCCTCCAAATAACACCTTAAATCCAAAACTACACACTTAAAAAGAAGATTAACAAGCCTAAAATGTCTACACAACTAAAAATTGAAATCAATATTGAAATTGAATCCAAAATTTTAATCACAATTAGAAGCTAATCCGGAAATCTAACTAATTTGATACCAAAACTTGATCCAAAAAAGGGTGCTTAAAACCAACACTTTTAATCGTTTCAAACGATCGTTAAATTTAATCAATTTTAAGAGGATTTAATAATCCAAAAATGATTAAAAATTCTAATTTAGGACTGATTTAAAACTTGAAATTAAGTTTCGTCTTACTCAAAATTTTACTATTTGATCAAAGCCCCAAATTGAACATTGTTTTTGATGCCATTGATTTTCAACGTTGTTAATTACTTATTATATTTCATCCATATTCTATTTATGTAATTAGTTAATTGCAAACATCATAAAAAATGAAAATAAAAATAAAAAACAACACTAGATTGTTTATGGGGTTCAAAATTCTTACGTCCTTGGGTTCGTGGTGGACTGATCCATTAATAATGTTAAAAATGTAAATACAATAACATTTACATATAACCCATAATGAACAAAAACCTACAAAAATGTGTTATCGAGACCTTTTAAAGGACTCGGCGTAGCTCATCACTCATCCTTCACCTTCTTGATCCACTTGCAGCTGTGTCTCCCTTTGGTTCTATGCCTTTGTGTGATTTCAATAGCTAAAAAATCCATCACAAAATATCCAAAGAGGGAATTTTATTACACCATCACAATCTTCTCAAAAGTATGAGCAACTTTCATGTGATTATGAGTTATGGTTTTGAATTCTGGTACTTAAAGAATCAAGTTTTATAAAAAATGTCTCCTTGTTGCCCTGTATAGTACAATCTCTATCCTTCTACAAAACTCTACGATCCCATTTAATAACTCATCAGACTATACCGGTGAGTTGGCTAAAGGATCAATGTTTGAACCAGGAGATCATGGGTTTAATCTTTCGGATACCCTTTTCCATCAAGTCACTTTGCTTAATTGTGGAGAAAATCCCACATTCAAAAGGGGGAATGTGGTTTCGTTGTTTATATGGGGTGTGCCAAACCATACATTTTGTGACTTTGGTCACGCCTTCCTTAATTTTTGGCACGACAACGGTGGTTGAGCTATGATTTTCCTATGTATTGGTGATAACACCAAGTTTTTTGTTTAAAGGCACATTCACCCGGATGTGTTGAAAACTCATTGTGGCAAGATTAGTTATAAGCCATGTTGGTGTGTTAAACGGTTAATCCATGCAGAACCATTAAGTTTTTGATCCACCCAATATCAAGGCCCGATATATGGGCTATGGTGAGATATCTCATTCTTCTATATGGTTGGATAAGCTTTGTATAACTACCCATTCCTATTTGAAATGTTCTATGGATATAAGATAAACATGTAAGCTTGAGAGATAAGCCCAAACATTGTGAATAACTTAGTGTGATCAACTCTATGGGGAGTTGATCACACCACCACTGAGCTAAATAATAACTTTCCAAGAAAATATATAGACCATGTAATGATCAATTCAACTCTCCAAAACAATAAAGTCCCACATTAGGATATTTAAAGGGATATATGTCATATATAATCGAAATTGTGATAATGGCAATATGAAATAAAGGCAACAAAGGCACCCCTCCTATAAAAGAGTGTATTAAACTTTGGTGAGGGCCCTAGCTAGAAAATAGCAAACCCCAATAAAATTTCTTGCGTTGAAGACCGAAGGTGTTTTAAACACAATTTTTTAACCTTTTACCCTTTTCCAAACTTGTCATGTGTTAACATGTAACTCACTGATTGACCCATTTTGACCCATTTTCAAACCAAACTTTGACATGCGATATCGTTTGCATCCAAAATCCATTCCTAGAGTTATACATACCTTCGGAAAGGTATCAAAATGATCTTCACTTTGTGGTCATGGTTTAGGGAGGTTTAGGAAAATTTCCAACACCCGAAAAATCCTCTAGATCACTCCTCCCAACTAAAAGGGTTTTTGTCCTCAAAAGTTGTATATCAACCCAAAAATGTGCTACTCTTTCCTAAAAATACCCAATCACATATCGGAATCAGAAATAAAATCATAGGTTAATTAAATTTTCAAATAGTTGATTAGCTAGTCACATAAACTGATCTAGATAATAACACCCAATTAAGATAGTGAACAAGCGATACAGCTGCAACCACATCAACTATGCACACAACCGTGAACTGTCAATCCCATTGCAATACCATCACAAAAAACTGACCAAATAATAACACCCATTCTATAATGGAAAGCTAGTGTTCAACTGTCACTTTTTGATACAATTGATTACTTAAGTTACAATTCCATAAAAATAGCTCAATCTAACAGGACATCTAAACTTCCCCTAATTAGGCTAGTGTCCACTATCCATATGAAACTGTAAAACTCTACAAATATTCACTATCCAGAATAAATTATACTATCAATGCCCAAAAATAGCTATAGTCAAACACTAAATCCATGTGAATCTTCCAATTCTATCCATATATACTGAATTGTACAAGGATAGATCAAATTGTATGCTTACCCATAATGGTGAATTGCTCACTGCTACAAATGATCACTAGGTAATACATGCACATTAGTTTGTTAGTGCAAATAATGTACACATCGATTGTAACCACATAGGGTAGTTACAAATACACACCCTAAAAATAAGGGTCATCATGAATGTGCAATTACCTTGTATAGACATAATAGATATGTAAATTACCTGCAAAATCAAAATGGTGTCAACAGACTTACACAATGATATTTAACAACAATCTTAAAATGCATAAATTGCTGCTAAAAATAGAAAATGGTATATTGTCATCCTTAAAACGTAAGAAGTTAAATATGAGTATTTTAAACCTTTCTCCCATATCCTCTTATAGGTGACCCCATTTCCCAATTTCAAAGTAATTAAAACACATGTGAATTTATCCTTCAACATACACTAGAAATCCACAAATTACTCTGAAAATTTTGCATGCTTTTCAACAAATACTGCTATGCAAAAACAAACCTAAGGAACATTTTACTAGCCCTTTTAACAACATTTTCTTGTTTAGGTGGTTTTACTTCCTTAGTACAAATTTGGGTTGCATGAGTTGAATTTAATTTTGTTGGTTTCCTAACAACTTTCCATTGTTGTATTGGATGAATTTTCCAACATTTCTTAACATCATGTCCTTTCCTATTACAATGGGTACAAAATTGTATGTCCTTGTTTTTAGGAAACTTACCCAAATTTTCCTCTATTTAGGAGAGGTAACCTTTTTTCCATTTCTCACCTCATCAGGGTGAGATTGGTCTTTAGCACCTACCTTATCATTCACAAAAGGCATTAACTTCTTTAACATAGTTTTCCTCTTCCAACAATATGCTGCAGAATGATTAGTACCTCCAAAAAACATGTAAGAAAAAGCATATTTTTGTCTACCAAAGCTATATTATTCGAACTGAAAGAGTTTTTTAGAAGTTTTAGGATTCATTTTCCCTTAGTGTTATTTATTTGTAAGTGGAAAGAGGTGGAATTCAATTACCTCTTTTACCTATTTTCTTACCCCTTTCATTATTCCTCTTGATAGTGGATTCCTACAAATCTAGTGGCATGGCCTCTTTTTTGTTGGAAGCTTGTCTTCCTTAAGCTATTTGGGAACTTTCTCTAACTTCCATTTTCCTACTAGAATAACCCAAACCTGCAAACCGATAATACAAGGTATGTGAGACATATGCATATACATATGTACATGTATACTCATACATACATGTACATATAAATATAAATGGATAAAAATATGCATGTATAAGCCTACATATGAAAATACACACACACGCACACTTTTCCATACGTACATGTACATGTATGTATGTGTATATGTATACATATGTATAGGTATGTGTATGTATTCAAGTAGGTGTCACATAATATTCCTCGAATACCCAACAAAGAGTAGAGTATAGACATTTTTTCTCTATTATATGGTATACACACATTGTGTATACCATGTAAAAACTACCATATGATAATACAAGGTATGTGAGACATGTACATATACATATATACATGCATACTAGTACATATGTGTGTCTAAAAATGTGTAAAGTGCTACCTCATCCAAATATAACGACGAAAATTTTGCTCCATCCAAAAGTAATGCTCCATGTTGGTAGGCGACTCTTGGGAAAAGTGTGATGCATGTGTATGGGGCATATGTGAGGCCATCATGAATATGTATGTGGGTCCTGCGATCTTGTCACTAGAATAGTGGGAAGAGTATAGATAGTTTTTTTCTCTATTATGTGGTATACACATAGTGTGTATACCACGTACAACACTAGCATATGATAATACAGGGTATGTGGGACATATACATGTACATATGTATATGTATACTCATACATGTGTGTGTGTGTGTATGCATATGTATATATACATATGTATTCAAGTATGTATTACAACAACGGATTCCTTGAGTGCCTAACAAAGCGAAGATTATAGGCTACGTTTTTTTTCTCGTACATGGTATGTGGGACATATACATGTATATATAGTACGTGTATACTCATACATACATGTGTGTATGTGCATGTATATGTAAATGTATGTATCAAAGCGGTAGATTCATTGAGTGCCCAATAGAGTGAAGAGTATAGACAATTTTTTTTTTTTCCTATTATGTGGTAAGCACACCTTTTGTGTATACCACATACAACACTACCATATGGCATATGATAATACAAGGCATGTGGGACACGTACATGTACATATGTACATGTATACTTGTACATACATGCGTGTATGTGTATACATATGTATTTGAGTATGTATCACAAGACCGATTCCTTGAGTGCCTAGCAAAGTGAAGAGTATAAAGAGTGTTTTTTTCTCTTTTATGTGTATACACACAACACTCAACACTAGAAAATGATAATACATGGTATGTGGGACATAAACATGTACATATGTATATGTATACTCATACATACACGTGTGTATGTGCGTGTATATGTATGTATTCAAGTATGTATCAAAATAGTAGATTCCTTGAGTGCCCAACAAATTGAAGAGTATACACGCTTTATTTTCTACATTTATGTGGTATACACATAGTGTGTAAACCATTTTGGCCTTCAATCTATTTTCCATATTTTTGAATTGATTCCTCCTCTTGAAATTTATTGTAATATCATCCACAGCGGTTCATCACTAGGCTATGTATCTAGCATATTATCACCTAAATTGTTTAATACCTTTGGTTCATTGACTTGCAAGTATAGTCTACTTGCTTGAAGTGAAGTCTACATACAACACTACCATATGATAATACAAGGTATGTGGGACAATTTACATGTACATATGTATATATATACTCATACACATATGTGTGTATGTACATGTATATGTATACTCATACTCATACACATGTAAATCCCATATCATCCACCTTCCCATTTGATACATGGCTTCCCCGAGATGAAGAGACTCTCAATTTTTCAAAGTAAATAAACACATTGGGCCATGTCACTAAAACTTGGCTTTCGGAGATTCTAGTATTAGGCTAAGGGACAATCAAAACAGTGGTTAAGATCCATTGTCGCAGTGTATCTTGATCCAATTCTTTCCTTCAAGGAAACTTTTGTTTCTAACATATAAAATTTGGATGAGATATTTCCCGAGTCTAAAGGACACGGCAGTATGGAATCTTCATTTTAGCTAATGAAGGAATTCTTAAACTTGAACATCGGGGGACACGTTTTCTTTGGTGTCTACATCTCAAATCAAGAAAATGCTTCTTGAGGATTCTATGATCCATTATGATAGCATGTGCAATGAAGCCTTTACTTCACTCTCCTTGATTCAGGAATTCATGGCTGAGATTCCTTGTAACCTTGTAAATGAGCATAATCAAAGGTGTTCATCAGAGTAGGTGGAAGAACAATTTTCACAATTGTTTAAAGACATGTACACTCCCAATGATAATTTCTCGTCGGTTTCCATGGGCGAGTTCATCAAATTGAAGAACTTATTTGAGAATGCTCAATCCAAAATTGTTAATTTAAATGATATGCCAAGTAGAATTCTTGAATTGCAGGTATTTTGTGAGGCTATTCTTCGACCAAGTGAACCTCCAGAAGAAGAAAAGATGTTTAAATATTTGGGAATCTTTAGATCCTTTCAACTGGAAAAAGCAGTAGATCCTAATTTCACCGGCGGTGTAGAGAGTTAATTTTCTTGGTATCTAACGAAGTGGGAGAATCCATTTCTCATACGCTTGAGATAGGAAGACCCCATTTAAATGGATAAGAAACCGGCTATTATTGTATATTTTAAAAGGTGTTGTTATTTGGGAAACAATGGTTATTTTAAGTAATTTCTATTTTTGGGTTGTCTTTAATAAAGTTGTTGAAAAAGTCAAAGGTCACTTAAGTGCCTTATTTAATGATCATGTAAACCCTAAATACTTTGTAACCAAATTTTGGGTTATAAAAGGAAGTGAGGGGTTCATTTGTAAAGGGTGACTTTGAGAGAGGAGAAGAAAATACTTTTGTGTAAGCTTTGTTTCAGGAAGAAACTTTGTGTTCTTTTCTGAAAAACATTTTGGAGTTAATGGAATATGATTCCATGTTTCCCGCAAATAACATTAACTCCAAAACTACACACTACAAAAAGATTAAAAAGATTAAATGTATGCACAGATTGAAAACTGAAATCAATACTTAAACTAAAGCCAAAATTTCAAACACAATTAGAATCTAATATGATAATATAACTACTACGATACCAAAACATGATCTGAAAATGGGTTCTTAAAACTAACTCTTTTAATTATTTCAAAGGATTGTTAAATTTAATCAATTTAAAAAGGATTTAATTTTCCAAAACTGATTAAAACTTCTAATTTAGGACTAATTTAAAAACTGAAATTAAGTTCCATCTTACTCAAAATTTCACTGTTTGATCAAAGCCCAAAATTGAAGATTGTTTCCAATCCCACTAGTTTTCAACATTGTCATTACTGATTATATTGCATCCATATTCTCTTTATGTACTTATTTAATTGCAAAAATTTGAAAAAATAAAAATAAAAATCAGAAACAACACCAAATTGTTTACGGGGTTCAAAATTCCTATGTCCCTAGGTTTGTGGTGAAACGATCCATTAATAATGTTTAAAATGTAAATACAATAACCTTTACATTCAACCTATAATGAACCAAACCTAAACATATGTGTTATCAAACCTTCAAAGGACTCTGACGTGGCTCAACACTCATCCTTCACCTTCCTGATCCACTTGTAGTTGTGTATCCCTTGGGTTTTACATCTTTGTGTAACTTTAACAACTAAAATTATGTCATAAAATCTTCAAATGAGAATTTTATTACACCATCGTGACTATCTCAAAATTTTGAACAACTTTCATGTGTACTCGAGTTCGAGTTTTGACTTCCTACTTCAAAAATACGCTTTTATAAAAGGCCTTCTTGCTTCCCTACACAGTATAGTCTCTATCTTACAAAACTCGTGAGCCCATTTTATAACTCATCGAGCTATACCAGTTGGCTAGTGGATCAATGTTTGAACCGGGAGGTCACGGTTTCAATATTTTGGGCCTCCTTTTCCTCCAAGTTGTTTTTCTTAACTATGGGGAATTTCCCAAATTTGAAGGGGGAATGTGATTTCATTGTTTATATTGGGTGTGCTGAACCCATACATTTCATGACTTTGTTCATGCATTTCTCTTTTTTTGGTGTCACAATAGTTTTCGAGATGTGATTGCCCCATGTATTGGAGATAATGTTTTTTATTAAGGGAAAATAGTTTTGAAGGGACTATACCCTGTATACAAAAGGGCTCAAAAGACAAATAGTAAAGGTGAGAGAAACAACCCAGAGAAGGGCAAAACAACCAACCAAAGAGGGCTCAACAACCAAATATGACAATACAAGTGAAGAAAGGATCCAAACGTACAATGATCCAAAAAGAAGCAGAAAAGATCAAAAAGTAACCAAAAGAGAAACAACATATAGAACTCTGCCAAAAATCAGCGCGAACCGCGAGATACAAAGAACTCTCATGCCAAAAAATAGCATCACAGCATCCGTTACTTGATAGCCCTGTCAATCTTGGTCTTGATAGCCTACAACGACATGAAGAAGGCAATGGCAGTGGCCTGAGAGGAGTCTTTCATATCCACCTGAGCAATTGCAATATCCCTTTTCTCTTTAGGGCCCCAAATGTCCTCATTAACCCCACTTAAACTGCAGACACTATGAACATGTTGTTCAATGAAATTATAAATGCTTTTGAGGGCAGATAATATGTAGTCATTGTGACTTTTTACATTCCCCATTCTGCCATCCAAGGACTGTAACTTCTTGAAGACTTCAGCAATAACCCCCTCTTCCTCATCACTTTGAAGAATTCCTTTTCCCTTAGCTCTTTCCATATTTTTTATAGTCCCTTTGAGCTCTTGTATCTCCTTTTCTAATATGTCCACTCTGTCCATCAATTCCTCCTCCTTGGGCTCCTCCACCGGTTTACTAATATGTAGGAGGTTCTCAACAAGTTCCAGGTCTTTGTGGCTCCTTAGGACCCATTGGGAAGTAGGGATTTTAGCTTTGATGCTCTTGCTTTTCTTGTTGGAAGCAGCAGCTTCAATCTTTCTTTTCAGTAGGGGGAGTGGAAGCGGTGCGAGCAGGTGGAGGTATGGAGGAAGAAGGTGGGGTAGGATTCATGGGGGCAGCTAGAACAATGTGATGGATCAAGAGGATAAGCCCCTGGTGCAAAGGGACAGCCCTAGAGTGGCTCTGAACTTCCCTAATTGATTTCTCCAACGAGTTAATCAAATAGTGAGGAAAGCTGATGATGATATTTCTACGAAAGTGATTTAGAAATATCAAATGTTTTGAGGTATAGTCACAAATCTTCCTTCAAGAGTTACATACCTAACCACCATCCTGGCAAGCTCAGCAAAAGGCTCAGGAATCGATGCCACCTTGATGCCAGCAGTCACGAATTCAAGATTCTCCCCCTCGTCCAGGAACTTCTTGGTCTCCACCTCCCTGTCCACCTTCTTACTGAAGAATTTGGTGCCCTCCAGGCTGAGGCCCGTGATCTAGGTGATGAGCTCTTCCGTGATCTCAATCTCCATGTTATTGTATTTGACAATCCTATTCTTCCATCCCTGGGTGAATCTGATAGAAATGTCTTGGTCAAATCCTTGAATCCTTTCAATTAAATTAGACAGACCCCCGATTTGCAGGTAATTCCAAAGCTCCGTATTCTCTTTCCACGCCGGATTGTGGGTCGGTTCAGTTTTGCAAGGTGGACCCCCCATGTTTCCTCTGCTCCTTTTCCTATTCTCAATGGTAAAAATGCTACCACTATGCGGGACAGGTAGAGCTTTGATGTTGGTATTTGAATCTTTCCTTTCCGTGAAAGCAGGTTTAATTATTATGCCATACTTGTAATTATTGCCCCGCTCCTCGGCTTTCCTCCTATGCCTAGAAATGATGATAGTCCATCTCGCACATATCACATCAATCATCCATATCTTATGTGATGTCATCATATTGTACTTGAGGATCCGCACATTAGCATCCAAATTACAGCCGTTAGTGTTGATTTTCACTGCCATGTAGATCATTGATTATGGCTTTATTGATTTGAGTGGGCAGAACATCCCCCCTAAGCCAAGTTTGAAAGGAATTAGTAACACCGAGGTTAGCCAAACTGTCAGCGACCCTATTTCCTTCTCGATAGGTGTGGGTGATTTGAACATTTTCAAAGCTCTTGCATATATCAATAGCTTCCCCAATAAAATCTCTGATAGACCAGCTGGGGTGTTGCTTTTTATTTAAAAGATTGATGATATTCAGAGAATCACCTTCAATTATAATATTTGGAATATTACAATCTCTGGTAAGTCTTATACCCCAAAGAGCCACCAGGGCTTCAGAATAATGATTAGTCTGCCTGCCCATTCTCCCAGAAAAAGCAGCAACAAAATAGCCTCTTTGATCTCTGATGACTCCCCCTCCTCCAGAGTCCCCCGATTGCCTTTTGAGGCCCCATCAAAATTTAACTTGTGCCAATCAGTGGGAGGCTTAATCCATCAGGACTGTGTTTCTATCAATACCATTGTTATTCTTATTGACAGTGTCAATATTCCAATCAGTCAGGATGTATTCTTCATTCTCCGGGTAAAGCCTATTTTTAGGAGGTTTAAATCTAGCAATATTATCTTGCACAACAATGATAATTTCCTTGTAGACTTTGTTACATGCCTTTCTATTGTTTCTGAAAATGTTATCATTACAAGCCTTCCAAACTCTCCACATAGTGTGGGGTAAAACAAGTTGCCACAATATTTTCACCACACAATGCTTAAATGGAGAGTCCCATTGTTCCTAGGCCTGAAGACAGGTAAGGGAAAAATCCATCTCAGATTAAATTTTGCAAAAATCAAGTGCCAAATTTTGGAAGCAAACTCACAATGGAGGAATAAATGCTTTATATCTTCTACCTCTTTCTGACACATGCAACATCTATTTGGCATGATGAATCCCTTCTTGATGAGGTTATCATTAGTTAGGATCTTGCCATTAATAATTATCCACCAAAAGAAGTTCACTCTAGGGGTTAACTCCGGCATCCACAACTTGTGCCACTTAATTTCACTTTCCATGGATACAAAGAAAGAATTATATCCTGATTTAATAGAGTATTCCCCATCAAAAGAATCTTTCTAGATGAGTTCATCCTTAAGATTTTGATTACTTATATGGATTAGAGAAAGTTGATTCTGTAAAGATGAAACATCAGCCTGTATATTATCATTCTCCACTTTTAGTTGTTTCCATTTTCTTTTGTTTCCATCCCTCTCAATGTACCCCTAGATTTTGTGCCCATACTTTGTAATTAAGCTATCTTTAATGTGATCATAAGCAGAAATCTAGTTAGAATCAGTCCACTTATCAGTCCAGAAGTTTATGTTTTGTCCATCCCCAAGCTTCCAGCTACACCCCTGAGAAAGAATGTGTCTGCTGCGAAGAAGGTTGTTCCAGAAAATAGAACCACTCGGAAGAGACTGATCATATATGAAGGAAATCTTGTTTTGGTTTGAAAGATATTTGATCTTAACCAACTCTGTCCAAGGTCTGTGCTCTTTTATAAGCCTCCATCCTAATTTTGCAATAAGGGCAGTACTCATATGTTTGATATCTTTGATGTCTAACCCCCCAAGTCTCTTAGGTTTACATACCTGCTCCCAAGCCACAAGATGATATCTGAATTTGTCCTCAGTACCGTGCCATAAAAAGTGCTTTTGAATCTTTTCAATATTGTTCATCAACACATTGCGGGAATCTTTGAACATTGACATGATGTAAATAGGCAAGTTTTGGAGTGTGCTTTTAACCAAAAGGCACTTGCACTTGAAAGAACAGCTCCTTTCCAGCCAGCCAACTTTCTTTGAAATCTCTTAATAAGATCATTCCATACCTCCACAGAAATCTTGCCAGTACTTAAAGGTAAACCTAAGTAAGTAGCTGGTAGAGAATTAATAGTGCATCCTAGAATATTAGCAATCTTTCTTTGCCTTTCCAAAGGAGTATTGAAGAAATAAATAGAGCTTTTGTCAAAATTAAATTTTTGTCCCAAGGCTTCCTCATAAAATCTAAGGACAGTTTTGATAGCCTTTTCCTCAATGATAGAGGCCATCAGGAGAAGCAGAGTGTCATCAGCAAACTGCTGGTGTGAGGAGATCTGATTGCCAGAATTTGGAGGAAGCCTTTTATCATGCCAATGCCAATAGCTTTGGAAATAGATCTGCTTAAACTGTTAGCCATAATAATGAATAATAGAGGGGAAATTGGGTCACCTTGCCGATACCTCTATTGCTGGAAAAAAAACCCACAGGTTCCCCATTAACAACCACTAGAGAATCTAGAGGTAGAGATACAAGAGTGAATGATTTTTCTGAATTTGATTTGAAAACCAAACTTGGATAAGACCTCATCCATGAATCTCCAGGAGACTCTGTCGAATGCTTTATGCATGTCTAGCTTGATAGCCATCCCCGCCTTTTTACTTTTATCCATAGAATGTATAGTTTCATGAACCATGATAATTCCATCTTGAATAATTCTTCCCTGGATGAATCCGCTCTGCTATTGTGAAATGATCTCCATAAGAATAGGTTGCATTCTAGTGGTGAGAATCTTTGTGAAAATCCTATATATAACATTAACTAAACTGATAGGCCTGAAATCTTTGAAGTCCTTTGCATCCAACTTTTTCGGGGCAAGCACAATGTGTGTATTATTTAGTTCTTTAATGAGATTTCCCGTTCTGTAAAACTCATTAACAACTTTCAAGAGATCTTCAGAGCATATTTCCCAACATCTTTGGTAAAAGTTAGCCGAAAAGCCATCTTGGACCTGGAGCCTTATCCCCTTAAAAGCAAAAATAACCTTTTTAATTCCTCAATGGTGACAGTTTTGAAAGACTTTTAAATCTCTCACCGGTATCGAGTTATTAGGAATGGAGTCTAAGAGGAAAGAGGCTGCTTGTTCATTGTAGGAGTTATTCTCGAGAGAGGAGGTTCTTGTAAAAATTAAGTGCCTCTGTTTTGATATCTTACGGATCCTTAGTAATGTTTCCATTGCCTTTAGCAACCTCGGATATTACATTCTGAAGCTCTATGTTTGAGGGTCAAATGAGTTGTTGGAGATAATGTTGAGTTGTTGGTTTAAAGGCCCATTCACCTAGACTACGTTGGAAACTCATTATGGTGAGATTAGTGATAAGCCACGTTGTTATGTTGAAATCTTAATCCGTTGAATCTGTTAAGTCGTTTGATCTACCCAATATCAAAGCCCCAACATATAGGTTGTGGTGAGATATCTCTTTGTTCTATGTGGTCATCCAATCTTTTTATAACTTCTTAGTCGTATGCCAAAATGTGTTGAGGTGATAAGATAAGCAGGTAAGCTTTAGAGATAAGCCCAAATGTTGTGAATAGCTCAGTGTGATCAATGTGGTGAGGATTTGATCACCCCACCAAGTTAATAATAGCTCACTAAGCTAACATATAGACAACTATGATGAAAAATTCAACTCTCCAAAATAATATAGTCCCACACTGGAAGAGTTAAAGGGATATATGTCATATATAATCAAAAATGTGATATTGGCAATATGAAATAAAGGTAGAAAAGGCACCCCTCCTATAAAAGAGTGTGCCAAACACATTGAGGTTGCCTAGCCAATAAATAGGGGGCCCACAAATTTTTGTACATCAAAGACCGGAGGTAATCTAAACATAAATTTTTAACCTTATTTACCTTTTACCAAACTTGTCACACGTCGCGCGTAACTCGTCGATTGACCTATTTTGACCCATGTTCAAACCAAACTTTGATTTGCAATATCTTTTCCATTCGACTCTGTTCCTAGAGTTCTGCATACCTTGAGAAGGTATCATAATTCTCTTCACATGGTCATGGTTTAGGGAGTTTTAGGAAAATTTCTAATACCTAAAAATCCTATGGATCAATTAATTAATTAGAATAACCCCCAATATCTTATATTTCATTCCTTTTTTCTTAGGTGTAAATATTTATAAAATTTAAAGAGGGTGAAAACATTTAGTGAACCCTCCATGATAATGTTTTCACCCTTTTTAATATTTATTAAGATTTACACCTAATAAAAAAGGAATGAAATAGAAGATACTGAAGGGTTTTAATTGATTAATTAACTTCCAAAATTAACCATTCAATATCATAATAACACATTAATGCTTGAAAAAATATAAATGATACAATACAAGTTCATAAACACAAGGGATTGAGTGCACTTAGCTGATTACAAATGATTTTGGGAAATTATGGGTGATCTTAATTATGAAATAGGGGTATATGGACCTGAAATTGCTTTAGAACTAGAATCGTGATTTTAAAATGCTCATGGAAAAGAGTGTATAATATGGAAATGAATTTCTTTACAATCTTGACCTAGTTGTATATTCTTGACCCTTCTAAATATTGTGATCTACAACTTTTTGGGTTTATCGCTTGTCTAAATTTCTTCGTCGCTCTCTTTCGGTCATTGTCAGTCACACTATGAGGGTTTCTAAATACGCTACTCAATCTTTCAAACCATAAATGTAGATGAGAATCCCTATGAAAAAAATTATTTGGGTTGTGGGAACCTCATTGCATTTCCAACATTGGTACTACTATGAAGAGGCCTAAAATCACACATCATTCTCCAACTATCATGTGATATATAGTTGTAGTGTACTCATATTTGACATTCTTTATTTGAAAAATATTGACTTTAGTTTCTTTCTTTCTAATCTACTTGAGTTAATTTGAGTGCTTGAAAATGTGGGAAGAATTCCCCTAGACCTAGTGGGAAGCTTCAAACTTGTATATGGTTCTTCCATAATGAATGTGTAGAAGTATTTTTTGAGTGTAGGGAGCTTTGGGTGCCTTTTTTGCTTTATTTTGCAATAGAGTCCATAAGAGTGCTAACTAATAAATGAGGTGAGTTTAAATTGTTTATATATGATTCTAAAGGTGATTTAAGTTACAAAGGATGGATAAGGAGTAAAATACCCAACTAATAATGTGTAAATGAAAGTTTAAGATCAAAATGAGCAAGGTAAAAACTGTACACTAGGTTTAGGAACGTATCGATGTTCCTACCCCTATTATAATGTTGAAGCTCAAACTTGCACCCATCTCATATCAGGTTGAATTGAGTCATTGAGGAAACAATGGTATTGTCTCCAAGTTATGGGACCTTGCATGCTTGAGACAGACCTCCAAAGAAGGCCGATTCCTCTACCTATTTCTCTTATACCGCTTTCTCTTAATGCGGGAATGGAAATCCTAAGCTAAAAAAGTTAAGGGACTAGGGTTATAAGGATATGTGAAAAGGAAAAGATAAAACTAAGGGAGGTGATAGAAATAGAAATAAGCGGGATGAATATGATCATATTTGAGCATAAATGAAGGAATATGTGCGAGAGGAAGGCTAGACATGCATAACATGAACCAAAACACACCAGCAACATCGTTTCCATGAAACACACTATGAAAAGGAGGTGCAAGGGATGTGAAGAAGCACAAAAAGCACACAACGTAAGGGAAAGGTAATAAATAAGAATAAAACAAGTCAAGGCAAAAGATAGCCACAAAACAATGCTTCTATTACTTCAAAAATGCACAATCATTTCTACAATGGCGTCGAGGCCGATATCACATGCGAAAAACTAGATGTAAAGGTCTGCAACTCAAAATGTAAGGAAATTCCTATACAAACTAAAAGAATCCAACCCTTATCAATGAGAAATGATTTTACATTTATAGATGAATGGATGAGAGAAGGGGAGGAGGAGGAGGAGGGAAAATCCAATTTGAAAACTCAACCACTAACAACCAACAACCAAATGATGAATGCTTGCAAATATGTCAAATGTGCTTCTCCATGTCTATTTGTCATGTAGGAGAAGGAAAGGGGTGAGATCTGAATCAAATCAGGTGGTTGGAGAAATCAGGTCTGCATTAATGTCATGAGATACATTTTCTAGCTTCTACCTACCCAATCTCACCAAAATTTAAACTTGAGTGATTTGGAGTGTAACCCATGTCATCAGCTATTTTTTCATCTTTTTCCATGTGTCACACTTTAATTAGTTGTAAGGATTTTGTGCCCTATTGGCATGATTTAGTGGGTTGTGTGTGGTTCACTTAATGTCTGACAATCCATGTGGCACAGGAATTGGCGTGGCGTGCGAGAGGAAGGCACAACAATGCGTGAAGGAAAGAAGCGCGAAGAAGAAATCAAGAAGCATGAAAAAGTAATGGGTGTGGGAGGAGTAGAAGGAATACTTACAGGAGGTACATATTGAAGAAGATAAATCATTACAATGTAATGCATGGTAGTGCAAGGAAGGGGTGCGTAAGAATGTCGGGATTTAGCTAATTTTGGAAAGTAAGTTTGAGGTGTGCACGAAGGGTGCATGAACTACTAGGAGGAATGCAAATGCACCAAGAGTGGGTGCGAGGAAATATGGGATAGATAGAGGAAAAGAATGGAATATGGAAGGTGTGAAACAAATGGAGAGCGTGAAAGTGCGCGCGAAGGAGCTACAACTAAGAAGACTATGCCAAGAGAAGCAATCATAGAGGTGTAACCTTGAATGTTGAACTTCAGAGTCAAAATATGAATGTAAATTGTCAAAATAACTATAGGAGTTATTTTGGACAAAATTTTGAACTTTCGGGGCCATGTTCCTACTAGATGAAAGAGATTAGTATCCTGGAGCATCCATTGGGCATGGAGTCAACGTATATACGAATTTCTGATCTACAACTTTAAAGAACTGCCCTTGAAATCACTAATGAAATTTTCTAAACTTTATTATGAATCATGCAAAATTGTTTATAACTATGGGAAGATTACTGGCCTTTTGGAAAAAAATAAGAGTGCATGCAAAAAGAGCATGTGAGAACAAAAGAACTATGTACAAACAAAATAATGTGCACATAACACACTTTGAGGAATTGAAACTACTCTAATATATACAAAATGATGCAAAAAGATTAATGGAATGGTTTGAGATAGATCCCATTAACCGGGATCAATAATGTATGTCCATCAAGCTGAGAAAATTTGAAAGAGTTAGTATCCTTATAGGAAATGATGATGTATGGGCCACTCCAAAGTGCATCAAACTTTGAATGACACCTTGGTTTAGCTCTGTCAACATCCCATTTTAAGATTGACTCCCCAAATTTTAAAGCTTAAGGCCTATCCTTTCTATCAAACCACTTCTTAGTTGATTATTGATGTTGTTTAAATTTGATCATGATATAGTTTAATGATTCTTCAAGTTTGACTAGCTCTTGTCATTCTAATTTCTCTCTCTGGTCCATGCCTTCAAATTCCAGCCTTTGGGTAAGTGCTAATGAATTCAACTCAAGTGACAAAGGAAGTGTAGCCTCTTTTCCATAGAAAATATTATAAAGTGAAGTACATATTTCACTTCTTTGTTGTGATTATGTCTTCCCCAGAGCATGTGTAAGAACTTAGTATGCCACTGTCTCTATTTGATATTCATTATCCACTTCATGATTCTAATCAGGTTCTTATTTGTTAACTCTGCCAAACCATTACCTTGAGGGTAATAGTTGGAAGAGGTCTTCAAATAGATACCAAGACTAAGAGCCCAATCATAAATTTTAGTTCCAAGGAAGGATTTTACATTATCAGAGATAATGGTTTGAGGAATGCCAAACCTTGTTACAATACCCTCGAGAAAGTCAAGGATGATTGGCTCATTTGATTCCTTGAGCGCGATAACCTTTTTCCATCTGGTGAAGTATTCCATAGCTATTAGCACCCATTTTGCCCATTAGTTGGGAGGATTGATCATGCCTATGAAGTCAAGACCCCATTGTGTAAAAGGTTGATCCACTTGGATTGTTTGGAGAGGAAGTGCTACCAATTTACTCTTTCTTGAAAATAAAGTGCATTCTTTGCATTTCATGACCCACTTGTGCAGTGTCATCGAATAGGTAGGCCAAAAGTATCCTACCTTTATATTCTTCATTTTATAGTCTTGGAAAATAAGTGTCCACCAGAGAATCCATTGTGAAATTTGTTAACACTTTTTTGATTGACACACCATCAATACATCTTAGCAATATGCCATCAAGATTTCTTTTGAAGAGAATACCATCAATCAAACATATGGAATAGACTATAGCCTCAAATGTCACCTCTTTGCTTTGTTCAAACCAGAGGTATGCACCTTTGGAAAGGAATTTAATCATGTCCTTCATCCATCTATGCATGCCAGGATTCATTATGTTTAGGTTCTACACATGAGCTCTTCATCCAAAAATAATGAAGTCTCAAGATCTTTCTACATGTCCTCAAAGTGAGCTTCTTACAGAGCATGCTACCTCTTACCAACTTTGTGGCTTTGATAGTCACATCATATTCCATGATTTTGGTTACCCATCGTGATCTCTTCTCACTAATTTTTTCTCCCATGATGAAGTCTCTAACACCTAAGTGTGAAACTAACACCTTGATGTGGTTTGTGGTGAGCATACTCTTGAAATTCTTAAGGGAACGCATGATGGCATAGACCTGATTCTCTTTGTGATTGTATTTCAACTCATAATCCTTCATGTTTGACTAAAGAAATCCATTGGCTTCTCCAATCCTTGTTCATTTTCTTGTGTCAAGACAACAACAACACTCGCATCAGCTCCATAAGCATAAAGGATGAAATCCTTAGCATAATCTGGATTGATGAGTGTTGGCACACAAGTAATTTATTACTTGATTTTGTTAAATCTCTCTTTTCCTTCTATTTTCCACTTGAAAGTTGTATCTTTCTTGAGCATGAGGGTGATAGGCCGAATTAGTCCTACAAAGTTAGGAATGAATCTCCTAACAAAATTGATTTTTCCTAGGAAGGATTGTAAGGATTTCTTGTGTGCCGGCGGAAAGAGAGGGGATAGGATGGCTGAAATGTACTCAAGATCAATAATAATGCCATCCTTTTAGACTACATGGCCCAAAAAATTTCCTCCGCCACAACGAAATCATACTTATTGGGGTTAAGAGACACCCCAAATTTTCATATCTCAAATACTTTCTCCAGGTGTGTCATGTGATCCACTCTACTTTGAGAAAATAGTTATGTCATCTAGGTAAACCAAGATGAACTCATTAATATATCCTTTGAAGGTAATATCCATGACATGCTAGAAATGTGGTGCTTGCATTTGAAAACCAAAGGACATATTCTTATATACATATGTTCCCATTTGGTTGTAAATGTTGTTTTGAATTTATCCTCTTCTTTGACCAAGATCTAATTGAAGCCATAATACTCATCCAACATAGAAAATTTCTGCATGCCATCCATAGTCTACAAAATATGCTCCATAAAGGCAAATGATAATGATCCTTCAAATATACCTTATTCAAATCTATGAAATCGACATAGAGTTTGATTTCACCATTCTTCTTTTGTACTAGAACAAGATTCATGACCCAAGTAGAGTACTTGATTGGAAATATTATCTTCACCTCAATGAGTTTAGATAACTCTTTCCTCATGAGGGGATTTATCCTTGGATTGAATGGCCTTTGCTTTTGTTTGATGGGCTTGATACTAGGATCAAGGTCAATGGAGTGTTGAGCAACACTTGGATCAAATCCTTTTAGGTCTTCATACTCCCATGAAAATATGTCATTGTATTTTTGACAAAGAAAGAGATAAAGGCATGCTTTTCATCATGCGCACAAGATTTAATCAATGATAAATTCTTGCCACACGCAATAGTAACTTAGGAGTAGCAATGTTCTTGTGTCACATGCATATAATTTTCTTCACCCTTGAACTCATCATCGGGCTAAACATTTTCTCTAAGGTGACCAACCCTTTAGGCAACTTATATTTCTTGAGTTATATCACTTGGTCACCATATGTATCATGTAAATCAGCTTGCATGTTTGAAGAGAACTCATCTTCATTCTGAATGAACTGGATGATCTGCACGTCACTATCAAACACTTTCCAACATGTATTTTTGTCTAGAATAGATGGCATGATCACCATTTTTATGTGTTGCATGTTTCCTTAGATAAAATCCTCAGCATGAGAGAACTGTGAACTAAGCGCGACCATCTTCTTTTTTCGTTGTTCATCTTTCCTTAGCACCACCTATATATTTAGAGCATCAAAGCTCTCAAGGAGGTCCCAAAATCTATGTTTATAAGATTTAAGAGATTATTCTTTGTAGTGCACTTGTTTATGACCTGATGGATGACCAATTTTGTGTCCCCAAAGATCTACACCACCTTAATCTATTTCTTCTTAGTAATGAGAAGACCATGCACCAAAACCTCATATTTTAATACATTATTGGAGCATGCAAACTACAACCTATGCATGAAAAATAATTTCTCATCCTTGGGAGAAATGAGAACAACACCTACGCCCGTGCCATTTCTACTTATGGAGCCATCAAAGTACAACTTCCACAAACATGTTTTTTCTTTTTTTTTGAGCACATGTGGCAACACACTTCTTCTTCAAGGATGAAATAAGTTCTAAGCCCAATTTCAAAAGCTTTAATCTCTTCAACATATGGATCAAATTTGTGGTTCCTTTTTCCCATTCATCTAACACTAAATCAGGAAAGGAGGAGGAGGAATAAACTACTCTTCAAAAACTGAACTTGTTCTTCTTGGATTAGGCAATTGGCTTGGAGAGGGGATGGGTCATATGACTCAACATGATAGGAAAATATTGGCTCAACTTGTATGGTAAACCAGTACCATACCTTGTTCTTAGTAACATATGGGACCAATCAAAAGACAAGTAACCACCCACTTTAGTAGTGAAATCTCTTGATAGAAAAAGGGAAAACAAAGGAGGTAGGTCAATGATTGATGCATCTTGAGTTATTATGAGCCTTGACATGCATGGAGGGTTAACTCAAGATCCTTTATGACTCCTAAAGTGGTGACAATTGAACCATCAAGTTTTAGGAAACATTTGGATAAAGGGTTGTACTTAAGACCTAGGACATCAACAATTTTCTTAGGAATAATGAATATAACACCCGAGTCAATCATACAAATCATGGACAAGATGTTTTCCTATGATTACAGACATATAAAAGGGTGGGGTTTTAAAACCTTACTTTCTTCTCCTCTTCCTGAAAGATATTGATAAAGTAGCATGTGGTTTTTGGACAAGCTGATGGATCAACACGCGAAGTTGGGCGCAGCTTCATGCAATAGGTCACGCTGATGGAATGGCTAATGGCCTAGCTAGGGCATACCACATTGTGAAATTTATATTTGTCTTCTTCATCTAGTCCACAATGTTGAATGGAAGGCCCATTGACTTGTGCATTTGAGGCACATCAACATCTTTTCTTGTTTTTTCAGCACAAAGGTAGGGGCCTTAGCTTGTGCAGTGGGCTTGACCTACCAAAGGAGGGGCACGTGCTGCTACTTCAGAAGAGTGTTGTGTACAGACCTCAAGTGTAAGAACTTGCATGACTTTACTTTTAGATGCCTTGGCTACATCTCTTTGCTTTTTAGGATCAAAATATGTTGTGGGAATTGAGACTTATGCATGCCAAACTCAAGCATTCTTTTCTTGTACATTGTGTTTTTTCAAAACTTGGGTGTGTGGTCTATTTTTTCATCTACAACTTGATTAATTACATAAAAATATTTGGCTCTAAAGAACATAGGTTGGCCTCGGGAGGAGATTATGAATTTTCTTGATTCTTAGGCTCGATTCGCTTTGTGGAAGGTTAAAAGTTAGATGTAACATGAATCATGTAAGCCTATGTGCACACAACATTGGCATAATGATTTTGACTATGAGGCATATTACATGGGAATTACCATTCGATTCTTGAGCCATGTTTTTCTAAACTAGAACTAGTGCTTGGCTTGTGTTGGGTGCTGGAAGAGGTTTCATAGGAGGAATTACTTGTAATATAAGGTGTGTGTTGGCATCCATCTATCATTTTTCTAGTTCTTCCCATATCTATAATTTCCATATTAGTTTTTTAAGGGCCGATGGTCTTAGTTATATCCCTGATTAGAAATATTTCTTAAGGATTACACCTACTACTTTTCTCTAAAGATATAACTTTATTAGACAAGTTTCTAATCAAGGTTTTCATTTCTTCATCTTATTTCTACTTGTGCAAGAGAGTAAGATGTGGATGGAGTGGGATGAGTGCTCTACTCGGGATAGGAGAGATAGAAGGTTGGGGGCACGTGAGGCATTTATAGGAATAAGGCCATGGTGGTCTAAGAGATAACTTTCCTACCTAAATGAGACTATTTTTCTACCCTTATTACAATATTGTAAGTAGCAGTAAGGTTCTACCCCCATGGATTGAATCATGACTGATATGTCACTATTAAAGGCCCTTAGATAATACAAGAAAACATGTTGGGTTGTAGGCCTTACCACTTGAGGGATTATGTCCCAAGTCTTCTGAAATATGATATTGAAAAGAGTCATCTTCTTGTTTGGGGGATCTTTTTATTGTTGTTAGTTGCTCTACTAAAGATAAGTGATATGATTTCTTTTAAAATAGTTATAGAGATCCATTCCAATCTCATCCTAGGTAGCAATAGACATGGGTATCAAACTTCTATATCACTAGAGTGCTTTTCCTTTTAACAAAGCCACGAGAGCCTCACTTTACTACATCATCATGCATGATCAAAATAGAGAGAGCACACATTTTCTACATCCTAGATGTGCTCAATAAGGGTGATTTGATTCTCACCGGTAAATATGGAATAATCTTGAGAATGGTTGCTTTGGCATATCATGTTATGCATTGAGATTTAGAGGAAATCTACTAGTGAAGTTGGCAAAGTTCCTCGGAGGAGGAGGTGGATGTAGTACCATGGTAGGTTGTGTAGGTCTATTGTGAGGAGGAGTGGAATTCACGAAACACGATGGAGATGGAGATGCGCACACAAAATTTCTATAGACTCTTCTTCTTCTTCTTAGATAATTGTAGGTATTCAAAGGAATCTTCTACTTTTACACTTTGTCTAGTATGCATTCTTCTCATAAAAGGTGTTTGGACTGCTAAAATAGTGAATCTAAGTATTGGGAGTCACCAGATGTGTTGAAATAAGCCTCCAAAGGCTGGAAATCACTAAGTCACACACCATAACTTAACAATAATAAAATTTAAGCTTTTAATTTTGGTCCCACCGTGGGCGTGCTAGAAATTGAAATTGTAGAGCTCAAACTTGTACCCATCTTAGATCAGGTTGAACTGAGTTATTGAGGAAATAATGGGACTATCTCCATGTTGTGGGACCTTGTGCATTTGAGAGATACCTTCAGAGAAGGTTGGTTTCTCTACCTATTTCTACTACTACTGCTACTCGTAATGTGGGAATGGAAATCCTAAGCTAAACAATCCAAGGAACTAGGGTTAGAAGGATATGTGAAAAGGAAAATATTAAACTAAGGTAGTGATAACACCAAAAAAGAAGGGGGATGAATACGATCAACTTTTATAAAAAATAAAGGAAGATGTGTAGAGGAAGGCTAGACATGCATAAAACGAACCAAAATATAGTAGTGATGTTACTTCATGAAACACATTCAGAAAAGGAGTGCGAGGATGTGAAAAAGCACAAAAACACACAACATAAGTAAAAGGAAAGAAAGAAGAATAATAACAAGTCAAGGAAAAAGATAGCCACAAAAACAATGCTTCTATTACTTCTAAAATGCACAATCGATTATAATTGTGTGCGAGGTCGATATCCACATGCAAAAAAATAGATCTAGAGGTATATAACTCAAAAACAAGGAAATGCCTATATAAATTGAAAATATCTAACCCTTATCAATGAGAAATTCTTTTAAATTTATAGATGAATGAATGAGAGAAGGGTAGGGAAGGAGGAAAATATGATTTGAAAACTCGACCACAAATAACCAAAGCAATGAATGCTTGCAAATCCACCCTATAAATATTTCTAATGTGATTCTCCATATCTATTTTGCATTTAGGAGAAGGAAAGGGATGTGATATGAATCAAATCGGGTGGTTGGAGCAATCAGATCTTACATTAATGACATGAGAGATGCTTTCCATCTTCTTACCTACCCAATCTCCTCAAAATTTAAACTTGAGTGATCTAGAGTGTAATCCACGTCATCAGATATTTTTTCATCTTATGTCATGTGTCGCACTTTAGTTAGTTGTAAGGATTCAGGCCCTATTGGCATGTTTTGGTGGGTTATGTGTGGTTCACTCAATGTCTAATAGTCCACATGGCACAGGAACTGGCATAGAGGAAGGCATGACAACACGTGAAGGAAAGAAGCGTAGAAGAAGAAAGTAGAAGGAGGTGTGTAAAATTAATGTGCGTGGGAGGAATGGAAGGAATACTTGCATGAGGTACATATGGAAGAGGAATAATCATTACAAGGTAAAACACATAACCAAGGAAGGGGGTGCATGCAACAATTCTATGAACTTAGCTAATTTTGGGAAGCAATTATGAGTTTCACGCGAAGGGTGCATGAACTGCTAGGAGGAATGTGAATGCACCGAGAGTGGGCGTGAGGAAATATGGGACAGATAGAGGAAAAGAAGGGAAGATTGAAGGCACAAAGCAAATGGAGAGCATGAAAGGGAGTATAAGAAGCTGATCGAGAAGACTATGCCAAGGAAGCAACCATAGAGTGCGTAACCTACAGTGTTGAACTTCAGAGTTAGAATATGAATGTAAGTTGTCAAAATAACTAAGGGAGTTATTTTGGAAAACATGTACCATTTTGATCCAAGAGGTGAAATCTGATATGTGAGACTTGGAAGGTGAGCAACAAAGTTTATAAATGGATTTCATGCATTCAATTCTAAAAATGTTGACATGTGAGTTTGTATGATCAAACAAGCTAGACAAGATACCTAGGGATGTATTGGATGAGAATGGGTAAAGTGCACTTGTTTGAGAAATAGAGAAATGTATGGACTAGTAGTGTCAAAGACTAGAATTACCAATTTTGAGTATCTACATTCCCCCACTTTTAAATATGGAATGAAATTGCACATACTAAAAGGAAATAATACTTGAGTTGTAGACACACTTTTTCTTCACTTGATGTTTGTTTTGCAAGATCCCATTGTATTGGTGTTGGAACACTCCATGATGAAACCTGCAACATAGAGTTTAGTCAATGTCTATGATAAATAATTGAACTTTAACTCAAATGTAAAAATGTAATGTAAATGAAATATGAAACTATAAAGAGTGAAATAAAGAGATGCAAAATGTGGAAGGAATACACCTATTTGTTAAGTGGGGGAAGATTTTCTTATTTTTGCTTTTACTTGGAGATTTGGATTGCTGAAATTTGTTGAAGGATTTGGGGTAATCAGTCCCTAATTGTGCCAAGGATATGTTAGAGTATTGGGTGTATGGAACTTAACACATGAATTCTAAGGAGAGAGAAGAAGAACAAGGAGTTGAATCACCACGTGAAGGAAGAATAGAGCATATCAAAGTCATTCAACAACTCTAATATTTTCCCATTTAGGTGTAAGTGGAGAGGAAGAACTACTTACAAAGAAATTAGATACTTCGATAGATTCCAAGACCCCATGGACCACACTATTGTAGATAGATCTAGGCCTAATTTTGTAAATTAGGACACAATATAAAAGATAATGAATTTCCTCCATACTTTCCCCATCTGCTTTGCACAATTGCATAGAAACTAAATATAGCTTAAATGTACTAAAATGTAGCTAGAGAAAAGATATCCATGGTGAAAATATCCTATAAATTGAAACTAAAACTTAATGTTGTAGAGAATAAGGAATGAAATACTTCATGTTCCTTCAAAATTATCTATAATGAGTCATTTGAGTATGAAACTGTGCTAAAAACATGTTTTTGTAGGTGAAAATATGAAACCATTGAGAAAGATGTAGTAACTAACCCTAGGGAAAAACCATAGAAATGGGCCAGGAATGTCTATACGGTCCAGCTGCATGCCTTTGTACATTTTGACCTTTTGTATGATTTTGATTTCTTATTTTGATGTTATTTTTGAATTATTTTTACCTATTCATGTTTGTGTTTAATCCCATAATTCTATCTTTGTCTATTGTAGGTGTATAATATACCCAGATGAATGCCCCCTCTTTTTAGGAAAATGTGATCTGATTTTGATCTTACTGAACTCAAAAGAATATATGTGTAACCATTTTTTGATATCATGTGTAGAAAACACGTGAAGTGTTGATGTAGTGTCCACCAAGAATATATTTTACCTACAAAGGGGATGCACATGGTAGAGACCACTATAACAAGATAAACAATAACAACAAGAATAATAGTAGAAATAATGTCAACAAGATAACTAGTGGAAACAATAATAGTAGTGCATATGTAAGTAAAAAATGTAAAAATAACAATGAAAACAATGCCACACAAAAGGATTAGTTCCTACAAACATGGGACACCCACGGTGTCACAAGATAATCAAGGCCCTTAAGACTATAATTAAACAATTTTATACAAGAAGACATGCTGCCACAAACATGGGACACTCATAGCGTCACAAGATAAACATTTATGGTAGGCCGCGATCATAGTAGCAAACCAAGTAACTACACACATAACCGATAAGAATGTATAGGAAAAAAGAGTATCAAATGCAAGGAAATGACTTAGAAAGTGATATATAGGAGCATATGAAATAACAACTATCGCTACCAAAAAAAGATACACGTGTTAGTCACGATAGCTCAAAATATATCCTAATACACTATGCATGTAATTAAGCATAATGAGGAAGTGAAAAAAACTATAATGAAATAGTAACACATAGGTTGTGTAGAGGGATGCCCCTAGAATAAGTATGTAATAAATAACAATATCTCCCATAATTATGTATCAATCTATATTTCCTACATCATGCTCAATATACCCAGTGAATGCAAATGTGTAAAGATGAAAAATTCTATATATCAAATCAAAAGGATAAACAACATGTATATTGTAAAGTGATAACAATGTGTGCTAGAGAAACATGTCCTGATTTTTGCATTTAAAAAAATATATGCATGTTTTCACTTTTTGTGATTATATCGGTGTTTTTGGGTTTTCTAGTGTATAACCATGTATAAGAAAATGGATAACATGAAATTTATCTCGATGATAACCTCCTGAGAGGTGAATCAACCAGCGTAGATGATGGAGGTCCATACATCAAATGTGCTAAAGAGTGTGACTCAACTACCAATGGAATGATGATAGTAATATGTGCCAAAAAGGCCCTAGGAGAAGAGTGATGCATAGTAGAGTGAGGCCTTATGAGGTCGGTATGTTAGACTAGAAGAATGATAACTCCTAGAAGAATGAAAAAGGATATGTATATTTACATTTTTCACTAAAGGATTAATGGGGAATTCTATGAGAATATAAGCCACTAGATAAAATATGTGTGGGTCAAGGGATAGTCGGGGACGAGGAAGACTAGAGATATGTGAATCAACATGTGTAACTAAAGGCCTAGTATAAGGACTAGATCTATGTGAACTAATGTGTGGATTTGGGGATAAATCAAAAGACCTAGGAGGATTAGGGATATGTGAATTAGTTAGTGCAGCCAAATCCCTATGCACATGTGTACTTGGATTAGGGGTAGAAAATGTGGAAGAATGACTAAACATGTTAGGAGAAGGAGAATCAAAAGGGATATCTCAAATAGTTACAACCTACTAATTATGAATGAACTTGATATATTGGTGAATAACTAATGGGATATATTTAAGAGCATGTAGCCAAGGGAGACCAAGACATAAGGTACCAAAGTTAAGAGAACTAGAAAAAAATAATGAAACCAATGTGGCAATAAGACCAACAATGATAGCTAACATGATACTATGATAGTGAGGATAAAAATTAGATTTAAGAGTTTGAGAAGAGATACTAAGAAATTAAATAAATGAACAGGAACATACATTATCAATGTTGTGCAAATCAAGATTTTTTATCTAGTAGACATTATTAGCACTTTTCATTATATCGTTGTTTATCCTTCTAGTCTAATATATAACATTTTAATTACTAACACCCATGTGTTCATGGGGTATAATAAGCATGATGCATGATATATAAATTGATACATGATTATGGGATCTATCACGGTTCCTTAAATACTTCTAGGGCATCTATCCACACAATCCAAGTGTTATTATTTCATTATAGTGCCTTTTCACTCCCTCATTACCCTTAATTACACATATAGTGTAGTTACGATCTTTTGGACTAACATGACTAACACATGTTTTACATGGTGTTGATAAATGTTTTTCATGTGCTCCTATATATCACTTTCTATGTCATTTTATCACATTATGATACTCTTGTTTTCTATACATGTTTGTTATTTGTGTGTGTAGTTACTTGTTTTCTACTCTAATTATGGCCTAAGGGTCTTGTTTGTCTTGTGACACCATGGGTGTCCCATGTTTGTGGCATCATTCCTTTCTTGTGTGACATCGAATCTCTTGTTTACAAACCTAAGGGCCTTGATTGTGTTGCGACACCATGGGTGTCTTATGTTTCAGTGTGCATCCTTTTGTGTGGAACTATTTTCACAACTATCTTTACACTTGTTTTACTTACATATACACTACTATTAATGTTGCTACTAGTTCTCTTGTTGACAATTTACTACTATTCTTCATTTTTATTATTTCTCTTTTTGCATGTCATGGTCTCCACCATGTACATCCCATTGCATGTAAACATTCTTCTCGGTGGCCACTACACCAACCCTTCATATGTTTTTTACACAACTTATTAGACTTATCAAACATGAATACAAATCTATTCTTTTGATCCATGCTCTCAAAATATTTATCACACGTACTTCTAAAGAGGAGGCATTCATCAAGGTATTTTCTAAACCTATAACACACACATAATGAATTTTGGGCTTGGACATAAATAGGAACAGGTATAATTACTAAGAAACATCTTTAGACACAAAAATTCAACAAAGAAAACAAAAGGTAAAAAAAAACTAGTAAGGTCGGGACCGTCACGAATGTTCTTGACCCATTTATATGGCTTTTCCTAGGTCGATTCAACATATTTCTCAATGCGGTTTCAAAATTTCACCTACATGAATATGTTCTTGGCATAGTTTCAAGCTTAGATGACTCCGTTTAGATCAATTTTAGGGGGCATGAAATGTTTCATTCCTCCTCCATAACACTACATTTCAGATTTAGTTTCGGGAATATTTGGGGCATGGGTCTCCAACCTCTAATTAAATTCGACACATTTCAACTTTATTTAGTTTCCACTCGGTTGTGCAACACATGGGGAAATTATGGGGGCAATTCATTCTCTTTTATACTATGTGTCATAAATTGTAAAATTGGGCCTAAATCCATCTGCGCAACGGTGTGGTGTATGGGGTTGTGGAAGGTATCGAATGGCTAATTTCATCATACGAAATACTTCCTCTCATCTTACACCTAAAGGGGAAGATATCAGAGTTATTGAATGAATTTGATACATGGTCATATTCCTTCACAGGGTGCTTTAGCTCTTCATTCTTATTCTCTCTCTTTGACATTTATGTGTTGGGTTCTATACACTCAATATAAAAATTATAGTGGTCAATATTTGTTAATTCATGAATATTCCTTTTTTTTTAAATTTGTATTTAGAAAATTTTTAGGGTAGGAATTAGGACAAGGTTGCCAAAACTTTCTAGGTACAATTTAATTTTAGGGTTCGATTTTCCTAGCGTTTACACCAATATCTAAGTATTTTGATTCAAATCACCTTTACTTGCAAAATTGAAAATTTTCAAATTCACCTTCACATATATACTAATTACATATTTACAATTCCATATGTAAATTTTAACTATAAAATATTCTTCAAAATTTCTTTTTTCTTAACGTGAGATCGACTAGATATTGCAAGTTACAACTCTGCGGTCTTCGATAAAATATTTTTAATTGTTATGGTATTATATCATATGCTACCAGCGATAGAATGTTCAATACTAATGGACAATAACATGTACAATGATACCGACCGATAGCATTGTGTATGCTACTATAGGTAACATTGTACATACTATCATCTAGAAGCATTGTGTAGGATACCGATTGGTAGCATTGTGTATGCTATCGGATGACAACATGTACAATGCTACCGAATGGTAACATTGAACATGCTACTATTTGGTAGCATTGAACATGTTTGCATTTGATAACACTCCGTATTCTGCCAAAACCTTTTTCACCTACCATTTACAATTTTTAAAATATTCTTCTTAAAAACTAACCTATTTGAAAATTTCAGTTGTATAGGTACAATGGGATTTGTGAATAATTAAAAAATGAAGATTAACTTAAACGAGAAAAGTAAAATATTAAATTATTTCAATCAACCAAAAAAATGTTGACTCAACTTGTATCCATTGCAAACAGTAACACATGTAATATATTTTCATTAACTTTTTCTTTTTTTTTTGTCAATTTAGATTAGGTTTTTATATCTTTGTCATAGTCAAACCTTTTTCATGTTTGAATACAAAAACCATACTATTAATTATATTCGACATGAAATAATTAACCAAAACACATCTCCTAAAGAAAAAATTAATAATTCAGTAGATGAAGATATAATTTATGATGACATGTCAGAGCTAGAAGACAATCCACACTACCATATGCCTCTAATAGAATAATGTTCTAATGAAGATATTCAAGTAGAAGATGATATTGATAGTACTCTTCAAAAAAATAAATATGTGAGAAGAATAAAACTACCGGATAAGCTGGAAGGTCTTTTCGTAGACTGGTAAAAATATGCATTCATTGAACTTGTGGAGCCATAAAATGATAATGATACTCCAAAAGAATATAGATGTATAATTTGCAGTTGGAAATTAGGAAAAGAACATAAAATGCAACTAAAATTAGACATAATTGAGAAACATTGTGGTAAAATATATGTGACAGTCAAAGAAAATGATGGAAAAATAATGAAGACACTTAAATGGAAAAAGACAAAGGAATGCATGCATGTAATATATGTGGAGGAGTATGTAATTAGGAAGAAACATTATCAAAAACTTGTGGAGAAAGGAGGAACAATTAATGCAAATTTTGAAAAAAATGTAAATGACAATCTTAAGGCAAAAAATACACAGTTTTCAATTGTATTCTTCATTCTTAAAATGGGTAGACCTATTTCAAAGTTTTATGAATTAAAAAATTATTTAAGTTTAATGGGTTTTCTTACCTTCCACAATCACATTGGTTAGATACAAGTGCTTAAGACATGGAAAACTATCTTGTAATGATTGAAAATTAGGATTTGAAAGAGAAAGTCAAGAATGGAAGTTTTACCTCCCTTTCCATTGACGAGGTTACAACAATGGAGAACACATCTTGGGTTTCCAAGCATTTTTATACTTTTGAGAACCAAACAAGGTAACCTCTTCTTCTAGCTATTCATAACATGAAGGAAAATTGTAATTTTGAAAATCTTTGAAATTGGTTATATCCAATTTGAAGGATATAACTAGGATGGATGATTATTCAATAGCTTAAAATATTATATGTGTTAGTGCTCACGGTGCATCAATAATACAGTCCATATAATGGGTATTTTTTCTACCTAAAAACATCATTTGTGCCTTACATGATTCCAATTCACTGCATGGATCATAGGATGAATCTTTCATACAATATAGTTAGCACATTTGAAAATGTTGAAAATTTTGAAGAGCTTATCCATGAATTACATGCGTATATGTCAAGTAGTCCAAAAATATTTCAGGAGTTTCATAAATTTGCAATTGGAGTGACAAATGAAAAAAATATTCTTAAATACATTGATACAAGATGGATTTCCATGTATGAACCTGCACGTAAAATTTTTGATGAATATCCATCGTTAACTAGTTTCATGTTTAAGTATCGTATGCATGTTGACAAGGAAAAAGATGTGCTTTACAACTTAACAGATTTGGAAACAATGTTTACACTTTGTGTGATTTGACCCATCTTGAATGAAATCAATTCCTTAACAAAACATACTCAAGAAATATCCATTTATATAGTCAACTTCATTAGATTGAGAAAACAAATATGTCAAACACTAGATTTTTATACAACTCTAATGAATGTTTTTAAGGACATGTATTCAAAATAAGAGAACTTTAATAAATTTAAAATATCCTAAAATTATTTCAAATTCAATATAAGTGGTAATATTTGTATCCCTATAAATGGGAATGAGATTCAAGTGCACACTTTCCAAAAAGAGTTGATATTTTTGGATCAAAAATTGAATAAGTACATGTAAGACATAATTTATACAAAGGTATTATATCTTAAACAAGAATCAAATTGTAAAAAAATCACAATGCTTATCCAATGAGATCAGAGAATGATTTAAAAGGGATGAGATTCTTAAGGCCATGGTAGTTGTCAATCCTACAATCTGGATTCTGTAGCAAGTAAGAAATCTATAAGTGATTCATATAAAAGACGCATGGGTACTTTGTAGTATTTTAATACCCAGTACATCTATGCATGTTGACACCTCATCCGAGAAAATTCTAGAAGCTCACCGGAAGTGTACACAACCTTTATGTCCCTTTTTTCCTAACGAGATGTTAACATTTTTTTATTATTGGTAAATAGTTTTTTGAAAGGGACTATACCCTTGCGTACAAAGAGGGCCTAAAATCCAGAATAGGAATGAAAAGCATCAAAAAAAGGATCAAGATCTAGATAAGTCAAAAGAACCAAAGGTAACCAAAGAGAAGTTACCACAAAACAACTAACCAGTTTGAAAATTGCAGAAAAACAGCCAAAAATAGCAAAAACACGAAGGAAGACAACAACAACAGCGCAACTCCACATTTACTTCTTGGTGGCTTTGGTGATTCTGGATTTGATAGTTTTCCAAGAGGTAAACAAAGCCAATGTCATCATGTGAGTAGAGTCAGAAGTATCCAGCTTTTGAATGGTCTGTTTGCTTTCTTTGTCCGTGCCCCAAAGAGTTGTTGGGATATCACTGAGAGTAGAGACACTGCAGACATGCTACTCAATGAAGTCTTCGATTGCACTAAAAATAGCCATATTATGGTCATGACGAGTCTTGGATTTCCCTAGATGGTTGTCCAAGGAGTTTATTTTTTTATAAATATCCTCAACTTGCTTATTGTCAAGATCAACCTCCTCCTCCTTCTTCCTCTTACCTTTTTGCTTAGCCAAGTTTTTAACTTCATCTTTCAACTGCAACATGTCCTTTTCTAAGGCTTCCAACCTTTGTGTGGAACTCTTGATGTGTGAAGCCTCATGTAAGCCAACACTGCTAATATGGAGTAGATTATGAGCAACCTCCAATTCCTGAGGAACGTTCCCCGAAACAGGGGTATCCAGCTTCAGCTTCCTAGAAGATCTAGTAATAGGTCTGGTCGGAGCGGAGGCAACGAGGGTGGGATCAGAGGTGAAGGGGATGACGGTGGGAGCCAAGAAGGAGGGTAAAGGGGTAGCAGAGTAGTGGTGATGGGGATAGGAGGAGAAGAGATGGGGGTAGCGGTAGTGGTGGAGGGGATAGATGGAATAGAGATGGGGGAAGAAGGAAGGCTGGGATACTTGAGAATATAGAGTTTATGCAACAAGAAGATGAGACCTTGATGCAGAGGGACCACACGAATATGTTTTTGGAACTCCAAAATGGAGCGTTCAAGAGAGTTAAGAAGATAGTGTGGGAAACATACTGTGAAACTTCTACGGAAGTGATTGAGGAACACAAGATGCTTAATGGGCACAGTGACATATCTCCCCTCCAAGGAGATGTATCGAACCATCATGCGGGTGACTTCGTCAAATGGTGGAGGGACAACACTAATCTTCAAACCTATAGTGACGAAGACAAACTTCTCATTTCCCTCAACAAACTTTCTCTCCTCAGCTACTTTGTCAATCCTTTTATTAAAAAATTGGTACCCATCCATCCCAAGGCATGTTGCTTTAGCTATAAACTCTTCATTAATTGATATTTTCTGCCCGCCATATTCAACTTTGTGATCCTTCCAATCCTTCACAAATTGCATGGAAATGCTTTGGTCGTGACCCTAAATCTTCTCAATAAAATTTGTAATGCCTCCCTAGTTGAGAATATTCCATAGCTCTTCATTATTCTTCCAGTTCGGGTCCTGGCTGGGCTCAATCTGACAAGGGGCTCCTCCCATATTTACCTTGCTTAAGTGTTTGAAAGTATTTTCTTCAAAACCCCTATGAGGAATGCTAAAGGAAACGTAGTTTCCAATCCACCTTTCTCTGTTTTTGAAAAGAGATCTCACGCGATGGGAATGAGGATAGTCGTTGCTAACATGAAAGTTCCCACGAATGCCTGCATGAATGCTGTTATGCACCTAGGAAATCCCACATGCGCAAACTTCAACCTCCTTATAAACCCACTCCAAGTCATCATCATTCTTACTACGAGACTTGAATGTCCACAAAAACCTGTTTGAAAGCTGTTATAATTAAAATATTGCCCACATGTGTGAATTTAATCTTCTCATAAATCCACTTTAAGCCATCATTATCCTTACTATAACCTTGATTGCCCTGCCAAGATCTACTTGAGTGTTGTTTTAAACTTGTCAGCACGTGTGTAAGTCCTATTCTCAAAGACCCACACCAAATGCTCATTAACCCTACTCCGTATTTGCATGCCCATAAGTATCTCGCTTGAATGTTGTTTTGAATCTGCACAGAATGTGATCACTATTATCCCAAATAATGTGATTAACATTTATGCCATAGTTAGCCAATGCATCTGCCACCTTGTTACCCTCCCGGTAAGTATGCTTGATCCGAATATTGTTGAAGGTTTGGAAAATACTTATGGATTCCAAGATGAAGTCCTTGATGTTCCAACTTGGAGGCAAACACTGATTAAGATGATTAATGATATTAAGCAAGTCTCCTTCCAAAATAAGATTTTGGATATTATGAGTCTAAGAAATTCTAAGGCCCCATAAAGTGGATAATGCTTCAGCAAAATGATTAGTTTGTATTCCCATTTTACCAGCATAAGCAACTATCAAATTGCCTCTATGATCCCGGATCACTCCTCCCCCAGCTGCAATCCCAAGGTTACCCTTAGAGGCCCCATCAAAGTTCAACTTATACCAGTTGAGATCAGGAGGATGCCAATGTATCAAAGATCTATCAATATTATTACCGCTACTATTTTGGATATTGTCACTCTAATCTTCCATTGGGACAAGATATGCTCTTCATTTTCGGATAACTCTTGTTCTTGGGGGTTTAAATCTAATAATGTTCTCTTTAATAGCATTAGAAATTTTACCAATCTTGAGCTTATAATTCTTTTATTATTTCTAAAGATGATATCATTTCTATCTTTCCATATCCTCCAAATAACATGAGGCATTACCAATTTTCAGATCCTTCTCACAACACAATGTTTATAGGATGAGCTCCATTGGGTCTAGAAATGATCAAGTCCTTGGCACCACCCAGAAGTCAAAATTAGAGAGGGAAAACTCTAAATTTTGGTAGCATATTCACAATGGATAAACAAATGGCTGATATCCTCGAGTATTTTTACATAGGTGACATCTATTAGGCAATATGAAACCTTTTCTTATCATTTTTCAATGGTAAGAATTTTTCCCCGAGAGTAAGCCAAAAGAAAAAGTTAATTTTAGGAGTGAGCTCAATCATCCAGATTCTATTCCATTTGAACTCGGTTTGACTATTGCCAAAGAAAGTATTATAACCAGTTTTAACAGAGTAGTCCCCATCAATAGAATTACTCCAGATCAATTCATCCTTAACGTCCAGCTGGCTTAAGGGGATAAGGTCCAACTAATCTTGCAAAGAGGAAATAGTTTGGATCAGATCATCTCTATCCACAATTTTTTTTTTCCATTTCTTGTTGTTACCATCTCTTTCAATATAATCCATGATTCTAGTGCCATACTTACTTTCAAGACTGTCTTTGACAACACCAAATCTATCCATAAGGCTGCAATTAAACTAGTTATCTTTCTAGAATTTATATCACAACCATCTCCCACTTTCCATTTACTTCCTTGTTTGATGAAATTTCTGCTCTTCACTAAAGTATTCCAAAAAATGGAACCATAAGGAAGATGCTCATCTTGAAGAAAAGAAAAAGACTGCTTGTTGATTAAGGTATTTAGCCTTGATAAATTATATCCGTGGTTGCTTCTTTGATAGTATTCTCCAGCCCATTTTTGCAATTAGAGCCTCATTCATTTTCTTTTTGTCTTTTATGCCCAGGCCCCCCATTTTTTTGGGAGTGCAAACCTTATCCCAAGCAACTAAGTGATATTTAAACTTTTCCTCAATACCCCGCCATAAGAAGTTTTTCTAAATCCTCTCAATTCTTTCTCTGAAGGTAGAAGGGATCTTATACAGAGACATGATATAGATAGGTAGATTTTGAAGAGTGCTTTTTATGAGCAGAGACACTTACTGAAAGACTAGGCAGAATGGATCCTTTCCATCCAGCCATTTTCTTTTGAAATCTCGCCAACAGATCATTCCATACTTTGGTATAAACTTTTTTAGTGCCAAGAGGGAGTCCTAAGTATGTGGCTAGAAGTGAACTTATTTTATAGCCCAAAATTTTAGCAATTTTAAGTTTTCTTTCCTCATGAGTGTTGAAGAAGAAAATGGAGCTTTTATCATAATCGATCTCTCCGCCCAAGTAGATTTGTAAAGTTGTAGAATAGCCTTGGTTGCCTTAGATTTAAGGATGGAGGACATTAAAGAAGGATTGTATCATCCGTAGATTACTGATGAGAAGTTGCTTGGTTGATGGAAGTGGGATTTGAACCTTTCAGAAGACCGTCAATAACTGCTTTACCAATTGTTCTACTAAGACTGTCTGCCATAAGAATGAAGAGCAAGGGGGATATGGGACCCCCTTGTCTTAGCCCTCTGTTGCTTGTGAAAAATCCCACTGGCTCACCATTAACCACCACTGAGAATCTAACCATAGAGATGCAAGCCTTAATAATTTTTTTGAATTTAGCAAGAAAACCAAATTTAATCAAAACTTTATCTAGAAAAACCCAAGAGACCTTATCAAAGGCTTTATTCACATCAAGCTTAAGGACCATGTTTTTTTCTTTATTATTTTCCATAGAGTGTATGGTCTCATGAACCATAATCACTCCATCTTGGATAATCATGCCTTTAATGAATCCACTCTGTTGCCTTGAAATTAGATCATTCATAATAAATTGCAGCCTGGTAGCAATGATTTTGGTAAAAATTCTATAGATAACATTCACAAGGCTGATGGGTCTGAAGTCTTTAAAGTCCTTAGCATCCATTTTTTTTGGAGCAAGAACAATGTGGGTGTTATTCAGCTCTTTCAAAAGATCCCCAATTCTATAAAATTCATTCACCGCTCTAAGAGAAGATCATCCGAACATATTTCCCAAAATTTCTAAAAAAAGTTAATAGAGAAACCATCTGGGCCCAGAGCCTTATCACCTTCTAAAGTAAACACATCTTTTTGTAGTTCTTCA
This sequence comes from Taxus wallichiana var. yunnanensis, assembly GCA_018340775.1. Classification (NCBI taxonomy): domain Eukaryota; kingdom Viridiplantae; phylum Streptophyta; class Pinopsida; order Cupressales; family Taxaceae; genus Taxus; species Taxus wallichiana. The sequence goes on from CM031237.1 coordinate 487,353,570, forward strand.
AGTGTGACAACTTGAGTGATATCTTTAAATCTATGCTCTTCAATTTTGTTTTGGGAATAGCCTCCAACATGAAAGAAATTTCCTCATCGACAATTATATTCCTCTCATTAAGAAGTTTTTCATAAAAATTGAGAGCTTCCTCTTTGATGCTTTTGGGATCTTTTATAACAGTTCCGTTACTTTTAGCATGAATGTTCACAATCATAACCATTAAAACCATTCATTCAAGAAGATACATCATAGCATAACAAACATGGAAACACATATAATAAAGAAATTATTCATAGATAATGACTATTAATATTTTGATACCCATCAAGCCATGTTTAGACAAAGAAACTTTAACAATCCATGTTAGTGTGATTCAATTTCCACATCTTTAGGAGATTCACATCACTTAGGTGAGATTGTATGTCTTCATGTCATTTAGGGGTCATTATGATATTCCCTTATGCATTGGTGTGTCAATGTCTCATATGCATCATTGGGAGTTACTTTCCTATTTTGGGAACGTAACGCCCCCTTCTCGATTCAAGTTATCATGATTTCAGCACTAGGGTTACTCAACACCCTCTATATGTACACCCCTTAAGATATATGAGATTAGTGAGAGTTTATTGAATTATAATGAGGGTTTCCCCCTCTGTATAATCTTACATGCAATTTCGGTTGATGTTCGCTCCTCTCAAGATCTTGTCATGCTACCATTCACACTTCCTTGGATTTTCACATTGTCCCTTGTGAGTCTTGTGTTTCGGGTTTTTTCACCCTCTTTCATGGTATTAGAGCATGTGTCGTATGGATTTGTGAAAATATTTGATGTTTTCATGTTTTCTAGCTTTCCATCATGATATAAAGGTCTTGCATACATTTTCATAATGGTTATTCCATTCGTGTGTTAGTGCACGATTTGGGGTTTCATACCTTTTTTGTTGTATATTTTCATGTTTTTCTAGTGTTCATGGGTTTTACAAGCTTTGACAACCCTTGTATGCAGTTTCATATTGTTTTACATGTTGTAGGTTGAATGACCATTCAAAGGTTTAGTCTTTGGTAGTTTGAAGTTTTCAATGGTTTTAGCATCCTTTGAGCCTAACTCGGCCCCAAGTCAGCGATATGGGAACCAAGCTAGCTCCCCCACTCACCATCTCTTTTGTAACTCATCACCTTAAGTCCTCTCTAGCTCGGTTCAACTTCCTCTATGTATGGGTTGATGTGGTTTTTCCTTCCACGTCTTGTTGGTGTCCTATCTTCGACCACTTGGCCTTATTTTTACACACTTCGGCTTGGCCTCACCTAATCCTCCCTTCTCGTGCATCACTAATTCACTAGATCTCTATCTTTTTCATCCTTTTTGGTTGTCTCCTCATGATTATGTTGGTTTAGGTTCCCGCTCCTGCTATCTCAAACCTCTCCTTGCATGATCTCATTACTTGGTGTTCACTCTCTACATCTCTAGGTCCTTGGTTGCTTCATCTAACTCATGTTATGTTCTATCAACCTATTGTATTGGATCCTCTATGCACAATAACTACTTTCTAGAACTTTCCCTATCAAGCCATTTCACACCTCCTGCCTCAACCACTTTGCTTTCCTTACACACCAATTCTAGATCTCTATGCATCCCTTTGGCCGTCTTCATCACCGACTCCATGGTTAGATCCATTACCCGATCTATTTCATTCACACCTTATAAAACTTGTCTCCAATGGTCACCTCTTCTTCACTACGTGGCACGAAATCTTCTACCGATAGGTTTAGATTTTTTAGCTTTTAGCATAACACAAATGATGACTTCAACTCCATAGTGCTCCTAACATGCCACATCAACCTCTCCATCTAGTCTCTAACTCACCCACACCGGTCGAACTAACTCGATGGACCCCCTTCTCCACGTGGCTTGCGATCTCCCACTACCCAAATTTTTGAGTTTTCCTTGACTCATCGAGATCCTCTCGGGATGCTCACCCCCAAATCTACCCATCAAGCTCTATAACCATCTCACGGAGCAGAGTCGTATAGTGATCTCGCCGCTCCCTTCACCCCTTCTTGCTTTTGGACACCTCCAAGACCCCATTTCATCCTTTTTGATTTTTTTTTTTCAAAATTTTCTCCTTGTTTACACATTGTGCATCATTGTAAAGGGGGAAATTATAAAAATTCATTGTCTATATAGGGGATATCTTTGTCCGATTCCACACATAGGGTTATTGGGCTTTTCGGACCACTTTTTCTGGCTCACTGCATTGTAGTGCTCCTCTTTTCTTGTGGCTAGTGGTCACATCTACCATAACCTTGTAGTAAGAGAGACTTATATTTTACACAGTGAGATACCTTTTCTCTCATATTGATCAATGTTTCCCTATATTTATTTAAACCTTTTGTTCTTGATTGTGTGTGTTCCTATGCTTCTAACTTAAGAATCCATTATGGCCTCCACTCTCATGTGACTTGTCACCTACTACGAGGTGAGTGGTAAAATATCTGACGTCACATGTATACACCCTATTGTAGTCACACACTATATTATAAAGTGCCATAGACATGGGAGGTTATCAATGTTCCTCTGGGTTTCATATTTCTTGTACATGCATTATTGGCTTAGTTTGATGTCTTGCATTCTTGCACCCTCTTCTTCTTGTGCACCTTGCACTTCTTGCTTTCACATCATGAGGATGCTCTTTCCAAACTTGAGCATCACAGATCACCTTACATCCTCCACCACTTCTTCTTGGGAAAGAGAACTACACATCATGGCATGATTTTACGGAACACTACATCTACAAGGGTCTTACACACTTATTTCTTAGGCCAATTCCTGCACCCACTGATTCCAGTCATCTTGAGGAATTTCTTGACACTTGTAACCATATTTTTGTCACTTGATGTTGTCTATCACCATAGCTCTTTGAATTCACATGGTAGACTACGATCCTCCCCATCACATCTGAATCATCTTTTAGTATTTATTTTGAGACCCTTCACCTACTATTTCCACTACGAAGCTCATTGTTGACTTTTTCATGCTTCCATTCATTCTTTGCACTCATTTTCCATTAGAGGCCCTTTCTCTAAGATAGATGTGACTATTTCCCCTTCTACTCCCTCACATCTTGATTTCTCAATTGATGACACCCTCCCTACACTTGTTTCTTCCATTGAGTGCTTAGTTGTTTTACCTTGGCCTTCCAGTAGCTCTCCACAACATTCTTCTCTAGTTATATCCTCTTTTCTTCATTTGATGACCATTATGTTAACACATACTCACTTAGTCCTACTTCTATGATGAGGATTATATACCTAGTTCTAAGGCCGAGAGTACCATCAAGGAATTCTCTCCTCCTTCTCTCCCTATTCTAGAGAGTGTTGACACATCCCACATATCATCAGACATCATGCACTCTCCCACTCAACCTCATAGATTCATTACACCAATATCCTTTCCACTTTTAGTGTGTGAGGATCCTTTCACTCCTCCTTAGTGAATGGATGACTTATACCTGTCTGAAATCATTCTGCTATTTTTCCAGCCCCCTCATTAGGATGAGTATCTACCTCACCTTGGTCATATTTTTGTAGAGTCCACTTTTGATGCACTATAAGTTTCTCATCCTTATTCGGTGTTTTTAAGGAGTCCATCTTCTCCTTTATTGGGAGTTCCCTTCTGGGACTCTTATCACTTCCAATTTTAGGATATCTTTAGTGATCCACCCTTGCTTATGGATCCCTTTTCTGTTTGGGGGATTTTATCTTTCCTTCACATCATTTGTAAATCCTTTTATGGGTGTTCCTTCTTCACACTCTGATAGTTCTGAACTCATGGAATTACCTTCATTTCTTGGCACCTTCTTGCTAGACCTATGTCACACTTCCGTGGACCGAATCAAATTTCATCATGTTGCCACATTCATTTTCCTTCACGGAGTTGGAAGACTTCCAATACTCTATTTTTGTCCTTCCTAAGGGTAGGAAAAATTTTAGGTGTGGGTGGCTCTTCTTTAGTCCAAAGGTAGAAGACCACATCATCTAAACTCTTCTAGAAGACTTCCTAGATTTACTGATTTAATATTTTTCCATGGCATCTTTTGCGTTCCTCTCATCTCCCTCTTCTTCTCTCTTCTTATTCTTTCTGAGAGATTGCCCCTTTATATATGGGTACCTTATCAAGATCCTTAGTAGATGGGACCCATCCTTAGAATATTTCTTATATTAGAGAGTGTTTTTTTCTCTTATGGTGGATATTTTCCTAATGGGTTTTCCTTCACTACTTGGGATCCCTTTTGTGTATGGGTACCTCATCAATATTTTTTTCGAGACCCATTTCTCTTTTCTAACTTTTCACCTCATCCTAAGTTATAATGAAGGGGAGAGTTGGTGTGAGTTATTTTCCATATCATAAGGTGAGTCATCTCACTTAGGTGAGATCGTAGGTTTACATGTCGTTTATGGGTCATTATGATATTCCCTTGTGCATTAGTGCGTCGATCGTCATATGCATTATTGGGAGTTACTTTCCTATTCGGGAATGTAACTCCCCCTCTCCACTCAAGTTGTCATGATTACAGAACTAGGTGTTACTCAACACCCTCTGTATGTACACACCCCTTCGATCTATGATATTAGTGAGATTTTTTGGATTATAACAAGGTTCTTCCCCTTTATTGAATCTTGCATGCACTTTTGGTTGATGTTCACTCCTCTCGAGATCTCGTCACACTTCCATTCGCACTTCCGTGGATGTTCACATTGTCCCTCGTGATCCTCATGCTTTGGGTTTTTGCACCCTCTTTCAATCCATAAGCAATTATCCATGAACAAAGATAATTCATTACATAACAAGAGTTCTGATTACATCACCACTTATTATAGCTAAGTGTTGGACCATGCATGCTCACATGTTGCTTACATACAAACCCAAAAGATACATAAATAGTACTCAAAAGAGTCACTAGCACTAATTATTCACTAAATCTATCTCCACAACTAGTTAAACAAAGATGCATCATCCAATATATATATATAAACACGTTAGGGATTTTCCCTTCATCGCATAAATGCACCTTCCTAATAATAGGATCTCTTAAAAAGCATGCATTTTTACAACTATATATATATATATATATATATATATATATATATATAAACACGTTAGGGATTTTCCTTCATCGCATAAATGCACCTTCCTAATAATAGGCTCTCTTAAAAATAGCTTACATGCATTTTTACAACTTGTGCTAACAATAAATTAAGCTATATTTATCTTAGACCTTACACACTTTAATCCTATTAGTATCCTACTCTATGCATTATAATTTTCCTTGCTTTGCATGTGCTTTCTTATCCTTTTCTTGGCCACAAAGTCATCCTACTTTAGTCTATATTTGGATCTTACTTGAGAGACACTTCATCTTTTGCTTTTATATTTTTATCTCGCATTCTAGAAAATCAACTAAGTCCCGAACCTTGTGTGCACATGCGCAAGCCTTCACACAATGACCCTTCCCGTATGTGTGTGCCATTTCACACATCCCTTTTTTTTGGTGTTTATCCTCTGCGCATGGATATACTAGTCATTTTATCCGCTCGACATCACCCCACACTAAATTCATTTCTCATCCTCATAAATATGTCATCAAACTCACTTCCTCAATGAATGAATCAAAGCATTACAAATAATAAATAATAAGGGACAAAAATTCATGAATTAAAGAATAGAATAATCTCTAGCATGCATGCATATTTGATCCTATTAACTTCACATTTGAAATGCTTGACAGTGAATGCAAATGGTAATTTGCACCACAGCCCCATTTCACCATTATTCATCATAAATATTGCAAGGCTAAAGTGTTGCATGAATGTACAATTTTCTTGTTGGCCAACCACTCTAGGAAACTCCTGGGCATGCGCCACTCATTTTAAAAGGCCATGTGCATCATATTGTACCATTTCTCCAACCGCACCTTGTAAGGATTTTTATGGCACCCTCACATGTGAAATTTGAAAACTGCATTGCGTAGGGCACTTTTCTTCAATTGAATGTATCCATATATCATCCTCGGCCCATCCGAGATACCAATATCTCGAAGGTGATTAACATCAAGATAGATCCCATTGTTATCTTGTCCCCTTTTTCTATTTGTGCATTGAAATCTTCTATAATTACTTAGGAAATTTACTACACAATATTATGCTAAGTTTTGTGTGCCATTTTATGCACAATATACAAAAATTCTGATTTACCTCTCCCGATGCTTAGAGGCCCTAAGATTTTAGCTAACCATGCATGCCACTACTTTGGTTGTAGGATCTGAAGTCTTCCTAATACTCATGACTCATCTCCCCCTGTCATCATGCTGTAATTTTGTAGCTATTTCCTTAATTTTCATCTCATCGCTCGATTAAGTTTAATGTCCTCACCTATATCACATAGTCCATTCACCCTTCTAATTAACCTAGATTTGATCTTCATCCTCCATCTGATAAAGTAGAAATAATATTCATGCACATGAAAAAATCCACTGAAAGAGGTGTGAAGGCCTTCCAAAGAAGGAAATTTAAACAATTGAAGAACCCCTACCTTCTCGATATTATTCCATACTAAATCATCCATGACTACTTGATCTTCTGCGTCCTCATAGGAAACTCCCATAGTATATATATTTTTAAGGTGGCCTCATGTCCTGAGACTATGTGATTTTACTCAATAATCTTATATTTTATACTCAATAATCTTATATTTTATAAGTTGCGAGGTTCATTCCTGTCCCACAATTACCTCAGGTGGGTAATGTATTTCGAGAACAAATGTTAGGTGGTTCCTCCACATCCTTCTTATTCTTATGTGCCCTTTATGGTGTCATTTCTCTCCTCAAATTTGAACTATAAGCTTTATTGAATTGTACCCTAGGTAATGAGAGTAATTGACTTTTTTTTCCCTTGTACCCTTTTGTCATGTGTACAATATTCCATGTACTCTTGTGTACCATGCCTTCATGCCCTAACTACTTAATTTCCAAACCCTAGCTCCACAACTTCCAGCTCTGAGAACCCTAGCTCCACTCACCAATGCCCTCACACTTATCTTAAGCTTTTACTTCCTCTCTTTGAAGGATCTCGCCCAAACAAAGGCTTGGTGCACTCTATTATGGTTTGATTCACTTATTAATTTGATTCTTCACACTTCACATTCCACACTTAGTCACTCGGATGCTCAATTTCACAAATCTATTCAAATGAAAGGTAATAATAAAATTGGTTGTTCCTTATTTATAGCTTTTCCACGCTTAATAACTCCATCGACAACCATTTTTGGATTTAAAACACTTTCTCACTTTTCCCGCACACTTTTTGTTTTAAATTACTTTTACATTTTAAAGGAACTTTTGGATTCCCTCCACACTTTTATCTTTCGCATGCAATAGTCATAACCTTCGGCACATCACTACCTCCTAGGCTACAATATTCCTTGTGCGCATCCCCTACGGCACACACCATCTTCCTCTACACCACTTGTAAAGTAGTTTATCCTGTCACACTTTGCCTCCCTCCTCATGTTACACTACGTGGCTATCCATTTGTGTGGATTTTTAATATGATAAATATCTATCCCCTTGAGAACCCAATAACCTACGTGCACTGTATACTATTTCACTACATATTCTCCTTTCACGTTGTCATGCGTATCAAATGTTTTCTTCCACACACCCATCTCATATTCATGTATACCCATAAGTAAACCTAAAATACATATCAACATCAAATATCCTATTTTTGTGCATGTGCACTGTTTTACCCCACACTAAAATTATTCACGGTCTGTGTGGATCAACTTAACAATTAGTAATCAACTTCTGTAGAACACACCTATTACAAAAAACCAAAGTTAAAAAAAAAGAAAGGAAATCTAATCTAAATGACAATAATGCCTTATTAAAAACACAAAGGAAGCTTATTTATAGTAGGGATTCATCCTACTCCCATTGAAGTAATCGGGAAGCATGGTTCCATCCAACACCAGTAATTGATATGTGCCTGATTCTAGTATCTTGGTTATGATAAAGGGTCCCAACGAATGGAATTTCAAATTCCCTGGATGGTGCACAAACTTGGAGTCATAGAGAAGTACCATATTTCTAACTCGCAAAAACTTATTTTTGATGTGTGTGTCATGCCAAGTCTTATGTCTCATCTTCTCTTTCTTCTAACTCTAACATCATGCATCTCATCTAATTACATCAATTTTTCAATGTACTCATCAATTGGTTGTTCACCATCCAATCCTCCCATACGTGTAATACATATGGAGGGAAATGCTAGGTAAAACTTAGTTTACCTAGGTTAATTATGCATTTACCTTAGTTAATTATTAATTAGTGGTAAGTTGTTATTAACCATTTATTGTTTGTAATTGGGAATAGTATTCCCGTACAAGTATTTTGTCTCTATTGTATTTTTATATGGTTATATTGTTTAAAACCATATATTTGCAATTATATGTGCACGAGATTGTATATTGTTGCACTGTTTCAACATCTCATTTATCTGCACATGGCTGTTCAATTCCTATAAGAATTGCAACACATTCATTGTAATTTTTATTTGATTAATTATTAATAAAATTATCAGGCTTCCACCCATGTTCGATACTTTCATTTTGTACCGGAGAAGGTTAATCTAGACCTTTGACATAGAAGGTTGGAGAGTGAGAGAGAGAGAGTAGACAAGATTAAGGATCTTGAAGAAGCATTTAAATCAATTGAGAGCATATGTAGCCTTCTGCAACTTCCCAGCCCCATCCCCTTCCCCATAACCTCTTATTTGATCCCTAGGTAAATGAATAGAATTTTTGTTTTTGCCTTGGTGCCCCTACACAAGAAAAATTTCTTCTTGAAATTAATCGACTCAAAATTAATTTTTTTCCCCATTAGGGGTTTTGTCACTAAAATTGATGACAGGTGTTAGTTGTAACTAACACTAGTTACAGACCAAATATGGAGGTATTTGAGCTAACTCTTTACCGTGAGTTGCGGTGTGTTCAAACCGAGTTGTTTCATTGAAATTAGATGATATGTAAACTCTTCAACTTTGGAATTATCCACGAGAATCAAAATTAATCGTTATTGTTCTACTATCTATTAGAAAATAATAGAGATGGCTAGTGAATGAATTATACTTGTGCTTAAAATCAACAATTTGCAGAATTGGAAAGAATATAGACTCATACACCAACAATTTTATCCTAGAAAACCTCCAGAGGAGGAAAAACCAGTTGGGAAGGGAAATTGCTCTTTCTTCCCACTTTTATTGGCCAATTCAATAATAAGTACAAAAATTACAATAAGTATGAAAGAGAAGTAGATAACATCTCAAACTTCCTCCCAGTTACTTGCTTGATTTGACTCAATTACTCCTTACTTCTACAAATCACAATTCCAACACTAAGAGATTCTAACTCACTTGCTTCAGGCTTCAATTTCTTTGTTCTCTTCCATAACATCCATTTATAGCCTTTCTCATGTTCTCCACCTTTGGAGAGAATGGGAAAAGTCATGCAGAAGAAGAGACATGGACACCCTTTGGAATTATGGGACTATTCGCATCATATTTTATTTTATGTCCACAAGAGCCAGGACCACCGCCCAATGTAGACCGACAGTCCCAGGACCATCACCTCACTGCATAGGGTGGCGGTCCTATCACTAAACAGATAAAACCTCTCGTGTATATTTTTTCTTCTTCATGTTGGATGATTTCATAAAGTAGAGTCATTTTGGATCCCTATGGATCACACCTCCCATGCTTAGGAGGATTTTGGTCCCACAAAATCTTAGTGGGGGAGTAGATGAGGAAATAATTCCCTCACTTTCTCCTTCGGGTACCATCGGGCCTACCTTGGTGTCTTTCCTTTCAATCCAATTTGCCAAGACTCTTGCTGACCTCTCCTAGTCTCTCTGACCTTTTTCTACAGTGCTACATCCTCCTCTAATTCACCTTGTGAGTCCAAAATGCAATCCTCAATGGAAGGTATAAATTGTAGTTCTTTATCTTAATCTAGCATGGATGGCTCATATAGGTGCAAGTTCTCACAGTTTACTACAGAGTACATCCTCATGAATGACAGTAAATTAAGTCGAAAGGAATTTTTGCCAACCTACTCTAATATGGTGAAGGGTCCATATCGTAATGGCTTGAGCTTTCGTGCTTGACCTTGTAGTCTCACCTTGCTCAAGTAAAGCCAAAATCTATCTCCAACATGAAGCTTATGTTCCATTCTATGCTGATTGTGCCTAGCTTTGTACTTGGCTTGAGATTTCTATAGCTGCTCCTTTACTTTGAGATGGATTTTCCGGATCCTCTCAATGATTTTGTTTTCTCTAGTCACCTTTGTGTCTCTTGTATCCTTCTCATCTTGTTGTCCAGCTACTATGTCCAATGTTTGTTGGTAAATATCCCAAGTATGCTTCAAATGGTGACTTCATAGTGGATGTGTGTACTGCTCGGTTATAGGAATGTTGAATGTAGGCTAAGGACTCATCCCAAGTCCTTGGGTATTTGCTGTTATACCCTCTGATCAATTATACCAAATTCTTGTTTACCACCTCTGTTTGTCCATCTGTCTATGGATGGAAAGTTGTGCTCCTCTATAACCTGGTATCCATCTTGTCCCACAAAGTAGTCCAAAATTTCCCCAAGAACCTAGAATCCCTATCAAAAACAATAGACTTTGGAAAACCAAAATGCACCCATACATTAGCAAAGAAAAGATCTGCCACCTCATGTGCTTTTACTTTGTCTTTTTACATGCCATAAGAATACACATCTTACTAAATCTATCGACAACTACATAGAGATAGTCATGCCCATGTTTAGACATAGGTAATCCTCCTACAAATTCCATAGAAATGTCCTCCCACAGAGACAGTAGGTACTACCAAAGGCATATATAAACCTTCCTTCCTAGTATTAAGCTTGGTAGTACAAAAAATTTACATCCCTGTATAAATTTTGATACTTCTTCTTGCATATTGGGCCAATACACGTACCTTTGCAAGTGGGCTAGGGTCTTACCAACACCAAAATATTCCACTACTTTTGAGGTATGTGATTCCCTCATCAATAGAATTCACTCTTCTTTTGGCACGCAAAGCTTCCCCCATCGATAGAGCAGCCCGTATTTGAGATAAAAATATTCAATCCCTATCCTTTCAGCCCCTTGGGATTGCAACTACTAAAATGTCACCCCAAAGTCTTTGTCTTGGGCATATGCCTCTCCGTAAGCTTCCTTTGTGAAGGGATCGATCTGAGAGATAGTGGCCAAACAGGAAAAATTCTCCTATGTGGGTGGCCTAGACAACATGTCTGCCACCAATTTTGTACTACCCTTCTTGTATTTAATCACCAGATGGAACTGTTGAAGGAACCCCATCCAATTGTAGTGCCTTACTGCTGTAATTTAGACTATGCTTGTAAATATTGGAGAGTTTTGTGCTCTCGGTGTGCACAATAGTTTCTTTACCCAAAAAATAATTATTCCATTTTTTAATTACCTAAATTAGTGCATACATTTCCTTATCATATACTGAATATCCTTTAACTTCTGAAGTGAAAGTTTCAAAATGATAACATACGGGTTTACCTCCTTGAAGCAACACTGTGCCCATGGCGTAATCACTGGCATATATCTCTACTTCAAACGGCTTGCTACAAATTAGGAAGAGAAAGTACTTGAGCATGACTAATCTTGTATTTCAATAACTCAAATGATTTGTCTTGTTCCTTACCCCAGTCAAAACTCTTACTCTTTACAGATAATGTGTGTAGAGGTGTTACAATCGCAGAGAAGCCTGAATGAACTTCCACATGTACTATATTGCTCCCACAAAACTCCTAGTTTCTATGGCTCCTGTTGGTGTTGGCCAATTAGTGATGGATTCCACCTTCTTTGGATCCACTCGTAGCTCTCCTCCTCCAACCACGTGCCCAAGATAGATAAGTGATTGTTTGGAAAATTCACATTTCTTCATATTAAAAGCAATCATTTCTCCCTGAGAACTTGCAAGACTTGCTGCAAATGAGTTAGATGTTCTTCCCATGTGGCACAAAAAATCAAGATATCATCTAGATATACAATGAAACATGAATCTATGAAATCCCACAATACATCATTCATCAATATATTGGGAATTTATCCCAAACTTGACCTTACATCTTCTTGTTACCTAAATTTCAACACCCTTCTTCACCCAACCCAAAGGATAAGGGTGTGGATGCTCGTAAGTCTTAAGACCAAGCTTCTTTACAACTGCTTCAAAAATCAAGTTAGACTAAGAACTGGTATCAACCAAAGTGTTTAACTTAGTTCTCTTGATTTGGATTTTGATCTAGAATAGTTTACTCATCTCCTCTTCCTAGTTGTCCATGTTGGTGGCCGTGCATCCAAGCCTCTCGTCTACATTAGAGTCATCTTTGATTTCCACCTCTTTTTTTTGTTTCATAGCTTTCATGGAATTCTTCAAGTCCTTGGTTCATTTCTTTGAATGCAACTCTGGATGTAACTTCCAACATGTAGCATTAGTATGACCATTGATATCACAGTTCTTGCAAAAATTCTTGGGATCTTTACAAGTATTCAAAGTAGTGGTAGCTTTTTTACCTTTCCCTTTCCACTTACCCTTGTTACTTATTTGCCTAAAATCTTTCTTATGTTGATTTGTTGACTGCTTTACCCTTGGCTCTGTCTCTCCTTGCTTATTTTCATCATCTATGTAGTATGCCTATACACATGCTTTGTTGAGATATTTGGGCTTTATGGAGATGAATTTTCTTCGAAGGTGAGTGTGAAGTCATCCCAAATACTTGGTCAGAATATCCTCATCCTCCAAGTCCATGTTAAGAAACATGGCTTTCCTTCGAAACTCTATAGTATAGTCCTGAAAAATTTGACCACCGCCTAGTCTAAAATAATACCATTTAATCATTTGGTCAATCTTATGGCCAATAGGATAGAAGTTAGCTCTAATTAGTTCTTTAAATTCTTGCCAAGATTTCATAATAGGATGCTTTTTCTTTTCACAAGTGGCTAGATGGGTTTCCCACCAAACCAGAGCATGTCCCTCCATCTTGAGACATGCAAAGGTGATCCTTTGTGCCTTAGTGATATTATGGACACTAAAGTAGACTTCTAACTGTTTTAACCATTTATCAAGAAACTCTGCATCTACTTGTCCTTCAAAGCTTTTAATCTCAACTTTCGTTTCAACTTTAAAAGGAGTATGATCAGATTTTACCTTTTCTCTTATGTTAGAAGTCTCTTCTTCATGTTCTTCCCCATAAATTTCCTCATGGTGGCTCCTTCCTATGCCAAACTTTTCAGCTAAGCCCCGAACCACTGAGTCCATGGAGTCTTGTTTGACAGAAGTTGTCTTCTATAAATCAGCAAGCTCTTCTTGCCTTCTAAACATCCTATCCATCATGGTCTCTAGCATCTCGATTCTATGGACCAAGTTATCTTCCTCCATTTGTCCCTAAATTCTCTGTTTCCACTTCTTTGTAGAAATATCTAGATCGCAAGGTAAATCCTCTTTGCCTTTAGATCTCGTCACTATCATACAAATCCAAGAATAATTACCACAATCTGGACAATTGTTATCTTTGATACCAAAATGATATGTAAACTCTTTAACTTTGGAATTATCCATAGAATCACGATTAATCACTGTTGTTCTACTTTCTATTAGAAAATAATAGAGATAGCTAGTGAATCAATTATACTTGTGCTTAAAATCAACAATTTGCAAAAAGGGAAATAATATAGACTCATACACCAACAATTTTATCCTGGAAAACCTCCAGAGGAGGAAAAACCAGTCGGGAAGGGAAATTACTCTTTCTTCCCACTTTTATTGGCCAATTCAATAATAAGTACAAAAATTACAATAAGTATGAAAGAGAAGTAGATAATATCTCACACTTCCTCCCAGTTACTTGCTTTCTCTAACTCAATTACTCCTTGCTTCTACAAATCACAATTCCAACACTAAGAGCTTCTTACTCACTTGATTCATGCTTTGATGCCTTTGTTCTCTTCCATAACATGCATTTATAGTCTTTCTCATGTTCTCCCACGCATTGGAGAATGGGAAAAGTCATGCAGAAGAAGAGACATGGACACCCTTTGGAATTCTGGGACTGTTCGCATCATATTTTATTTTATGTCAACAAGAGCCAGGACAATCCGCCACGGTGGGGTGGCGGTTCTGTAACCACTACCCTGCATAGGGCGAGGTCCTATCACTAAATGACATGAACCTTTGTGTATATTTTTTCTTCTTCTTCGTGTTGGCTGATTTGATAAAGTAGAGTTATTTTCGATCCCTATGTATCAAGAGAGAGCTAAACAATGAGCATTGACCAGTTGATCTTTATTATTACATTGAAATCCACCAAACTTAAAGATTCCCATTTAAGAGTTGCATTCAAAATGAAGCACATTTTTTGGAGACCGAACATTGATTGAAGATTTGCATTAGAGTTGGGTGTGCTTATACCAAACCGAGTCATGTTTGTAGTGATCGTGTAAGCCCAACGAGTTGGTCCATCTCTAAACATCTGTCTCTTTCAAATTTATTTGAGCCAAGACATTGGCATCGAGTGGATGTGTTAAACATGGAAGCGAGCCCATATGAAGGTCATCTTCTAATCCATCATGAGTCCCCCTGCTTCCACAATCGAGATGATCAAATCTATCCAATCTGAGCATCCCCCGTGACTGCACAAAACAATCCAAAAGGAGTCTATCCAAACAAGCAAAGATATCAAAAGAAAAAAATGGAGGAAAAAAAAACCAAAAGCGGCCTCTATGAAAAAAAACAATGGATAAAACTATAAGGTGATGTGAAAATCAAAGCAAAGGTAGAAAGATATATATAAAGGAGCAAGATCCATTTTTTAAGCATGCGAAACCCTAATCCCTCTCCTCTCATCACCGAGCATGTGGAGTCTCCTACCACATCACAAAGTTACAAGGTTAGTCAACTTCTATAGTGTTTAAATATAGTTTGCTCCATTTCATAACATATGCCCATTGGGCACTTTGTTGGATAGGTGTAAAGCCTTAAGACTAGGAGGTTGAGGGTTCAAACCCCACCCAACACTATGCATTTTATTTATATTGAGACTTAGCGAGAAAACTTAGTATAAAACGCCATCTTTAGAGGCTTAAGACACTACTAAACTCACTATATGTCTCCAAACCCCTAGCTAAAATAGTGGAGAAAACCTTAAACTAGGGAAAAAAATATTTTCTCCCACAGGGCTTATTTTTTTATAGTGAGCAACATTTTCCAAAGGAGGTGTGTTTAAAAACTTCATTTTGAGATTTTTTACGTTTTTTTTTTTTCTCGAGAGAGTCTCATTGAGCTCAAGGCCTCCGAGGGCCTGACAAACAAAACAAAATTTGTCTGCCATTCAATTTTTTTAGAATTTTTGATGTATTTTTATATTTCAGTGTATTGTACTTATTTGTAGGTTGCCATATTCAACCGTAAACCATTGTAACTAATTTAAAACTAACAGATATTTATACTCAAAAATAATAAAAATTTGGTTCTGTATCACTCACGAGGTCTTTGGATCTCATTTACAATGTTCAGTATAAACAGTGCCTCTAGGAAGCACTTAAGGGTAAATCCATCATGAATACTACTACACTTAACGCCTAATATAGTTGCAACAATGTCATCTAGGCATTGACCCTTTAAAT
Organism: Taxus wallichiana var. yunnanensis; assembly: GCA_018340775.1. Lineage (NCBI taxonomy): Eukaryota > Viridiplantae > Streptophyta > Pinopsida > Cupressales > Taxaceae > Taxus > Taxus wallichiana. The sequence goes on from CM031237.1 coordinate 487,369,333, forward strand.
CAACATGGAGTAATAAGAAAACAAGTGCACACACTTTGAGCCCTCCCATCCATCCGTGAACAATTTTTGACTTAAATCAAGACTAAGAAATTATCCAAGTATATAGCAAAGTTATGCACACGTATGAGGGTATTTCTTTGAGCCGGTGTCAATAATCACACAAACCCCTTTCAGTACTGTCTTGGTACCACGTATTAGATTATTTCACATACATGAACACCTCTTTCACATACTACCGAGTATATATAAAGGGTGAGCTTCTTCCACGTATCGACGGGTATATCAAAAGGATGTATATATAGAAAGCTTTAGTATATCATACTGACGGTATATAGATTGAGAGACTTTATACCTAAAGTGATAAGAGCCTTACCCTTTATCAATTAATTCTATAGAATGGGCACCAATACGCCCAAGTTATTTCTTCCAGATTCACAACTACTCAGAGGAAATAACTATGCAGCATGGAAGACAAAAATCAAGACACAACTTGAGTTTGAAGAGATTTGGACTGTTTTGAATGGTACTGTCACCAGATCAACAATTGATACAACAAAATAAATAGACATTTTGATAGATTTGATTAGAAGGCCAAGATGATAATCTTGTTTATAGTGTCTGATGACGTGTAACCCCACATTCGTGATGCCAAATCATCCAAAGAATCGTGGGATAAGTTGAGCATAGTGTACGAGGCCAAGAACAAGAATGTCATATTGAATTTGCGAGTCGGGCTTACACAATGAAGTTCAAAAAAAATGAGAAAATAGAAGATTTCTTGCAAATATTTATAGAATTAATGGCTTTAATTCTAGCCTTAGGAGAGGAGGTCATTGATGAAGCTCTCATTCCCATTATTCTGAGAGCACAACCTCCTTCATACCACATTTTTGTAATAACACTCAACTTGTCAGATCAGACAATGAGTTTTGACAAGCTGGTAAACCTACTACAACAAGAGGAAGTAATGTACAATAAATATGATGAAGAGGATCATACATTATCTTCTCATTAAAAATGGAAAGGAAAAGGAAAAGGCAAACCTAATTCCTATCAAAAGTCCCAAAATCAGCATCAAAGGGGACAAACAACAAAATAATAAATTTCCTATCTACAAAAGAGGACATGAATTAAAAGATTATTGGTATGATACTTACAAGAAAGTTTCATCAAGAAACTTTGGACTTCAACACCAAAAATATAACAAGGTACATTCTAACTACAATCAAGGGTAGAAAAAGGGGAACTGGAAAAGAAAACCCCATCAATAAGGAAATATTATTGACCAAGAAGAACATTCAAATACTGAAGACTACTTGTACACTGCTCGATCAAGTGAACCCTCCACATCATCTAGTGATGTCTGGTATGTTGATTTAGGAGCCACTCGACACATGATCAGCCAAAAAGACTGGTTTACTTCAATGAGGAACACACCTTCAAAAACTATGTTTCGTTAGGTGATGATTCTTCATACATGGTTCAGGGATTGGGAACATTTCTCTACCCCTTGGTTCACACAACAATAGATTTAAATGTACTATATGTCCATGGGTTGACTAAAAATATTTTGTCAATCAATTAACTCCTAGATCACAAATTGAAAAATGATTTTAATACACATTTCGACAAGAAAATGTGTTTAATTTGAGACAAATCATGAGGCTCAAAAATAGCTACAAAATCCTCCAATGTGGGATGCATGTTCCACTTGATTTTTCCACATAAATGATCAAGAACTTGTTATCCAAATTCACCCCCCAGGGTTAATTTGATAACATGCATCAGAATTCTCAAGTCCCAGGCAAATGGATTGATTCAGGGAAAAAATCATGTTTCTAGGGTCCCCTCAGATTTTTTCTAACTCCCCTGGCCGAAGAAGAAAAGAGCAAGCTCTGAGAAGATGCAAAAAAGCTGCAAAAACAAGCTTGGGCCAGAAAAAATCATGGAAATTGGCTAAGTCCTAGTCCTCGCAATAGTAGGGACGTGAGGGACATCAAGATGTGGATCAGCCGAAAAGCCTCCAGGCGGCCCGCAAAGCAAAATGGACATCTGGGGACGAAGTACGCGACGGGACGCGAAAGCCGGTTCGGCCGAAGGAGAAGAAAATCGACTAACTACTTTGGGACATGTGGGACAAAGGAATGCGAACCGGCCGAATCGGGTGAATCGGAAGAATTTGTCCCAGACAGTCGGGACAGTTGGAACAAATGTATGCGAAGGACACGAACGGCTTCGGTTCAAAGCCAAACCTGGGAACTTCTGGGCCGGGACATCCGGACAAAGGGACGCGTGGGGCGCGGATAATAGATCTTGCTGAAAATCGGTCAAGCAATGCCACGTGTCATCGGCCGAATGAGGGACAAGGAAGCCCATTTCGAAGATCGGAGGATTTTGTCCCAAAGCAAAGACTTTGGGACATCCGGACAAAAAGACGCGAAGGGCGCGAAAAGCCGGCAGACCCGCGGACCAATCAAATCACGACACGTGTCACAGGGGAAAAAGGTCCAAAAGTCAAAGGGCGAGGTTTCAAGCACTGACCCGAGCCAATAAAAAGAGGACACGTGTCCAATGAAGTAGGAAAACCCATGGGATAGGGAAGGAGAGAGAATTACACATCTAATCAGCGCTTGACATGTGTCATCCAGGTGGCAGAGCGCGGGAAAATTTCAAAACGCAGTTTCACCTGTTTTGTGCCCTAAATCTTCAGATCGACATATCTTTCGATCCAGAGCTCAGATTTGCATGTTCTTTATATCAACGGAAAGCTTGTGAAATTCTCTACATGATTTCAGGGTTAATCTTGAGTTTTGGTGTAGTCTAGAGAGATAAAATTGAGAAACGGCTCTGACGTGTGTTCATGGCCAGAAGTGACATTCCAGCGACCAGATTTAATGCAGAATGGGTCACATTCTCCTGTAATCTAGTCAAAGTGATAGGGTATGGGTTTGTAAGGTCCCCCATGCCATTTTAATGCATCTGTAGTCAAGGAGGGATGGGCTCTCATGTTTTTGTACGTTTTAAATCCCTCAGGCTCGACCCATGAAATGTAAAAAGCCGATTTGGCTCATTTCCTGGGGGACATTAGTGGGCATAGCAGACTTCTTCTTTCACCTCCAGCAAGTGATTGAGGCAAGAATCGGACCTCTCTAAATATTGTAATATTTTTCTTTTACCTCTCCGAGGGTGTAATGCGTGTTTTTTTGACACTTTGAATAATAATGCAAGCTCTGTGAATGGGTTTTGAGTCCTCTATTTGTATTATTTGTTTCATCTTAGATCCTAAATTATACCTTATCGATCACCGTGTATGTTTTATGTTGTGAACTTTGGTCTGTGTCTATTTGCATGACAATATGTTACACCACTCCTTTTGGTGCATCACCATCTTTAGTTAGTTTCAATTTCTTGCACTTCTACCCCTGTCTCCTTGCAAGTTAGAGTAGGATTAGGATCTCGAATCTCTATAGTTTTGCAAAATATAGATCTAAATCGAGGGAGTTTGAGGAACCACCTCTAATCTAGAGATTCCTCTCTCATTTCACAAGTCCCCACACTTGGAGAGAGGTTTCCATGTTGTGCAATCACACTTTGGATGCTAGAGTGATCAACCTAGAAGCCGATCTGCGCATCGGGGGTGTTGTGAGTCTCGCAACAATGAACTTATCGCTAAGAAATCTACTGTGCACGGTTGTGGCATCAGATACTTAGTCATATCAGTTTCATGTATCTCGAGACACTTCGTTGGCACAATATTGTAAAAGGATTACCATCTCTCCAGAAGGATACATATAAGTTTCCTCACTGCCTAGCAAGAAAACAACACAGAGCTTCATTCTAGAAGAGTACTTATCAAGCTCATGGTAAGCTTGATCTGGCTCATACTGATATTTGTGGTCTGATGCATCCAATTCATTATGGATTTGAATACTTCATGCTTTGTGTTGATGATTACTCGATAAAATTGTGGATATATTGTCTTCGTAAGAAAAGTGAAGCTTTTGAAAACTTCAAGAAGTTCAAAGTGGTTATTGAGAATGAAACTAGTCGTCACATCAGAACTCTCCACTCAGATTAAGGGGGAATCCACTAGTGATGAGTTAAAATGCTACTTACAATCTCACAGGATTCATCAACAAATGCTTCCTCCACACACACCATAGCGAGAATGGTATTATTGAGAGATGCAAGCACACTATCATGGAAATGGTAAGTTGTATGATCGATGATTATGGACTAGCGAGGAAATTCTTGGTAGAAGCAATAAAGAAAACAATTTATTTGTTGAACAAAGTGCCCATAGTTGCTCTTTATGGAGTAATGCCACATGAATCATGGTCAAAGCAAAAACCATTTGTTGCACACCTCGATTATTTGGGTGCAAATCAAATATGCACATACCCAAGAAAAATAGAAAGAAGTTGGATATGAAATCACAAAAAATAATTTTTATTGACTACATTAAAGAGAATTTTGGGTACATATTTATGGATCAAAAGACCAGAAAAGTCTACACCAACAGATAGGTTGAGTTTTTTTGTAGAAGGAAGTAGAGACTCCTCCTCTAGACTCACCTGGTGTAGATTTTTCACCTGTTGTAAAAACAGAATCTGATGTTTCCGTAAATGATGAAAGTGATGATGGGGATGATGGTGATGATTAGATAGAACCACAACACATGGGAGTAATTTAGTGTATGACCAAGTGGTATACTAACATGATATGAGATGTAAAATTGGATGCTCCACCAGATACATCCACCACTTGGACCACGGACTCATTGATAAATCTAGAGAATAAGTAAAATTTGCTTTAATGAGTAGAGTTATTGAATTTGATGAGTCCTATATAGTCCAGAAGCCCTATAATAAAAAGCTTCAAAAATATGCCATGTACGTTGGGTATCAATCGGTGATGAAAAATAACACTTGGCAACTTGTCGATATTCTAACAGGGAAGAAACCCATTAGATGTAGATGGCTATTAAAAAAGTACAAAGTAGATGGGACCATAGACAAGTACAAAGTGAGACTAGTAGAAAAGGGGTACACATAAAAATAAGGAATTGACTATGAGGAGAAATTTGGTCCCACAAATGACTAAAATCAAAATGATCACAATGATCTTTTCTCTAGCTTCACAGTTTGGTTGGAAAGTCCATCGATGGACGTAAAAGGTTCCTTTATGAATGGATATTTACAGAAGTCTACATGACTCAACTTGAGCGATATGTTGTACTTGGTCAAGGAGTAAAGGTATGCGAGACTCAAGAAATATTTGTATGGCCTTAAACAGGCACCCGGGCTTGGTACATCAAAATTTATGATTATCTCGTACAACATGGATTTGTCAAAATCCATACGATCGAATCTCTACCTCAAAAAGAAAGGTAGGGAGATTGTGATTGTGGTTTTTTATGTCGACGATCTAGTCATCACTGGTAGTTCAAAGAAGATGATAGATGCAACAAATAAATATCTTAAATGGTCATTGCACATGACGATCTCAGGTGATGCACTATTTTCTTAGATTAAAAGTATGAAAAAGGAGAATCACGTATTTATTTCTCAATTGAATTATACCAAGACAATGCTCGATAAATTTGGGATGATGGATTTCACACATATTTCTACACCTATGGAGAATAGATTGCAGTTATCTCATTCAGATCCATCTCCTATGGTAAATTCAACTCTCTATCAACAATTGATTGGGAGTCTCATTTACCTAACCTACACTAGACCAGATATCAAATTTGCAGTGAGCTATCTATCTAGGTTCATGCAGGAACCCAAAGTTTTTCATTGGAATGTAGTAAGGTGAATCTTGAGATATCTCAAGGGAATAGTGGATCTTGGTCTAGAATACAAGAAGAATGATAATTTCTTCTTGTCTAGATATTCAGATTTAGATCATGTAGGAAACATTGATGACAAAAAATCTACTTCAGGTTTGTGTTCTTTATGGGATCTGGACCAATATCATGGGGAAGTAAGAAACAACACTTTGTTTCTCACTCTTCTACATAAGCCAAATATCGTGTTACAAGAGAAGTTGTTTGGGAAGTGATATGGCTACGTCACATACTTGAAAGACTTGAAATACCATAGGAAAATCCAAGCACCTTGTATGTTGACAATGAAGGTGTTCTCAAACTTGTTCACAATCCAATTTTTCATAAAAGAACAAAACACATTTAGGTATAAGTACATTTCATACGCGAGCATGTCTTGAAACACAATATTAGGAATTAATAATATCTAATGTGGAATAATTCCTCAGAATCATAATAATAAGAAGTATGAATAGAATTACAAAAATGAAAAATGCACAACATGAAGATAATATTTAACGTGGTTCACCCAATGTGGGATACATCCACCAAGAACACTTTCTTAGATTTTATTACAAGCCAACAGTCTTCATAATTACAATAATCAGATCTTGTTTGGAGTTGCGCTCAACAAACCCTCCCGAATTCACACTTGAATTCACACACACTATTCACCTTCACAAAACACACTCATATAAATCCTATTGTATGTCCATCTATTTATAAGTACATCAATAGGTAGCCAAAGAGGTGGTTTTACAAAACAATGGACCGAAAAAACCATGGGTCCAAAAATAGCCCTTAATGGTTATCCATTACCCATGGGTTAATAAACCACCCATGAAAATTTGCTTCGGGGCTTCACCCTCGAGCCCCCATCGGGGGATTCACCCCCTGAACCCCCTTGACCCACTCACCGTGAGCGGGACCACCATAAAAATATCCAGAGTGTAACACATGGAAGGTGTACCAAACTCTAACATGAAAACAGGCTCCATAAACATAACAATCTCCCACTTGGAGACTGATTTCCACTGAGCAAGCTTCTCAACCCTTCACTGTCATCATGAAAGTCCACTAAAGCTAAACATAGCTTTAGTTTATCCTTGTGACCACCTTGGTCATCATGTCTATAGGATTCAGACTGGTATGAATCTTCTCCAACTTCAACTTATCTTCCTCCAAAGTTGTCCTGATGAAGTGATATCTCAACTGTATATGCTTCATCACTGGAGTGGAAAGCGAGTTCTTAGCTAGGTGTATAACACTCGACTATCACTATACGACTTACATTCCTCCTACTTATGCCCCACTCCTCAAGTAATTATTGTAACCAAATCATCTCTTTGCTTGCCTCTGTGCAGCATACATACTCGCCTCCGTGGTTGACAAAGCCACCACTTATATAGTCATGAAATCCAACTCACTTTGCTTGTCCCACCTATAGTGTAAATATAACCTGTCGTGCTCCTCCTGCTATCTACATCTCCAGCCATGTCTGAATCTACATAACCATGTAAAGTGGTGTCTGATCCATTATAGCACAAAACTGTCCCCATGGTCCCTCTCAAATACCGAAGGATCCACTTTACTTGCTTTCCATGCTCTTTACCTAGATCACTCATAAATCTACTCACAGCTCCCACTACATGGGCAATATCAAGCCTAGTGCACACCATAGCATACATCAAACTGCCAACCACTGATGAGTAAGGTACCTTGGACATCTGGTTTCTTTCCTGCTCTATCTTGGGACACTGCTCCTTTGATAACTTAAAATGGCTTGCCAAAGGAGTCCCAACCGGTTTAGCATCCTGCATGTTAAACCTATCCAATACCTTCTTAATGTACTCTTCCTAAGATAAAGTCAATTTTCGTTCCTTCTATCCCGAGTTATCCTCATACCAAGGATTTTTCTAGCTACCCCCAAATCCTTCATATCAAAGGATTCACTTAGTTGTTTCTTGAGTACTTTTATTTCCTGCATGTTTTTACCTGCAACCAACATGTCATCAACATACAAACATAGGATAATATAACTTCCATCCTCAAATTTCTTTGTATACATGCAATGGTTAGAATGACATCTAATATAACCTTGCTCCATCATGAAGCTATCAAACTTCTTATACCATTGACGTGGAGCTTGTTTCAGGCCATACAAGATCTTCTTTAGTTTGCACACCATCTCCTCTTTACCTTTGACTTCATATCCTTCTAGTTGCTGCATATATAGCTCCTCCTCCAAATCACCATGGAGAAATGTCAGTCTTTACATCTAACTATTCTAAGTGCAAGTCTTATGCTACCACTATTCCAAGAATAGTTTTGATAGAAGTCATTTTTACTACAGGAGAAAAAATCTCATCAAAATCTATACCTTGTTTCTGTGCAAACCCCTTGACCACCAACCGGGCCTTATATCTTTTCTTTCCTCCTTCTTCGTCTTTAACTCTGTACACCCACTTGTTCTATAATGCTCTTTTGACTTCGGTAGCTTCACCAAATCCCAAGTCTAGTTCTCCATGAGAGACTTATGCTCCTCATCCATGGCTTGCTCCCACTTCTTACTGGCATCTACCTGCATTGCTTCATCAAAGCTCTCTGGCTCTCCACTATCAGTGAGTAATAAATAATAAAGAGAAGGAGAAAAATGTTCAGGTTCTTTTCTTACCCTAGAAGACCTCCTCACTGTAGGAGTTTGGGGTTCCTGTTGAGTAGGTTCCTGAACTGATTCATGGGTCACTATCCCATCTGGAAGATCCTCTACCACTACATATTCTTTCTTGGATTCTTCCTTGTTTTCCTATAATTGTTGCTTATACATGACTTTCTCATTAAAGACCACATCCCTAGACCGAATGATTTTCTTGTCCTTAATACTCCAACATTTAAATCCAAAGTCATCACCACCATAACCAATAAAAGTGCATTTTTCTAATTTAGCCTCTAGCTTGGTCCTATCATCCTTGTCAATATGAACAAACACCTCACATCCAAAGACTCTAAGAAATGAGTAATTGAATTTCTTACCATACCAAGCCTCCTCAGGTATGCCTCCATCCAGGCACTTGAGGGTCTCTTGTTTATCAAGTACACATTTGTGCTCACCACTTCTGCCCAAAAATAAAGAGGCAGTCCTGCATGTATCCTCATGCTCCTAGCACATTCCATTATTGTTCTGTTCATCCTTTCTGACACCCCATTCTGTTGTGGGGTTCCTGGAACTATCTTTTACTGCGATTCCATTCTTAGAACAATAATCATCAAATTCATTGTTGTAATACTCCCCTCCATTATCTGACTGAGACATTTTAACTTAAGACCTATTTCATTCTCTACCAAGGCTTTCCATTTAACAAAAGTATCAAATACATCAGATTTGTTTCTAATACAATAAACCCAAACTTTCCTTGTTGCATCATCAATAAAAGTAACATAATAACTTGAACCCCCAAGAGATGATACCTAAGCTGGCCCCCACACATCAGAATGTACCAGCTCTAACTTACTCTCTTTCTTCGTAGGTCCAACCTTGAGAAACCTTACTCACTTTTGTTTCCCATATATGCAGTTCTCACAGAAATCCAAACCTATTTCTGTATATCCAGGAAAATTCTTCTTTATGATGTCCATGCCCTTATGGCTCATATGACCAAGCCTATAGTGCCATAATGTTGTATCTGCATCTGAAGCCACAAGATTACAATCATTAGTACTATCAGTGGATAAATACAAGGTTCCAACCTTCTTACCTCTTGCCACCACAAGAGCACCCTTGGTAACCTTCCAAGAGTCAACTGTAAATATCACGATCTGACCATCACTTCCCAATTGCCCAGCTGATATCAAATTTCTCCTTAATGTAGGCACATGTCTGACATCCTTCAATAGCCATGTATTCCCATTTTGCATCTTAACCTGAACAGAACCTTTTCCAACTATATTGCAAGGCTCATCATCACTAAGAAAAACATGCCCAAAATCCCCTTGAACATAATCAACAAAATAATGCCTATGTGGAGTAGCATGAAAAGAAGCCCCTGAATCTAAAACCCAAGATTTAGTAATATTATGCAAAGAAAGAATCAAAGCATCCTGATATACATTACCCGATGCCACATTTGCCTCCTTGTTTTCTTCATGTTGTTTCTTCTTATCCCAAAGCTCCCAACAGTCCTTCTTTGCGTGCCCAGACTTTCCACAATTCCAACATACAATCTTGCTCTTGGATTTTGACCTTGCTCGATCTTTCGATTTTCCACGGTTTCCTCTATTCTTCTGTCTCCCTCTAGTTTCCACTTTGTCAAAGCATTCCCTAAAGTAGAAGATTCCCAGAGCTTTTTCTTCGCATTTCCTCACTTAGAATCACCCCTATAACATCCTCAAACTTCAACTTTGAGTTAGCTAGAACCGAGTTGCTTACCGCCATTACCAGGCTATTCCAACTTTCAGGTAAAGAGCATAGAATTAATAAAGCCCTAACTTCTTCATCAAATTCTATTGTAACCAAAGCTAGCATATTCATAACCATATTGAAATCATTTAAATGATATGCTACTGAACTATTCTCAGACATCTTCATATTAAACAACTTTTTCATTAAAAATATCTTGTTAGAGGTAGAGGGTTTTTCATACAACTTCCCTAATGCATCCATTAGATATTTTGTAGTCTTTTCCTTTGAAACATTAAATAATACCGAAGATGCAAGACACAACTAGATTGTCCCAAGTGCCTTCCTATCCAACAAATCCCATTCCGCATCTGTCATGCTCGAGGGTTTTTTCACCTTCTCAGAAAACGGAGTATAAAGATCCTTCTGATAAAGGTAATCTTCCATCTGCATCTTCTAAAGATTGAAATTCTACCCGTTGAATTTATCAACCCTAGATCTTCCATCATCTGCCATAGCTCCCACTCAAGCTAAAAACTTTCCTGTGATTCAACACTTCAACAAACCAAACTAGGCTCTGATACCAATTGTTAGGAATTAATAATATCTAATGCGGAATAATTCCTTAGAATCACAATAATAAGAAGTATGAATAGAATTACAGAAATGAAAATACACAACACGAAGACAATATTTAATGTGGTTCACCCAATGTGGGCTACATCCACCAAGAACACTTGCTCAAATTTTATTACAAGCCAAAATTCTTCACAATTATAATAATCATATCTTGTTTGGGTTTGCTCAACAAACCCTCCCGAATTCACACTTGAATTCACACACACTATTCACCTTCACAAAACACACTCATAATAATCCTATTATATGTCCATCTATTTATAAGTACATCAATAGGTAGCCAAAGAGGTGGTTTTACAAAACAATGGGTACCATAAAAAACCATGGGCCCAAAAACAACCCATAATGGTTACCCATTACCCATGGGTTAATAAACCACCCATGAAAATTTGCTTCAGGGGCTTTGCCTCGAGCCCCCATTGGGGCTTCACCCCCTGAACCCCCTTGACCCACTCAATGACGAGCGGGACCACCATAAAAATATCCGAGTGTAACACATGGAAGGTGTATCAAACTCTAACATGAAAACATGCTCCATAAATGTTGCATTGTTTCAACATCCTATTTTTCTACACATGGTTGTTCAATTCCTATAAGAATTGTAGCACATTCATTATAATTTAGATTTTGATTAATTATTAATAAAAGTATCTCGGCTTCTTCCCATGTTCAATACTTTCAAGAAACATAATTCCACATGTAACATAGCCTTAACTCCAAACACCAATTGAAAATATGTGGCCTTAATTAACTGTTTATAGGTTTTCATGAACGCCCAAAAATTCTCAATGTAAATCCATACATGTTGATATTGTTTTCCCAAAGGAACCTTTTTGTTTTTTCTGTCTGTGTGTAGTATTTTGTAAGCATAACTTTTACCCACCTTATCAAATAATCAGTACATGTGATAATATAGTGTGTACTTGTCCTATGCACGCATGGTGCAATAGGTCCTACAAAATTAATGGCCCATTTCTCAAAAGGATCCACACTTGCGATAGCCATGAATGTCATCTCATCTCTATTTCTAGGCCTTCCAATTCTCTAATAGTGATCACATGCTTTGAAAAAATCTTTGGTGTCTTTTTATAATGTCTCCCACCATAGACATGTTAAAAGGATTTGTTTGCCATGGCTTCACCTACATAGTGTCCTCCTACTATTTCATTATTCGCTTCTTCCATGATAGCTATGCAATCATACTCTAGAATACATTTGCACAATACCTCATCTCTTCCCATCTTATAGAGGTATTCTCCAATGAGATGATATAACAAAGAATGAATAAAAATCTTCTTCTTTTCCAAGGTCATCATCCAAACTAGCACTAACCCTATGCATAAAAATATTGCAATAACTTCCAAGTCAGTTGGTGCGTTGTTTAATATGAAAAATTGTGCATCAGTGATAGTATCTTAAATGATCTATGTGTCCTCTCTAGATTTGATACTTGACAAGTGATCAGGTCCTAGGTTACTCTTTCCTAACATTACTATGACTATGAAGTCAAATTTTTGAAAAAGAAGTATCCAGTGGCATATGTGCTCTTGCAAAACTGGTTTATCGATAAGGTACTTCAATGCAATGTGATATGTATAAAACATGAATGGTGTGAACAATAAGTACTGTCTGAACTATACATGGTTAAAATTTTTCACTCGGTAGTTATATAGTTCTGCTATGTTGTGTTAGCTTCTTACTTACAAAAAAATAGGGTGGTCAACATTTCATGTCACCTAGTTGTGCAAGACTGCTCCAAATGTTATACTAGAGGCATCCATATGTACATGGAAAGGCTTGTTCCAATAAAGAAAGCATAAGATGGGCACAATAGTTAGTTTCTCCTTTAATGTCTCAAAATCATGTTGTTGTGCATCCCTCTAATAAAATTTTCCTTTAGACTTCAATAATTATTCCAAGGGTGCGAAAATATTTACATAACCCTTAATGAATTTTCTATAGGAACCTACATATCCCAAGAAACCAAGCACCTCACTTTGATTGGTTAGTTCTTCTAGCCCCAAAATCACTGCAATCTTAAGCTGGATCCACTAAAAACATTTCCTTGCAAAATGATATGCCCAAGTAATGTTCCAAAGGGGGTGAAAAAGTACACTTCTTTATGTTGAGGGAGATGTTAAGCTTCTACATCTATCAAACATCACCCCCAGATTGTCACAATGATCTTTCACTAACCCATACACACCAATTGTCTAGATAGACCTATAAAAATTGATGAATGAAGTCTTAGAATTCCTGAAAAAATGATGCATGAGAACACCATTGGCACATTCTTCATTCCAAAGGGCATCACAATAGATGCAAAAAATCCCCATTCAGTTGCAAAGGAAGTATTTTCCTGATCCTCATGCACAATGTGTACCTAATGGTATCTTGGGAATTAATTAGTGAATGAATAGATTTCATGCCATGATATGCCTTCTAAGATCTATTCTGTGAATGGTGTAGGAAAAGGATCTATGACACATGAAGCATTGAGTACCCTATAGTCAACACAGATCCTGATCCAACCATCCTTCTTTATACTAATCACCATGGGGCTGACCCACTCAGATTCCTCAATAGGCTCTATGATCCCTAACTTAATCTTCTTATCAATATCCTCTTTTACCTTCTCACGTAGGTTTGGGTTCATCCTATAAGGCCTCTTCCAAACCGGATGTGTTCCTTCTTTTAGCTTAATATTCATCTCTCCCAAATATGGATGTACACCCTTTAATTCATGATAACCCCTTGGGAATAAATCCTAGAAGTCACGCAATAGTTTAATGATCTTCACAACCTCTGGTTCTAACCAATAATATTCAATAATATCCTCCTTAGGTGCATCCTCAGTGCCAATATTCACCTTCTTAGTCTTCATAAATACATGGTATGAACGCTTTCCTCATATGTTGAATCTATAACTTTGTGTGCACCCTATGTGTGCTTGATATCCAAGTCTTAAACTTCCTCATCATCAATGAGGTAGACCATCTTCCCTTTTTCCTTCTCTCTCCATGCACACCCTAGTAGTGTCTCTTTTGTTCCCAAAACATCCTTGTGCGTCGAGTATCAGGTTCTCCTAAGAGCTGGACCATAAGTTCCTTTTCCTTTGTGTTATCTCCCAATGTGATGAAATCCATGATCTGTAAAAGCTTCATGAACTAGTGTTTTAGTCAAAAATAGTAAAAATTATGAGCAATACCTTCCATCATGTCATGCCAACTTGCAATTTCTTGTTTCAACTTAGCATGCACATAACAAGCACACACGCATCCTCGCAAAGTAGAGTAGAAATTATGTACCCAAAGGGATGGTGGTATATCTTCTTTTCCATGCACCCATTGTCTCTCATAGTTGTGGATGTGTACCAAAGTAGGAGTCTTCCTAGCATAGTCATGTATGAGTAAAGGTAAATTGATATGAGTAAACCTTGTTAGAAAGGATACCCTTACCTCACACCAACCCAATAGATTGTCTATGTGTGTTACCCACCAACACATTTTTTTCCCACGCAATGTATAAACCATCATATTCCATCTATCCCCTCATTTCAGTAATCGGTCTTCCATCATGCACAAGAAAGAGTCATGTTTCTCTTCCCAGTGTGCCTTAGTAATCAAGTCTTTCCCAAGAGCCTAATCATGCATGACCTAATCATCCTAGTGACTCTTCCTTTGACCTCATGACCTACCATCTCATAAGTTCCATGGGCCCAATTATCACAAGAAACATTGGTAGTTTCACTAATAGATTTCTCATCTTCCCAGTGAAGTATGTCTTCCTTTTATGGTTCTACGTTTTCAAGGTCATGCATTGTATGTACATATATTCTATTGACCTCCTCCTCATTGATATGCTCACTATAAGGTGTAACCTTCACATCATCCAAGGGTATGACCATGCACTCATCCTTGTTCTCAAAACTAATATATCTTTTATTAAAGTGCTAAATTTGTAGATTAAAATTATGAGCATGGTCAAAACCATACGATGTTCCTACCCTTACTATAAAGTCTTACCTAGGAGTATTTTTATATCACAGCTTCTAGTTATGAAGTGATTTCAGGTTCAAATACCCATGTTTCATTGTTCAGTCACCTATATTTTCCCATAATCATATATAATCAGCTAAGTACACTCAACCCTTGTGTTTATGAATTTGTATTGTATTGTGTATATTATTGTGAGTATTAATATATGGAGACACCTAAATATAGCTCCGTATTTTTACAATAAAATTACACTTCTTATCCTATTTTATATCATTTAACTATAATTAGTGTCTTTCTCTCTAATTAGCTAGCAATCCCCTCTATCTCAGTCAATTAACGACACTTCGTTAATTAACTAGTCTCCCCTTCATTCTAGATACAAATTAACATTACTTTATTAGTTATAATCCTATTCTAATTAATTAATTAATTGACAAATATTAATTAATTAACTCTTTGAATGTGAATTTAGCCTCTTATTGGGTCATTCCCCCTTTTTGATCCTTCAGAATCCATCAATTTCTCTCTAATAGGATTTTACAAGCCTAATTTGGTCTAATAATCAATTCTAATTGATTAATTTAAATCACAACCAACTCACATGAGTTATAAATTGTAATTAACCTTCCTAATCATACTTAACCCCTTCTAAGTCTACTTATCACTTTCTAATCCTAAAATTTCTTTTTATCCCACATTCATAAGGATGAAAGTTTCTCCAATCTGGAAAACTATATAAAGAACCTTACCCCCTCCCTTCCAAGTTTACACCATGTCCTTGGTAAGACATCTACATATGATAAGAGAATTTGAAGACTTAGAAGGATCATTGATCAAACAAACTCAACCCTTTCTACTTGGCTAAGAGTAGTAAGAGAAGAACCAAAAATGAAAATCAAGCCATATTGGTGAGATCTCTTCCTCTTCCTTGGAAAAATCCTTTTATCGCACGTGGCTACATACGGACTCACTAAAGGAAGTATCTACAATCCAAATCCCATAAAAACATCAAAGGATGGTTTACATTTCATGTTTTTAATGTTAGATGCATTAGTTTAATATTTTCCTTTTAATGGCTTTATCTTGATGTTTATGTTGAACTAGCTTAGTTATTGAATCTACTTGGTGTTAGGTTCTAGTAATTAGCTTAGCTTATTTATCATGCATACATATGGCACACCCGATGGGACACCCTTTTTCTCACACACATTTGTTTATGTTGAGTTTCTTTTTTGCATACTAACCCTCTCTTTTTGCATATTTTGAATTAAATAATGTTTCTTAACATTTTGTGTTGAGTTGGCATGTGTTAAGTGTCTCTTGTAGGTAAGAAGGGAATTAAATGCTTCCAAATTTGGAGCTCATCATTGAAAAACCAATATTTTTGAAGATTTTTTGAAGTTTTTCCATGTTTTTGAGAAGACATGGACTGCATGTGCTATCTTTAAGCTTGCACATTCTAGCGTTGATTTTATGCATGTTATTGTTGAACTTCACATTTTACTTGTGATCTTTCATGCGCTACCATCATATTTCCTTGTGCAAGAATTCTCTAGGTTTTCACTAGTGTTCTCTATATTTTATGATTTGTTTTTCTCTTTGTTTGTGTATAAATCTGTCATCTACTACCGTTCACCCTTCATATGCGGGCATTAAACTCCAAGCATTTACATCTTCCTCGCACATGCTAGCATCATGTTTCACATGATGGAATTTTGTTAAATACACTACCTTACCTTTTTCATGCATTTGAATACTTTTTCCACCATCATATTTTTCATGTTTGCATGGTAGCATTGATTATGAACATCCTAGCGCACTACTTCACACACTAGCGTTAAAATTGTACACGCTAATGTGCTGTGTCAAATTTGGCTCAAATTTTGAGATTTCCATAATATAATTTTTGGTTTCCTATTATTTTTACATGTTTTATGAATTATAACTTGTAGGTTTTTAATTAAAAATTCAAATTTCTAACTTAAGTGCTTTGATTAAGTTTTGTTTTTCCATTTCTTAAGTGGGATCAAACGTTGCGTATGTTCTTCTCTTACACTTTCTAGTGACCTTGAGAATAAAAAATGACCTTGATCCTTATTCGATATATGAAAAATATCCCAGCAAAGTCAAAATTGAAACAATTATGAAACAATGTGTGCAGAGTTGCCAAAGGCATGCAATACCAAATTTTTATCAAAGATAAAAAAACATCATTCACTCACACTTGTATATGTAGGTGCGATTGAGAAGGCTATTTCCTAATTGATTTAACTATGGGAAGTATCTTGACATAATCCATAAAATTCATTATGAGGATTACCACAGGAACCCCAAAGTAGTCAACACCTTGAGGGGACTAGTTGACGAAACGGAAAGTTCCCACCACTTACTTGACTAGAAAAACTCATGAGGAGTGTTAAATGTTGTTCGTATGAGGCCTCATTCATTAATTTTATTTTTAGTTAATGGTCATTTTCATAGGATTTATTCTATAAAAGTGTGCCTCTCTTAGACAAGATATTGGCAATTGTTGAGAACAAAATCCTAGGAATCCATTTGACATTGGGGAAAAGTTTACCATATTCAAATTTGTGAGTTTCAAATATCCTTTACAAAGAAATACTTCCTCGAGTCATAACCTTGTGTTTAGAACAAGGAAATATTTTATTAAAGTTGCACCTCGTATCTTTCATCACAAATCGTACTTAGTAAAACTTCCTTGAAGTTAAAACCTTTTTATTCGAACAACTCTTCCAAAGTTGCACATCATATTTTTCATCACCACTCATAAATTCCCTTGTTGTTTTGACATTATTGGTCAAAAGAGAATAACTTGAAGTGTTGCCAAAATTGTGTCCACCACTTTTTCACCCACTTAAAACTATGTTTCCTTAAAAGCAATATTTAATTGTTGAAAGTGTGTTGGTATATATTAATATTTTGGTGGTATTCCTAAACCAACATTGGTACATTTCACCCCTAGGATAGTTTCCTCTCATGATTGTTACACTACTTGCATTGTACCAATACCTTTTAAATACTTACATCTTGTTTCCTTACACTTTATCTAGGTATTGACATTGTATTGTTACGCTTCTCGCATTATATCGACCCATTTTTGGTACTTAGACCTCATTTTCCTAAAAAAATTGATTTGAGTCTTATAAGTGTGTTGTTACGTTACTCACATTATACCAATCCATTTTCGATACTTACATCTTGTTTCCTTAAACTTGATATAGGTATTGACATTGTATTATTACGTTTCTCACTATGTAAAGGTCCCCTTTTATACTTAAATCTTGTTTTTGTTTAAAACTTGGTGGAGTGTTGATGGTGCATTTTCTTGTTGTCCACGTCAACATAGATCTATAGATAATCCTTGTTGTATATCCCATACACTTAGAGATTTATTACTTTAGCATCATTACGTTGCCTATTTTGTCTTAGATTCCTTGTGATGTTTACACACATTTGAACATATTTACAAAGCACATTTTATTTCATGGCACCTGAAAATGTGGGCAAGTCATAGGAAACATGCTTCCAATCCCTTTATAAATCCTATGTTTTCCTCTTCGAGGAGGAACAAGAGCTTGTTGACCACAATGCTACTGAGTGAAAAATACCTCAAAATCCCTTTACAGACACCTCTGCTCATATAGACAACTACTTATTTCAAAACAAGGACCAAGTCTTATTGCATCTTATGGAGTTAGGGGCTAGATTTCCCTTTGATTTTGATCCTACTTTCCTTTCTCATATGATTGGAACGAAGAGTAAAAATCCTCCATATTTTAGGACTGATGAGGACATTTTGAATCATGAACGAGCCTCCATGTTTTCTCATCCTGAAGGTCATGATGAGAATGTAGATGTTTCTCCCACTAGGACTCATCATCATATACCCTTTATTAGGATGAATCACAAAGATAAAATAGAGGATGAAATCCCCCTACATGAGGAAGTAGAGCATGAGCCTCACAATGATGAAATCAATATGTAATGAAAACTGAAGCCCTTAGTCAACTACATGTAAAATTAGATTCTCATGTCCATTAAGATACATGTAGATATCCTAATACTTGAAAAAGCTAAAGTAACTTATGTTGAAATCTACACTTTGAAAACCGCAAAGGTGGAAAAGCCTCCAAATCTAATTGCACATATATATCAGTGATGCCATTGTATAATAAATGTTTTGAACAATAATGAAAGTATATAAAAGACACCCTCATCATTCTACAGAAACTAACCAAGGGCATAATAATAAATATCAGTTTGAAGAATTGTTCCCTTACCATTTTGATTAAGATATGTTATACTACTTTCTCACCAAGCTTCAATTTCCTAAATTTGATAAATATAGGGGAAAAGGTGATCCTCGTGACCATGTCAAGGAATTCTTCATGGATTTCCAAGAAGTAACATACAACGATAATTACCTCATTCACTTATTTCCTAGGAGTCTTAGAGGCCAGGCACTTGAATGGTTTCTCCATCTCCTAAAGGGTCCATCACTACCTTTTCAAACTTAGCTAAGAAGTTTGTTTGCCACTTTTCATTTAACATGGAAAGTGATGTCACTATGATAGACCTTTATAATGCAAAACAAAGAAACAATACAAACTTCACTAGTTTTTTATAACTATGGTAAGGGTTAGCTAGTCGTTTCTTTTGCTCTATCCTAGAGAAATAGCTTGTTAGTATATTTGTACCTAATTTATACCACAAGAAGTAACCTTCCACTTACAAATGCATTGTGTTGGCATATTAAAAAGGTCATAGAAAAAGGTAGTCAAATTGAAAAGGATTTACTTGCTAAAGGGGTTCTGAAATAATTCCAAAGAGGTAACTATGGCTTGAAGCCTAATGAAAAATCCAAATTATTTAAGAAGAATAATAATTCATCGATGATGGGATCATTGATTGTAAACATATACAACTGGTTCAAAGTCACCACACTTAAAATCACTCGTGCACCTTATAAATCTGTAGTGAAACATAGAGAATACACTCCACTCATGGAGTCATTATTTGTTATAGACACAATATCACGCACTTCGGGAATCTATTTAGTCCCGATTACATACTCTATTCATATGATTCTTAAGTAAGAAAAGTAATAAACCCATGTATTTGGCCACCTTTATTTTCTTTCTATTTCAACTTTTGATATTGCACACTTACTTGCTCAATATTCCTTTTTATACCTCAACATTTATCATCCTAGAAACTAGCACCCAACAAGGATGCCAGTGTTAGGCGCCTCCTACCCTCTAGGTGTTCTTGACCTCAGTATACTTTGTTCACATATTTTGGTTCCTTTCTAGCCATTTGAGCATCTTATCTTTTTAGTCGTCCTTTTCGGGGTTAATTATGAAATTCAAGCAAAGGAATCATATAAGTATTAAGTTATGTGATCATAATAAAGGACCAAACACTAAGAATTAGCTATCACCACCTAAGGTTGCATC
The DNA here is from genome assembly GCA_018340775.1 of Taxus wallichiana var. yunnanensis. Classification (NCBI taxonomy): domain Eukaryota; kingdom Viridiplantae; phylum Streptophyta; class Pinopsida; order Cupressales; family Taxaceae; genus Taxus; species Taxus wallichiana. The sequence continues at coordinate 487,389,676 of CM031237.1, forward strand.
CATCAAGCATTTAAGAGCTCTATTGCATCCATCTAGCACCATCTAAGGGACACAAGGGCTAGTTATTATGCATACACTTCATAGGAGGGAAGTTCATTCTATTCCATGCACATATCTATTACATTTATTTACATCTAGCTTACTTTCTCACTATCAAGTGAGACACGCATAAGAGCCACCTAGGAGCGAATCCACACACACATATAGAATTTTATTAGATCTAATATTTAGTGCAACACTCAGTTGTAAGTTCACCATTATGACAATTGAGGATAGTCTGACCCCTCATTTTGCATCTTTATTTTTTAGGATTTTATGTATTTTGAGGGTTTTACAGGTTATTTCTTCATTATAGGTTTCCAGCAACCTCAACGATCATTTTGCAACCTCATAGTGACCAAAGGTGACTAAAAAAATACCTCACGACCACCCAGAGAAGGGATTTTTAGCATTTTTGTAGACGTATGCACCAAAAAACAAGCCTATGGGACCCATAGGTGCCCCTTTCCCTCTCTTGGCACCCGAGTCTAGCATATTCCTCCATCTCTAGATTTTATCTAGCTTTGTTGTGATAGTCAGTTCTTTGGATTTTCTAGTTTTCCAACTCTGTGAACCTTCAAGATCTCTATGAATCAAGTAAGTAATCTTACCTCTTATTTATACTTAGGGTTTTACATACTTTGGATGAGTTTGCTTGGGTTAATATATGTACTTAATTGCATATTCGTTTATGGCTACAATAACAATCAGATCGGGCACATAAATTCACATTTTATCTTAATCATTTTGGTGAACCTAATGTGAAATGAACACTTCTCTCCTAGAAACTTTGTGTGTGCCTTGGATTCTACCAATCACATTCCATCCCCCCTGAAGGGCACAATTTCAACACAACGATTAGTCCTCCTTTGGGCTACATACTCCTTTAGTGACGTTGCATGCACCCCAAATGACTAGGGAATTATTTGGGTGAATCAATCACCACATACGTAGTCTATAGTCATTACACAACATAACATAGTACCGATACAACACAATTTTTAGTTTTAAGGCTCGGGAATCGACTTGGGTCCTTAGTATAGCATAGTTCTTCCCGAATGCCTATAACTAGGGAAGTTACATGAAATTTGGTAGTTTAGCACAATCTATAGAACTCTACAAGGTGGATTTTACAGGGCATACAATCCTTATAACTTTCGTGTTGTATCTAATTGATTAAATGTTACACATCATCTGCAGTAATGTTCTACATTGTGGGAAGTGGTTAAATGTTGGAGGATAACATTGGAATTTTCTCCCTACACTTCTTTCATGACTTGGTGTGAGATTGCCCCAAAAAATTGGATCTAGCATAATTGGCATGAGATCACCCAAGAAAATTGTTCTTCTATAACATATTCAAGATCCTATGTACATTCTTTCCTCATCACAGTTAGGTTCACATGTTCCTTTTTCACATTTTCATATTTTAAATACTTTTTTACACATTTTGATCATATACATGTGTATTTGAATATTTTTTTGTTCTTCTCTTTTATAGGTCTGTCTATATGGGAAGCAATATTCAACATCATTCACAACATAAAAACAACAACAACATCAACATCAACAATAGGCACATCAAGACATCCACACATGCATTTCCACCCTAGGTTCATTTTCATCACCACTTTTTGCTCTTTCTTCTCCTTAACATCTATGCTTCAAAATTTTATCATTCCAATATTTTTCTTATCCATCATCACACTCTTTTTGCATAAATCTACATGGTTATCAGGTACGCATCTATATCTACTTTATGTTACCAATATTTTCACTCACCAACATAAAGTGGTGGAAAATGTAGACACAAAATCATGCACTTTGGGTATCTATTTAGTCCTGATTTCATATTAATATTCATATAATTCCTAAGTAAGAAAATTACTAACTAACCCATGTCTTTAGCCACCTTTATTTACTTTTTGATGCCAATTTTGTTCTTACACCCTTACTTGCTCGTTTTCCTTTTTATACCTAGGAATTTATTATCCTGGACACCAAAGTGCCCAACTAGGATGCTAGCTCTAGGCACCCTCATCCCCTCTCGGGATCCCCTAACCTTAGTATACTTTGTTCACATCTTTTAGGTCTTTTCTATTTGTTTGAGCATCTTATATTTTTGGTATTCAGCCTTTTCAGGGTTGATTATGAAGTTCAAGCAAAAGAATCATATAAATATAAAGTTATGTGATCATAATAAAGGACCAAACAGTAAGCATTAGCTATCACCACCTAAGGTTGCATCCATTAAGCATCTAAGAGCTATATTGCATCCATATATCACCATCAAAGAGACACAAGGGGTGGTTATTCTATATACACTTCATAGGAGGGAATTTCATTCTATTTCATGCACACATCGATTACATTTATTTACATATAGCTTACGTGTTCGCTATCAAGTGTGACATGCACAAGAGCCACCTAGGGAATGAATCCGCACACACACATAACTAATTAGGTTTGAGATGCGGTGCATCTCTCAGTCATAGGTTCACCATTGTGAAAACTGAGGATAGTCTAACCCCTCATTCTACATCTTTCTTTTTTAGGATTTGATGTCTCTTTAAGATATTTGCATGTTATTTCGTCATTGAAATTTTCCAGTGACCTCGTCAATCATTGTGTGACCTCATAGAAACTAAAGGAGAACAACAAATAATACCTCACAATCACCCAAAGGAGGTTTTCTAAGAATTTCCATAGACAAAAGAACCCAAAAATAGGGCTAGGGCACCCACAGGAACCCATGTCCCTCTCCAGATGCCCCAGATCTAGTATGTTCCTCCATCTCTAAATTTATTGGACTTCGTTACAATAGTCAATGATTTGATTTTATAGTTTTCCAACTCGTGTACCTTCAGGATCTCTTTGAATTAGCTAAGTCATATTAATTTTTCTTTTCACTTAGGGTTTTACTTAGTTTGTCTTAGTTTTCTTGGGTTAAGTTTTGTTCTTAATTGTATATTAATTTCTTCTTGCTACATAACAATCAGATTAGGCACATAAATTCACATTTTAGCTTAATCATCCGCTATCTTAAAATAACTAGATTTGGCTAACATGGTCACATTTCCCACCACTACACCTTTCGTCCGATGATGAACCTAATCCATCATGGTATAAATACCATGAATATTGTGCACACCATTGTGTTAAAGGTCACGATACAGATAGATGTCTGAAGCTTAATAAATTCATTCAAGATATCTTAGATCATGGAGACATTGAGCTTGATGAAAAATATTCCTCTAAAACATCTAAAAATAGTTGGGAATTTACAAGGAACCATTCCCCAAGCATAAAAATACATAAAAGAAGTCGGATCAAGGTCAATCCTCTCAAGGAAAGAGTACCAACCATGTTATTGGCCAAACCTCCAATCCCTTTGATTCTCTTATTGGCTATGTCCATCCCATCAACACCCACATCTATACCATCAAAATCAAATCTCAAGAGTATGTCATTACAACACGAAGCACTCGTATTACTATTTCAAGACCCCCTTTTTCTACTCCTTCGATGGTCATTACGATCTCCTTGAACAACTTGAGAATACAACCTTCAAGATTTCTATCTTGGATCTTCTCAAGATATCTACTATTCATAAGGATATCCTCTATAAGGCCCTTCAGGAGTCAAGAGTTCCTTCTGACATTGATGCTTCATGCTTCCAATCCTTGGTTACACAAATCACTCCATCTAAACATATCATTTTATCCAAAATAATATTCTATCGGATAATCAAACACACAATTTTCCCTTATATATAGAAGTGATCATTACTTGTAAAAAGATCAAAAGGGTTCTTATGGACAACAAATCTGGTCTTAACATCTACATGGTAAAACTTATGAAACAATTGGGACATAATACTAATGAGATAGAGCCTGATGTGATCACTATCAAGTCATATGAAAATGCATAGTGAAATTCATTTGGGACCATCACTCTACCTCTGGAAGTTGGTCCTATCACACAAGACTCAATATTCTATGTCATTAAATTGGACCTTACCTATAATATTCTCCTCAACCCCCATGGATCCATGTCACGTAGAACATTCCCTCCACTTTCCATCAGTGTATCAAGCTCCATTATCAAGGACAAGAACTTACTATTCCTAGAGACCTACAACCATTTTCCCATTTTAGAACATTAGCTAGTTATTATCATATTGCTTATGAACTTCCTTCCACTGAGTTAGTTTTGACTTGAAATCAAAATCCCTCACTTCTTATATAGATCCAGATACACTTCAACCACATGAAGGTGGTACTTCCACCTCCATATCCCCATTTTCTACATGGGAAATGAAAATCCTTCATACCGATGGATAATATGACCTTCAACAAGCCCTTCTTGTGTCAAATCTTCTATTGTATCCTAAAATATGTAGTAGGCATAACTTCTAGCCATAAAGATCTCAAACACCGACACTCTAGATATATTTACCACTGGAAGTCTCTTAGCTTATGATATATTGGGTAATACTTACACATCCCAATCTCCTAATGAAAGGATGGCCTCGTGCTATCAATCTATTGGATATGTCATCCCTAACAAGATTATGTATAACATGGGATAAAAGGATACACATGTATTTTTATGAGAAAGACTTGCAGGAACCTCTTCCACACATGAGAAAATGGAAATATATAGCATTGGTATTTGGCCATATGGGTCCCCTCCTACAAAAGTTGACGCCACCTCTTTTGAATGTAAGGGTAGTTTTTCTGTTACTATAGAAAAATAGAGTCCCTTTGTAGTCTTTACAAAGACCTTACTTCCACAAACTTATTTCTTGATATGGCTATTTTAACCCTATCCCCATCTATCCTAGAAATGAGATAAACCTTATACATCCATCCCTCATAGATAGGGACCAATAGAGACACATACCAATTAACCTTTTTCATAATGAGGAATCTATTTGATAATTCATGGGGATCCGTGATGATATTCCTATCAAAGACCATAATAAAAGTTTCTCCATCAACCTTGATACCTATGCCTACTTCGGAGAGGAAGATGAGTTTTATGGTAAACAAAGAGAAAAGGAGGTTCAAATACCTTCTAGCAAGAAAAATAATAAGAAATCAAAATTCTAGAATGAGAACCTCTTTGAGGTACTTGCAGATAAACAATATGCAAAAACCAAAATGGATAATATTGCTAACCATCACACTAGTGAAAATATTATAGATACACCTATAGAGGAAGAGATTAATCTCCCTTCTGATCCTACATGTATGGATGATGGTTCTAAACTACTAGTTGAGGAGATAATTGATGCCAACCTTAATACATAAGAGGAGCCTAAAATTGTCAAACTTGGGGCTTCACTTTCAACACATGATAAGAAACCTTTTATTGTTCTCCTTAGAGAATTTGTGGATATATTTTCTTGGTCTTATGCAGACATGTCAGGATTGGATCCTCTTTAGTATTGCACAATCTAGTCATGCATGAATCTGCAAAGCCTACCAAACAAAAATTAAGAAATATTTTCTCTTTTGGTAAAAGAAGAGTGTGGATAAGTGTTTAGCTTGTTGGTTTTATCATACTTTTCGTTTATTCGAGTGGATTTCCAACATAGTCCATGTTCTTTGGAAGCCGATAGGCATCAAAAATTACAAACATTTTAGGGACATTAACAAAGCATGTCCTAGAGATGACTTTCCTCTTCCAAACATTGACATGATCATCGATTCTACTACTGGTCACAAAATTTTATCCCTCATGGATGGATTTTGAGCTATAATCAAATAAAAATGGTAGAAGAGGACCAAAAACAAAAATGATTTCACTACCCCTTGGGGTACATTTTGTTATCAAGTCATGCATTTTGGCCTCAAAAATTTAGGCACAACGTATCAATGAGATATAAATCTTATCTTCCATAACATATTATATAATATTGTGGAGGATTATGTTGATGGTATCCTTGGGAAATCTAAGACTATATCATAGCATCTAGAAATCCTATGACATATATTTCAATGATTAAGGGATTATAAGGTCAGGATCAATCCAAAGAAGTGTGTCTTTGTGTGATTTCAGGTAAGCTATTGGGATTTATAGTTTCTAGAAGAGGAATTGAAGTGGACCCAAAAAATTCACTTGTTATGGAGATGCCTCCTCCCAAGAACCTCAATCAGCTACATAGCCTACGGGAAATATCCAAGCCATCCACATATTCATATTCTATCTCATAGATAAATTTAATTCCTTTACTCATCTACTTAAAAAGATGTTGATTTTCATTGGAGACCTGAGTGCCAACAAGCATTTTCCTAGCTCAAGGAGCATTTGGATGACTTATCTATTCTTGTACCACCTACCTTACATGAACCCCTTCTGCTATATATTTTAGCCACTCAATTTTCTATTGGCATGCTCTTTTCACAATATGATCTAAATCACAAAGAGAGATCTATATATTACCTTAGCCACACATTGATCTCCTATGAGATCAATTTTCCATAAATTGAAAAATCATGTATGGCTATTGTTTTCACTTTTCAAAAAATTTCATAACCTTTTGAATAGCAAAAATAATCTTATATCTAAAGTTGATATGCTCAAATACCTTTTATCTAAACATGTGCTTACTAGAAGGATGAATTATTGGATCATATTTCTTAATGAATTTGATATTGAGTATTTCAACCTGAAAGAAATCAAGGGACAAGTGCTTGTTAATAAACTAGATGAAGCTCCTCTACCTAGAATGGAACCACTAAGTCTGGATCTACCAGAGAATTTTCTTCTATATATTGAATAATCTTCCACTTGGAAGATATAATTTTATGGTCATTCACATTTAATGGATTAGGGGAAGGTGTTCTTATTATCAGCCCCACAAGGTATCTCATCCCTTAAGCTTTCAAACTTGGCTTCCCATGTACCAACAATATTGTTGAGTATGAAGCTCTCATTACAGGATTGGAAGTCGCTATAATATGGAACATCAAACAAGTTAAAGTTGTAGGTGACTCCCATCTGATCATTAAACAAGTTAATCATGGGTATAAGGTAAAATATGAGATTATCATTCCATATAAATGGATGGTAGACACCTTGAAGGAATACTTTTCTCAAATCACCTTTCAACAGTCCCAAGAGCACATAACCATTTGGCGGATGATGTGGTTACCATTGGATCTTTGCTATGACTATCTCCGAGATACTAGGGACTTTCACTTCCTTATTAATCATCTTACGGTACCCTCATATGACATGTTAGAATCATGTTTGGTATGTGAATCTTTTGGTCCATTTTCCCATGAGTACGTTGATATATTTAATTACTTACAAGATGGTATTTTCCCTCCTGAAATTTCCCACTCCCAAAAGTGAACACTTATCCAAAAAATAACTCATTATACCCTACTTGGATGAATTCTCTATCATCAAGGCTATGGCGGGATCTGTATTACATTGTCTTAATTCTAAGGAGAATTTCTAAGTAATCAAAGAGGTGCACAAATGAATATATGATGCTTAAATTAGTGGTATGGTCCTTGTAGATAATATTTTTCATGTAGGATATTATTGTCCTACTATGGAGATAGATTGCTACAAGTATGTAAATAAATTCTTGTTATGTCAAAAGTATAGTAATATAATACATGCTCCATCACAATATTTGTAACCTATCACTACACCATGGCCATTTTCAAAGTGGGGACTTGATCTCATAGGGAAGCTCACACCAACTTCCTTTAATGGCCATAAGCACATTATCACTGCCACTGAATACTTTACCAAATGGGTGGAGGTTGTTCCTCTCACCTATGTCACTAGTGTTCAGATATCTAAGTTCATCATGAACCATATCATTTTCCACTATGGTATCCCTTCTACCATTGTATCTAATAATGGAAAATCCTTCAAGAAAAAACAAATGAAGGCATTGTGCCAATGCTTTAAAATTTGCCAAAATTAGTCTACCCCTTATTACCCTCAAGGTAATGTACAAGCGAGGATTTCAATAAAACTCTTATTAGGATCATGGAGAAAATGGTTGGTAAATATGGTCGTATTTAACACTGAACCCATTATACCCCTTGAGATCAAGCTTCCTATTTCTAGATCTCCTTACGATATTATCTAGATAATGATAAGTATTATTGAGTGGTTAGCCTAACGAGTTAGAACAACTTGATGAAATATGCCTATGCCTTAGATAATCTTAAAGTGTATCAGAATCGAGTTCACAAGAGCTAAAATAAGCACATCATCCCTCATGAATTTGAGGTGGGAGACCTTTTCCTTAAGGATAATCAGTTCAATACCACCAAGGAATGTGAAAAGAAAGGTAAGTTTGAGCCTAACTGGTTAGGGCCATACATTGTGGTGGCTAAATTTGGTTATGGTGCTTATAATCTTACCTATCCTAATGGTGATGAGCTTCGAGAGCCCATGAATGCCATGCATCTCAAGATATTCTACACTCTAACATGAGGAACTATAAAAATCACAAAAAATCATAAATTAAAAAGTTAGTAAAGAGAAAACCAAATTGTCCAAGTGTGAAAACCACATAATTGTGGCACTTTGGATAGATCCTTTGGTGAAAATAAATTTTGGGACCATAGGATGATTCTATTGTTCAAAATAAACTCATCTTTAGAGCATGGTCACTTCTTCCTAACTTCTCCATTTATCATTTATGTGTTATACTATTGAAATTGTCCCTATTAGCCTTGATTCAGCTGATCCTCTTCTTTTATATATGCACATGATTCTCCTTTGTATATTATCAACTCTCACATGGGGGCATCTTGGAACTTAGTTCTTCATGTACATAGTTTTGAAAGCCTTCAAAAATCCAAAACAATGAAAAACTCAAAAACACTAAACATTGGAAGCTATCTTGAAAAACATCCTACTTCAATGCTTTTTTGTTCTAGCGCATGACATACGAGATAATCTTGATCTTCCTTTATTAACAAAGTTGGTTTACTTGGTATGTCCATCTTCCCTTGCATAAATCATTTATCAAGGAATTTTCATAGTGTACATTTCTTTTCATGGGAATTTTTGTCTTCCGACTATTCCCTTACATGTATCTTTTCTTTGGGCATCATTTTAACCCGTATCATACAACTCGAATACTTGAAAAATAAAATTGAATAATAAAAACATTGGTACATATTTTCTTGAGCATTGTTTGTTTAAGTATGTTTGTTTGTGCATATTTATTTTCTTTCTTGCTTGTTTAATTTCTCGTATTACATTGATTTATGTATTTTACTTTGATTTAGTTCTTTAGCATGGAACAAAAAATCAGTATTATGGATTTTCATGTCATTTTACCCTTTTTTATGCTTATATCAAATAAATAGCTAATTTTGAGCTAGGATGGTACATTAGCTACGTCATGATCTTCCCATTCCCCATTTATCTTATCTTTCATTCTACTTCATTTTCTTCCCTCCCTCCCTTGTCTCTTACGCACGAAGAGTCCAGGGATCACTTTTTAATCAATTTATTTGAACAATGGCCAACCAATCCCAGTTCAAATCCCTTCTAGTGTAATGACCCTTTTTATTCTACAAGATCATTTAATAAAAGCATAACTTGTAGTCAACAATAGTGACCTTGTGAAATTACCAACAACAAAGTTTGTCTTTGGTATTATGCAAATATATTTTCTTCTTTTCAAGAATCCATCAACCTTTTCTATTACCCCATTGACCCTCGAGGGCATCCTCCATCCTACTAATTTTTCTTCTACCATTACAAAATTTAATTGTCTATAATTGTCTATTATCTTTGAAGTGGCATTGCTCGCACTACACCACATCAAAGAGGGGAAAATGTAGACACCTAAATATAGCTACATGGTTTTAACACTAAAATTTCACTTATTATCCTATTTTCTATCATTTGGTTATAATTAGTATCTTCCTTTCTAATTATTTAATACTCCCCTCCATCTTAGTCAATTAACGACACTTCATTAATTAACTAGTCTCCCCCTTCATTCTGGATACAAATTAACATTACTTTGTTAGTTATAATCTTATTCTAATTAATTAATTAATTAACCAATATTAATTAATTAACTCTTCAAATGTGAATTCACCCTTCTTATTGGATCATTCTCCCTTTCGATCCTTCATAATCCATCAATTTCTCTCCAATTGGCTTTTCCAAGCCTAACTTGGTCTATTAATCAATTCTAATTGATTAATTCAAATCAAACCAACTTACATGAGTTGGAAACTCTAATTAACCTTCCCTAATCATACTTAAACCATTATAAGTCTACATATTACTTTCTAATCCTAAAAGTTATTTTTATCCCACATTCATGAGGATGAAAGTTTGCCACATATAGAAAACTATATAAAGAACCTTACCCCCTCCCTTCCAAGTTTACACCATGTCCTTGGTAAGATATCTCGCATATAATAAGAGCATTTGAAGACTTGCAAGGATCATTGATCAATCACACTCACCCCTTTTCTACTTGGCTAAGAGTAGTAAGAGAAGAGCCATATATGGAAATTAAGCCATATTAGTGAGATCTCTTCCTCTTCCTTGGAGAAATCCTTTAATCGCACATGGCTACGTACAACTCACTAAAGGAAGTATTTATAATGTAAAGCCCATGAAAATATCAAAGGATGCTATGCATTTCCTATTTTAATGTTAGATGCATTATTTTAAGATTTTCCTTTTAATGGATTTATCTTTATGTTTATGATGAACTAGTTTAGTTATTCAATCTACTTGGTGTTAATAAATCTTAGATTTTTGTGATGGCTCCCGCCGATGTTGTGTCCTCCATTATGAACCCTAGATTTAAATCTCTATGTGATTACAACCCATATAGTGTTGGGAATGATAGAGGAAACCCGATGAATTTCCTTCTAGGATTGGTTTGGTTTCTTCTACAAACTAGTTTTTCCTCTCCCTAATCCATTTTTGGTCGTTGATACAACAATATCTAGATACGTATTTGGTTCTACCACACTAGATGATGATAGCCATGGTTTTTTGGCTACCAATGTGGGAGGCTCCACTCAAAAAATGAATTTGTTTTTAGGAACCAAAATACAAATTTCTCGAAACCCTTAGAAGCCATTCGGATCATGTTGTAAGACCTTGTTCACACCACGAACGGTAATACCTTGTGCATTCGAGATCCACCCTCTTTGGCTTAAGTTATTGATTTGAAATTTATTCTTTCTCAAAAAATGTGTTATAGGGTTGGTCATTTTGGGATGGATTTTGCTGGCAAATCTCTTATGGATGCCTCTAGGCTCAGCTCTTGTGGGATTACCCACAATTCCATGATTTTGTATTTGGTACTCTTTTGGTCAAGGCCAAGGATCATAGCTCTGCACCTTAAGGGGAACTCTTGAAAAATTCATCATCCTCGAAATGCCCAGAAACTCCTCTTCCACACACTTACATCATTGAGAAATCCTCTGAAACCCCAGTCTTGGAGATCAAGGATGAAGAATTTTTAAACCTGTTGCAAGACATTAAATCAAAGGCCTTGATATGTAAATTTAATGGTGTCTGGCCATCTTCTATGAAGTGTTCTATTGGATTCATACCTCATGGACAAAAAATTGTAGAATTTTCCTTTGTGCCCGAGGCTTCTTCATTGTCTTTTCAATGAATTGAAGGATTACCAGAGAGTTATTGATGAGGGTCCTTAGTTCTGGGGTTCGAGTGGAAATTTCCACTACCCCATGGTTTCCATATTTTCACCTAAATAACTTCTCCATCCCGCAGGTTCTAGTCTAGTGAGGTTATCAAATCTTCCCCTCCACTTTAGTTTTTCTCTGAATACATTGGAAACCTCCTAGGGTGGTTCATTAAAGAAGACAACCAGAGGTTTCGAGTGGTCTGCATACTTATGTTAGGATTTCCATTGAATTTGTTCTCAACAAAGGTTTTCCGATAGGATGATCCTAAAGATGGGTGATATAAGCTATTTCTAGATTATCAACTATGAAAATACAACTTTCAGATGTTGAAATTATAGAACATCGGGTCATCTCCATGTTGCCTTCCCTATGAAGAAAAACGACTCCTCGCAAAAAAGGAGCTATTCCCAAGCATTGGAGTCCACCAGATTTAGAAGTAAAGATTATTATGACCTAGAGGATCAAAGAGATACAACTATAACTCCTTCAGTTGCAGCTACAACTCCATATACTGTAGATTTTGTCCCTTCGATTATAATCTCATTTAGATTGAGCTCCTTCTAAAGAGGTTGGGAAGTTATTGATTATCATTCCCTCTTTGGAAGGACCTTATTTGACACAAAAAAACCCATAAATATGATCACTTAGAATCAGATAAGGATGGTGTACTTCCTCTTGATGGATCCTTGGCCTTGGACTTAACGGAATACAATCCTCTTATTGCAGAGATTCTTCGAAGGACAAACGGAAATTAGTGCCTTCAAAGAAGGGAAAGAAGAGAAGGCAATGAATTCCCCTATCTTTATTATCCTCCTTTTTGTCCATCTTCTCTTTTTCTTTATCGGTCTTGTAGTCTTCCTAGGTTACATGTCCTCTTCTCCCTTTGCTATTCCATTTGCTACTTCTAGGTGCATTTTTCCGGAGGTGTTTCTTCTCCTTCTTGGTTGATGCGATTTACTACTAATTTTGGACAATTGCTACTCCTCTTGTTTATTTCTTGTATTTCTCTTTTTCTTTTTCATTTGGTTTGGACCTTATTGGTCCTTTACTCCCTTTTCCTTCGGGCTTCTTCTCTTCATTTATTTATTGTTATATCTAGCCTTTGGGGCATTTTGTATAAGGATGTGGGTCCTTTCAACACCCTCAACCTTTACCAATTTCCATAAAAATATACTTGGTGTTAGGTTCTAATAACTACCTTATATTTTTATGAAGCATACATGTGTTATTCTTATATCGAATGGTTAATGTTGAAATTTAATTAATTAGAATAACCCCTTGTAGCTTCTATTTCATTCCTTTTTGGTTAGGTGTAAATCTTTATCTAATCTAAGAAGGGTGAAAACAATGGGATCAAACACCAAGGAACTACCAAACATGGATACATTAATATGTTTGGGTCAAAGATAATACTCCTTAATTATTAAAGAGCCCACCTCTTAAGTGAATGTGATTGCTTAATTTTAGAACTAAACCTTTGTGTTGTAATATACTCATAAGCTTAAACCAAAATGAAGGCCCTCTCTGAAACCACTAATAAAAAAATTAATTATGCCTTTATTCCACAAATATTTTTAATATCCCTTTTTCTATTTTTGATGATTTAATTTCATTCAGATAAATGCTATTTCATAGTAGGTATATATCCTCTAAATTTCCAATTGATATCCAAAATTGATATATAATACTTATTTCCCTCTAAACTTATCCGAACTAACACATTATCAAAGCGTTTTTACTAAATTAGTGAAATTTTACGGGCATTACATGTTATCCTAGGATATAGCTTGAGTTAAGGTATTATTTGATTAGTAGTAATTTTAATTAATTACAAATAACTAGTATTTATTTAAATATTCATAACTTGATGTAATATAAAATTAATAAAGAATTGTATTATATTTTTGTATTAAATTCTGGTATGGAAATTTTATTACACATGGAGTACCATAACACAATGAATGATATGAAATTATTGACAATAGAAATTCAATACACAAGGAAAATAAATTAATCAAATTATATGACAACTAATTATACCACCACATGGTTCTATGAATTACTAGATAGAAATAAAGATTATTCGTTGAAAACCTCAAATAGAGTGGACGAAGCTTGAATATCTTAGCCATGTAAAATCATACTTGGAGATACATGGAAACACATAAAGATACCTTCAGTTACCTAGAGACACATACATTTACTCTTACAATGACACAATGAATGATCTAACATTACTGATAAGAAATTTAATACATGAGACAAATCAATCAATCAAATTATATAATTTTAATCCATACACCATGGGATTCCATCAATTTATAGGTATAGATGTCAATTTTTTTAATCCTTGAATGGAGTGGAAGAGTCTTCAATATCATAGATACAACAACTCATACTTGCATATACATGGAAGCAAATGTAGACACCTACGTTTACCCTTATGCAGATTAAAATAAGATGGCTATGAATTCATATCAAAGAAAATCTTAGCAAAGTGTTTCCATTCTAATTGTGCACAAAATGGTAGACTAACATTATTCTATAAAATTAAAAAATCAGATTTAACTGTGTAAGGAAATCATAACATTCTTTTATACAAATCAATATATTATATAACTTGTATAAAATAACTATGTGGAAAATAACAATCTTGTTTCAAATATGGTGTTTTATAGACATGATAATATCAAAATTTTGAAATTATTTTATGGATAAAACATATAAAATATGTAAACATGCATGAAGGTTAAAATTTACAATCCATATAGTTGAATTTGGGCCTTAGCTATACAATGGTTTAATTATAACCACTAATCTTGTAATATGAAATGAACACTCTATGACATAAAGTATATATGATCTAAATACTTTGGACATTGATCTTGGTCATTAATCATTAAATCTTAGGTGAGGTGATATGCATATGTACGAGTTAAGCTTTCAAAATTCACTTTGTTGATATTCAATATTTATTTTTTGTCGTTAATCTTAATCTATTTGATGGAACATATGAATAAATGATTGATTATCGATTGGAATATTGTTCATCGATGTAATTGTTTATTTAATTTGGTATGTCAATATTACAACTTCATTTGGAAAGTGATATAATTTTATCATAGGAGGTTCAAATTTTGATTGTTGATCTAGTGATTAAATCTTAGTCGTAAAGTTTTCAATATTGTTTATGTATGGTCAATGCTTTGGAGATTAGATCCTTAGATTAACTATTGATCTACAAGATTCAATCTAAACCATACATCTTCAAATTGGATCTATGAAATATCATTCGGAGTGGATGAATCTCATATTTTAGAATCATAACTTGATGCATTGTTCCTTGACCATGCATGTGATTCCTTGACTTGATTAAGGTCTTTCCGTATGATAATCATGAATAAATGTGATAATGTCTTAGATGATCATGGGTGATATTATAGAACAAGTCATACTTGGGTACACTTGTAAACTACCTAGACATACTTATAGCTAACTATTGCACTGAATAATTTTCTTACATAATTTCATATAGTCCAATTTTTGGTAGGTTGGTCAAAATCGATACAACTATAGCTGCCAAAAGTTTTAAAAATTTGAATTTTTGTAAAGCACACATTACATATTGATGGTTGAATGCTATTTTTCAAACATGTCAAATACATCTAGATTTATTAGGGTCATCAAATATGTGTGAAGAAAAATTAGTAGATTTCATGTAAAATTCTACTAGTAAAATATAATTAACACAATGTGAATTGTATGAAAATAAATTGAAAAGTTATGTTATTTTTTAAGAAATATGTGTTTGTGAGTTACAAATGAAATAATTATTGGGGCTTATATGGTTCTAATATCAATCGGACATGTGATTCTTTGAGTCTTGAAATAATTAATTTGGTTCTTGTCTTATTTTCTATAAGCATATAAACTATAAGAGGTATTTTTGCTATTAATATAAAAATGTTGCCTTTTATAGTGAATTAGTTACTTGTCAACCATAGAGAGAGAGAGAGAGAGAGAGATTATTGTATTCTAGGCACCTTAGAGTTACCTTTGTATTGACAATTATGAAATCACCTATGGATTATTATTTTCATTACTTTTGTATGTCGAGACATTACGGCCTTTGGCTCGACCATTCAATTTTTATTCAAGGTTTGAAACCTTAATTAGCTCATCTTCAATTTTTTAGCTTGTTTATGTTGCATAATACTCATTGCCAAAATATTATTATACAACAAGTTGTTAAAGACCAAATAGAATTGTTCCCAATGGACAAGATAATTTTCAATACTCTTAACTAAAAAAATTTCTTCATAATTATCTTGTTATATTTTATCCCCCTTATTTCCATCTATAGAAAAAAATTCACATCTTAAGGAAATATTATATTGAGATATTTCATAGTTCGTACTCATTAGATCTAAATTGTACTTATTACCAATTAAAATAGGTCTAAAAAGTCCTTTTCAAGGAAAATTTAATATTCCATATTTAGAAAATCTAAAAAGGAAAAAATTTCAGAGTAGGATAGTGTACCATTCACCTAAATTTTCCAGTATAAATTATTTTAGGGGTCAGCTTTGCCTACTATTGAAAACTAATCCTATATAAACATAGGTAATTCGTTGGGTAATAACTTACTAGTAAGGTACCATTTGAAGTATAATCAAGTACTGTGTGAACTTGTGAAGTACCATCAGACGCACGACAAGCAGTGTAAATCAGATTACAGATGCATGAAAAAGGTGTAAATCATAGAAAAGATGCATGAAAAGTAATGTTTTTCGACACGCAACAAGTAAGGCTTACTGATGTGTAAGAAGAAAGGTTTGCTAACACACAACAAGGGTCCAGATGAATGAAAATAGTGCAGATGTGTGACAAGAGTGAAGATGTGTGACCGGTGGTTTTTTGACGCATGACAAGGATGCAAACACATGACAGGAGTCCAAATGTACAAGTGTGTAGACGGGTGACCAATTCCCAAATCAAGTACTCAATGGAAGCTGCTAGTGCTCAGAAGAGCTAGAAGGTAACCAAAATATCTCAAAATTCAACATTGTTCAAGTATTTTGGAAACTTTATAGCTACCCATACAACTACCGTTGGAATCAATTGGAGTACAGACTGTGTGGAAGGTATTATTAAAGTGGACATGGCTTCATCACAATATTAACCAAATGATACCTATGATGAAAACATGCTAGAGCTTGAAGATATTCATGTTGAGATGCAACCAGAGAGGATCAAGATATCTCAAATACTCAAAAAATGTAACACCAAAATCAAATGAAAATTATGGTTCATGAAAGAGGAAACAAGATGATTGAGATATTCCTAAAAAATTATGGTCATAAAAGTAAAACTTTTAAAGTAAAATTTAAAAGTAAAATAGAATATGTGGACACTTGGTAGGACATTTAAGTTTGAGTGGGCTATTAAATTTCCTTTTATTTAACTTGTAGAGCCAATGAATTCTAAAGATGCCCCAATTTGAATGTACATTTACAATATGTACAAAACTAGGAAAACAACAAAAAATGTAAGTGAAGTTGGACACAATTCAAAAAAATTGTAAAAATATGTGACTATACAACAAGAGGATGGCTAGAAAACAAACACACAGATGGAAAAGCAAAAAATAATGTATACATGTTAAATGCACGATAGAGTATGAAGTTGAATAAAAAAGATGCAAACATGTCATGGAAAAGGGTGGAATAATCACATCACAAATTGGTAAGGTGATTGAATCAAATTTGCATGTTAAAAGCATACAATTCTCTACCATATTCCACATCCTTAAGAAGGAAGACCTATTTCTGATTTCATTGATTTAAAAATTTTGTTTCAATATAATGGAATGCATAATGTTAAATCAATCTCATTGGTCGAAAATAGTGCACGCACGGGAAATGGCTAAATGTCTTGCAATGATTGAAAAGGAAGATTTGAAAGAGAGTGTAAAAAAATAAAATTTTATATCTCTATCAATTGATGAAGTAACAATAGTTGAAAACACCTCATGGGTATGCATCCATGTTTATACTTTTGAAAATCATATAAGGCAACTACATCTGTTGGATGTATAGAAAATGGTTGAAAATTGCAATGTTGAAAACCTATATAAAATAGTTGTTTCCAATTTGAAAGATATTATTGGCATGAATGAATATGAAATTTCTAAAAAAATGGTATGTGTCGGTCACGATGATGCATCGGTTATGCGAGGTCATTGAAGCTGGGTTGTGTGTTCTATTGCAAACAACAGTAGCCCCTTATATGTTTGTAATTAATTATATGGATCACATAATGAATCTAACATATTAAATAGTTGGCAACTTTGAAAATGCTGCAAAAGTAGAAGACCTTATCAGAGAGTTTTATTCCTATATGTCAAGTAGTCCAAAGTGATTTCTTGAGTTTCAAAAATTTGTAATTGGAATTATAGATGGTAAAAGATTCAAAAGGATGTTGATATAAGGTGTATTTCTATGTATACGCATGTATGTAGTATCCATCATTGGCTGGTTTTATGCACAAATATCATAATGAAGTTGACAAAGCTAAGGATTTTGTGTTTCATTTAATGGATCTAGAAACATTGCTTCTTGTTTCACCGAATTATTGTGTGATAAAACAGATAAGGTAAAAGTTCAAGGAGGAATACCTGTGATTATGTATTTGGTAGGTTGAATGTGTGTGCGTGTACTGATTTTATCCAAGATACTTGTAGAGAACTCCTTTTTTCTGGAAGGACCACCTATAGATACCAAACAAATATTTTATCAACTTAATGAAAGTAAATGCAAGAAATAAAGGTCTATTTATAACACTTTGATTTAGGTATCTCAAAATGTTATAACAAACTAGATTAAGAAAAGTATTGAAATCTAAACTAATCTAGCATCGTGGAAAGGTATGTTTCTGGTTGGGACAGTCACAGGGGTGTTAGGTAAGGTCACAGAGGTATCTAGGTAAGGTCTAGGGTGGAATTTAGGTGATGTTAGAGGAAGTTTGGTGAAGGTTAGCAAAAACACAGAGACCAACGTTGGTCTGGTGACTGATGCTGGTAAAGAGGGGGGACTCATGATGGTTAAGGTGACCGGAATCGGTAGGGGGGAAATTTGGTGGTAATTAAATAAAATTAGTTTTGGACTTCTTTGTGATTACACAAAGAATGAAGGGAGAATGGTTGGGTTTGTAATAATGCCAAGAAGACTCAAGAATGCATAGAGGTTAGGTACAGTAGAGAGCCAGAAAGGTTATGGGTGGTTGGATGGGTAGATTGGTAAGAAGGTGGGGATAGAGGAATGTAAGAAGGAATAAGATGTAATAACAAAATATAATGAACCTACACTTTAAGCAAGTACAAAATGATGAAAATCAAGTATACTTACTTGCATTTTGTAGGTCTGGTAGGTGAAGGAAGGCAAGTAGTTGATCCGTGAAGAAATTTTGTGGTCAATGCCATGAAATACTTCCTAGAGTGTTCCCATGAATATTCTAATGCCTTGGGATGAGCATCAGTGCTTTCTTGGGCATGTGGTTGAGTATATCCCATCATCTAGATGCTAAGAAGTCTCTTTGATTCATGCTTGAATGCAATAGAACTCTCCCAAAACTAAAATGACCACCAACCTAGGTAAAGAGTTGTGAAAGTGTATATAAGGTAACCGATGATGGTTAAGGTGACCAAGATGCATCGGTTGAGGATAACCAACATCGCTATTAAGGGAAAAATAGGTTTACCAAAAATAGGTAGATCTTTACTATTTTTGGCGTGATTTTGATTGAGTCCTCTTAGGGAAGTGGATTTCACGTGAGAGAAGGTAGGAAGGTCATAGAAGAAGTCCAATTAGGTTTTTGGAAGAAGTCTTAGTTAGTTAGGTTAAGTGGTGACTCAACACTGGGAGTGATGACTCGAGTGTTGAGAGTGATGACTTGGTCACTTGTGAGTTAAATGCCCTAGAATGGGTCCAGGGTGAGGTGTCTAGGTGATGTGTAAATTAACTTAATTAAAGTAATTAAATTAATTAATAATGTGAGGATGAACATTAATTCAATTGTAAGTAATTAAATTAATACGAATGTGGGTAAAGGGGTCATGGTTAGGTGAACACGTTACGTTAATTGATTGAAGGGGACCAAGGGGAGTGTGACCCAAATTTGGTGTCTACATTTTCCCCTTTTTGTCATGTAGCTTGTATTGATAAGTGATGCTGACAAAAAAAGGAATTAATGTCCAGGTATAAGTGAAGGTTAGGTTTCCCCAAGTAGGGCTAAAGGTGATCCCCCTCAAACTACGAATCGATGAGATGTTAAAAATTAGTCAGAGTGGTTTGATAAATGGGTAAGTGATGAAAATGAGGGTAGGTGGGTGTAGGTAAGGGTATGGTCATTTTGGGTAATGGGTAATGGTCATATTGGGTAATGGGTAATGGTCAAACACACACACACATATAGATTGTGATATGGTACCAGGTGGAAGAGCTTGCAAACTCTACATTGTCAAAAGGGTGATAGGTTTATCCAAACAAGGTTGAAGTGATTCAGGTATCCAAGGTATAGGATATGGTCATGAAGCACAATGAGGTCCAGTGTAGGAATGGGTAATAGGTTTTGTTCCATGGCACCAAAGGTATGGTCGAGATAAACATCACATCATTAGGCAAGGTAAGGTCATTAGGCTAAACAACACGGGTAACAACATCACAAGGTATAACGAGTACAAAAAATTCAAATGTCACAAAA
This sequence comes from Taxus wallichiana var. yunnanensis, assembly GCA_018340775.1. Lineage (NCBI taxonomy): Eukaryota > Viridiplantae > Streptophyta > Pinopsida > Cupressales > Taxaceae > Taxus > Taxus wallichiana. The sequence goes on from CM031237.1 coordinate 487,410,153, forward strand.
GGTGATTCAGTTAGGTATGTAGGTCAGGGCATAGGTAAGGCCAAGGTATAGGTAAATAACATGTCCCTAAATGTAGTTAAGGAAATGTACAGTAATGTAGGCTTGTGGGTAGGGTGTAATAGGTGTTGGTAAGGTCAAAAGTTGTTGGAGAATAATGTTTTTAGGAAAAATGGGCATGGGGTGGGTCAAATGGTTATGTCGGTGACCGATGTTGGTTATAGTGAAACCAACATCAGTTTGATAGGGCACGACATGAATGACATCAATCATGTCGATTTGGGGTTAAAAAGGAAAATTCATTTTTACGGATTCATTTTAACCTTTCCACTTTTAGAAAATGACAGAGGAGAAGTTGAGGAGTGGAAAATGATAGTACGAGATGTCTAGCTGAGTTGGCAAGCCACGTAGTAGGTGATTGGCATTTGATTGGTGGGTCCACAAGATCTATTCAATTGATTCGATTGGTTTTGAGGTGAGGAGTTGATTTTGGCATGGCAGAGGTGGGAGAGGGGGATCAGGGACCACCAACACAGGTAGAGGGCAGATGTGCCACCACCATGAGAGATGGTGCTGATTGAGGTAGGAGTCAATCTGAATCCTCATTTGGTTGAAAATAGTTTGTTGAAATTGGTTTTTTAAAAATTTGGGTGGAATGTTAATTTTGAAATTATGGGTAAAAATGAAGGAAATGAGGGGTGGGAAGGTCAAATGTAGGTTAAATAGGGTTGGGAATGAAGCTAGGATAGGTTTGGGTGGGTTAGAGTAGGTTTTTAGGTCAGTTTTTGTGAATTTTTGAGAATGGGGGATGGGTTTTTTTTTTTTGGCCAAAACAGAGACCGACACAATGGGGTCATGGGTTTGTCAACGTCGTTGGTTTGGCTTTGGTCAGCATCATCGTCAAGGTCTAGGTGACCGACACCAGTCAAAGAGGACCGATGATGGTCAAGGTGACCAATGATGGTCACGATTAAGAGTAAATAAGTGAAAGAAGGGGCTAGGTAGGAAAGTAAAATAGGTGAGGAAGGGGTAGGTGAAGATTTATGTAGAGGGAAAGGGTAAAATGTTATTTTGGTGATGTGGGATAGGTAAGTAGGTGAGATGAACTAAGATAAGTGGGTAATGATGATAAGGGACAGTAGGTTTGTAGGTGAATTAGGTAAAGGGGGTAGGCATGATTGATGTGGTTGGGTATTGGTGGTGGGTAATAGGTGATTTGAGGTGGTCAAGTCTTGACAAGGTCATGTTGAATGATGAGATGAGAGAGATCAGCTGAGGATGAGGGACAAAAGTACCACCCTACTAGTATAATGTGGCCTAGCATGACCATGGAGGAGTGGGAGCACATGACCGATGTTGGACTTAGTGTGATCCGATGCTATAGGCATATATATCCGAGATCATAGTTTGATGGTCACTCTCATCGATAGATGGGACTTCCATGACCAATACCTTTCACTTACCGATGGGTGAGATGACCATCACCTTGGAGGATGTTTATAGGATCCTGTGACTTCCTATTGTTGGGGAGCCAATATATTCCATTTCATCTAAGGCATCAGTGGAGCCGATAGTGGTGGTATTTGGTGAGGCGATGGGGCAAGCTGAGGTATCACAACACAAGTCTCACTTATGGAGATATGTATGCAGCCTATCCACAGGAGACTAGGCTATCAGTGTTGATGATGGTGGTGGTGGGATGTTTTTCTTTTCCATTCTAAGGGTGGTAGGTTTTCCCATGAGCACTGATGGGGTGCTACATGATATGATCGAGGAGTGGATATGCATTTTCTTGGGCACCAATTTCCTAGTTCATTTGTATAGGAGCTATGGGCCTATGGGAGATTGAGGAGATTTGGTATGTGTTGTACTTATTTATTACACTATTGGGCATATGAGCACATCATGTGTGTGTGCCCTAGTTGGTTTACCATGACAGATTGGTTCAGGGGTGGCTTGTTCAGAGTTGGTTTTAGACGATGATGGGTACCAGTCGGTGGACAACCAAGGGTGGCGAGGGACACATATGATGTGTCATACTACATGAAAATTGAGGGCCTTTCGGTAGTTGATATCATTGTGGAGGCCATATGTTGAATTATCCATCATATAGAGGCATGGCTGAGGAGTTAGAGGAGCTTCAACTACTTGAGATGGATATAGGGGTGGTGGATGGGGAGCATGAGATGATACCTATGGATAGGGTCGATGACAGTTTTGGATTATGACAGACGTGCCCCCACCTTTCCCATAGTACCATAGAGATGACGTGGAGAGACCCATGTCTCCACCACATGTCCAAGTGTTCCTATAGGGAAGGAGGAGCAGGTGGTAGATAGATGGATTGATGATGTGGGTGTCACTAATGGATACATATAGTGGTGGGTGGCACAACTACGGGTGACACCACCGGCTAGGGAAACCTGATTTAGCTATTGTCATAGTGTAGAGGGATACATTACAGGGTCAGTGGCCACCCTATAGGCACATATTACAGGTTACATGGACAACTCATAGGTCGAGGTTAGGCACAGTAGCCACTTTATAGGCTCAGGTGATGGCCCTACATGCCCAGTAGCACAGTGTAGCATAGGGTAAAGGTTCCTGCATAGGGGTGAGATGGGGATGGAGGATAGGTAGCCACCTACAGGCATATTGGTGACTGGTTTACAAGGTAAGTTGGCCACTATGCACAAATGTTGTTGTGGCCTTATAGGCCCAGGTTGTAGCATAGTACAAGTACCCCCATAGGCCCAGGGATAGGGTCCCATATTATAGGCACCTTTACACAGACAAGAGTCCCATGGCATACAGAGTAGAGGGGAAAGCATCAGGATAAGGGGATGAGGCCATTATTAGTAGGAAGAGTTCACAGGTTGCAGTGAGACCCATGGCACCACCTCAGACTATGTCGATGGTGAGGTTCAAGGATGCCCGAATGAGGCTCACTACTATCAGATCATCTATGACCACTACAAAGGGATAGATTCCCCTCATATGCCAAGTATTGAGCCCAACAGAGTAGCCAATGAGTGAGTGACTCAGATCCAAGACTCACAGTTCAGTAGGAGCACAGGGGTTCATCAGCCCAGAGAGATGGGCCATGGTGAGGTTACGAGCCCATGCTCGAGACTAGGCCCAGGGCCAGAGAGGGCCAGGGAGGAGGAGATAAGTGAGACTGAGACATGAGGGTATCAGGTGGGGTGATGATTGATATCTAGATGTGATATTTTGATTTTTGATATATATATATATATAGCTGCGTGTTGAAGATGTGAGATTATACATGAGATTTTTTTGAGATACTTGATATTTATTTATATATATGTATATATGTATTGATACACAAAACTCTCCCATTTATATAGTTGATGATGTTGACTAGATGGATGATGTACTCATTTTTAATTTCCATTGTTATTGTGTATTATGGAAACTAGTTGAATTAGGCATGATTGAGTCGAGGTCATGTAGGCATGATGGAGTTTAGGTCATTTAGGCATGATGGAGTCATGATGTGGAGTCAGGTGATTTAGGTTGTAGGCATGATGGATTCAGGTGATTTAGGCATGATGGAGGTCATATAGGCATGGAGTCAGGTATGTAGGCATGGATTAGGTGATTTAGTTTAGGGTGGGCATGGATTAGGTATAGGCATGGTGGAGTCATGTGATTTGGCATGATGGTCATGGTGGTCATGTTTTGTGTTTTGATTTAATTTCCAAGTTATTGTTATTATGGAAAATAAATGATGATGTATATGTATGTTGTGGTGTAAATTTCAAATATTTGATATCATGGAAATGTGAAATGATTGATGTATGATATGGTGATGTTATAAAATGGTAGGTATGTATGTTTTTATGATTGTTTAATTTCCAAGTTTTGTGTAAAATGGAAACTAACTAAGGTAGAATGTGAATATAAAAAGGGGAAAATTGGTTAGGGGAAAGAGTGGTCAGAGCTAACCTCCAAGGGCCCCATGCCCTCGAGTGTTGCCCTACATAGCCCCAATGAAAAGGGGCCTCAGGCCAATGTAGTTCTCCCATAAGCTAGGGAAGAATATGATGAGGTAGAGGAATGGGTTGGTTGGTTTTAGGCATGATTGAGTTTAGGTCATTTAGGCATGTTTGAGTTTAGGTCATTTAGGCATGGTTGAGTTTAGGTCATTGGCATGGTTGAGTTTAGGTCATTTAGGCATGGTTGAATTTAGGTCAATAGGCAGGCATGGGTGATTTTGGTGAAAGAGGAATTCTTAAATGTAGGTGTCGATGGTCTGGTCCTATGTAGGAGAATCAATAAGTAAGAAAAAGAGGTGAATGGTAAGAGGAGACAAAAATCCACCTAATTGATAAGAACCATTACAGTCTATCATACCAAAGATGGCATATGAACATAAAACCCTAAAGGCATTGTTGCATGATTGAATGTTCTAAGGATGAAGAAGGTCACATGATCACAAAATGTCACATTTTGGCATGTCCCTTGAGTAGGTGGAAGGTTAGAAAGGAAAGGTGGTGAGGTGAAAAGAAGTTGGTTTAGCATAACCTGGTGTGAGACAACATGCCTCTTTGGTAAGAGACCCAAGATCAAAATAGGCAAGTCCATGATGAAAAAGTCATCTTTTTCTTTTTTTTTTTTTTTTATAGACTAGATCATGCGGGAAGTCTATGTGGGATGAGTAGAGTATCTCCTTGAGGTCTTCATGAAGCTGATCGATGCGGAAGCTTTAGAATATTTTTATTTTATTTTTTTTTGAAGAATAGTCTTCTTTTTGTGATAGACTATGTATAATATGGCTAGCTTTGTATAGTTGTCCTTCGAGGGAGAAATCTATTTATAGTAGCAAGATAGAAAGATTAGATGTCCTTTTTTGAGGGAGTCATCTTTTTGTGATAAAGTTTGACTCAAGGAGTTTTGAATTTGAAAATCCCATATATTACTTTTGAATTATTTTTTTTGACTTTTAGGTCATGGACAAGACTATAGAGAAGTATAGGCTTCTTTTATGAAGACAAAACCATAACACACAAGGGTTAGCTATGAAAGAGAGGTTTTAAGTGAATGAACAACATGGGATTCCATCTTGAAAAGGATGAAAAGTATCCATGAGAATCATGCCATGAGTAGAGCCATGGTACTCATATTTAAGATAAGGCTGAAAAGTGATGGTAATCACATGATTCTTGTTAGTCATTGATCCTTAAAATAGGTAAGTGGAAGGTGAATGGTGCTCAAGGGACAAGCATTTAATAGACATAAGGTGATCTAGGACTTGATTCAACAATAGAATGGTCAAAGATGCAAGGCATTGAGGGGCTCAGGTTGGGTTTACCTTCAAGTGAAGACAAATGATAAGCACCTAATCCATAGGTATGAGTAACGATATAGGGTCCAAGCCAATTAGGAGAAAATTTTCCCCATTTACTTTTCTCTCTCTTTTATTACATGTTGATTTTCCTTCAGATGAGGTCACCAACCTAGAAGGTTTTTCTTGGACACATTTATCATAGGCACATTTGATACATTTTTGGTAGATTTGGAGGTGATCGAGAGAATTGAGATGATGTTCATCTAATAACTCGAGTTGTGCCAAATGGTCCTAGAAAAAATCATCATCATTGAGCATATCTTTGAGTGAGATACTGAAGAGATGGAATTTGGACTTCAAGAGTAGGAAAACAACCTCTGTACCATAGACCAAAGAGAAAGGTGTGGCAACAATGAGGTACAAATACTAATACTAGTACGATAAGCCCATAAGGAAAAAGGAATGTGTGTGTGCCAATCCTTTCCAATATCATCAACCACTTTCATAAGAATTTTGTTTAAGGTTTTGTTGGTTGATTCCACTTGGCCATTTGTTTGAGGATAATAAGGTGAAGAAAAATGAGTTGAATGTCAAGGCATCACAGAGTTTCCATAGGGTTTTGTTTTTGAATTGTTTTCCATTATCAGTGATGAGGTGGTGAGGAACACCAAAGTGAAAAAATGATGTGATGATTGATGAATTCACATATTTTCTCAGCTTTTGTAGAAATAAGAGGTATGGCTTCCACCCATTTAGTGTAATATTTGGTAGTGGTAATAATCCATTGATGACATTGGGAAGAATGAGGATTATCTCTCCGACAAGATCCAAACCCCATTGAGAGAAAGGCCAAAGGTCTCATGTGACCTATAAGGTGTGACTAGGGGTGTGATGAAGATTAGCATGTTGTTGACACTTCACACAATGACATATAGTCACAAAAATCATGGTTTAGGGTCGGCCAGTAATAGCCTAAGAGAGAATGCACTTAGCGACAGCTAAACCACTAAAGTGACCCCCAAAATTCCATCGTGAACTTCCTTGATGGTGTAGGGAATTTAAAAACTCGTAAGACATCATAAGAGGATAACATCAAAACCACATTTATAAAGAAGACCACCCATGATGACATAACAAGAGACACTTTTGAGAAAGGCTCATTGTTTCCATTACGAGTAAGATCTGGAGGCAGAATGGAAAGGGAAAGGTAGTCAAAAACTACTTATACCAAAGGTCACGTGGGTCAGTTTCAATGTTTCCTACAAGGTTGATGTCTCAAATCAGATAAGAGGTGATTATAACCTTTGTATAGATGACAAATATTTTTGAGTCGAGGGTGAAGCGGGATTTGAGAAGCAAGATAGGCCATGGTATCTACAAATTTATTAGTGGAACACATGGGGTGGTTTGAAGTTCATAATGGTCAAAGGTAGTCAAAAGTATGTCAACATGATGCTTATACTTTTGAAGTATCTCATTATGACACTTGGTATATACCATTAACTTGGTTCACAACCAGTTGAGAGTCACCAAAGATATTAATTGATTTAACATCTAAGGCTATGGTGGTTGAAGACCTAACATGAGTGCTTCATATTCGGTGATATTGTTAGTACAATCAAAATCTAGTTTGAAAGATAATGGCATAGGCTCACCATCAAGAGGAATGAGGATAACTCGGCACCACCCCCATGCTAACATTTGGAACCATCAAAGAATAAGGTCATCTGGTAAATGGTATCATCCAAAGAGAGGGTAGTGATGGATTCATCAGAAATCAAAGTTAGAGGATTGATTTCTGAGAGAGGTGTGTCTGTGAGTTGGTCAACAATGGTTTGTCCTTTGACATATTTTTGATGGGTGAATTCAAGATCTAGGTCTGCAAGAAGCATGAGCCAACATGCAACACATTGATGTTGGTAGGGCTTAGCATACATGTAATGTAAGGGGTCAATATTGGTGAAAAAAGGTTTTGTGGTTGAGTAGGTAATGGAAAAGTTTAGTGGTGAAAAAAACTAAGGCTAAGAAAGTTTTTTGGTGTGAGTATATCTAGTTTCATAGTCTAAAAGTATGGCTTATATAATAAACCACTTGTTCCCTATGTTTCTCATCATGATGAGTGAGCATGACACCCAAGGAATGATCAATAGTAGAAATGTAAAGGTAAAATGGTTGGTCATCCTTAGGGGAATGAGCACAGGTGGTTGAGAGGAGGTATTGTTTTAAGGCATCAAAGGATTTGTGGCATTCATCATCCCATTTGAAGGAGACATCCTTTTTGAGGAGATGATGAAATGGATGGCAGCGATCAAAAATTTGTGAAAATAAAGTGATGAATAGATTGTAACTTTCCTTACAAACTACAAGTTGATGAAGGTTAGTAGGTGGAGGAATTTTGAGAATAGCCTTGATTTTAGTGGGATCAACTTCAATGCCACACAAAGAAATAATAAAACCAAGGAGCTTACCAGAGAGAACAAAAGACACACTTCTTAGGTTGAAGGCAAACACAAGTACTTAATGAGATGGTCAAAGATGACCTTAAGGACTATAAGGTGTTCATCCCAATGTTTGATTTGGAAAGAAGATCATCAACGTAATCTTCCAATATGTGATGCATAATGTCATGAAAGATATAAGTCATATATATATATATATAATATGTAGCACACAACATTTTTAAGGCCAAAGGGCATGACACGATAGCAGAAAAGGTCCCCAAGGAGTGATGAAGGTGGTTTTGTGTTGATCTTCCTAGGGTGAGTAATATTTGGTTATAACCTGAAGAAACCATCCATCCATGAGTGATAACATCTCATGGCTACGGTGGTGAGATCAACTAGTTGGTCAATACTAGGTAAAGGAAAGTCATCTTTGGGGAAGCTAAGTTAAGGTCATGGAAATCCATGTAAAATGTGAGTCCCCTATCACTTTTGTGACAGAACAATGTTAGAGATCCATTGGGGATAATCAATGGGTAGAATGAAGGAAACCAAAAGAGGCATTGGAGTTCTTCTTTGACAAGAAGGGCAAATGCGAGGATGCATTTTTCCTTTCTATTTCATGTTTCATGGTTTGGCTTCAAGAATAGTTACAATATTGTGGACCACAATGTTTGGGTCAATACCAGGCATATCAATGTAGGACCAAGAAAAAAATGTTGCTATGATCCCAGAGGAAAGAAGTAAAAGCTTCATGTTCAGCAACATCTAAAGATTGGCCTATTTTTAGAATGTGTGGGTCATCCTTGAGTGTGAATATTGATTTCGATGGTTGATTCATTCAACATGGTTTGTGTCTTAGAAGGTAATGACCAATGAATATAAGAATCTTCCACACCAAGGTAGGTGAGAATAGACTCATCATCCTACATTGAATGACATTAATAGAAGGTGTATCATCATCGATCATGTCAGGATACAAGAAGGGAAGAGAAGAGGGAGCCTTCCATCTCGTTGATAAGTTAGAGGTCCCAGGGAAATGGTGTTCATGAAAAAAAAAAAAGTTAGGAGGAATGGATTTTGGATCCATAGACTTTGTAGGTGAAGGTGGTGAAGTTGGTGAATGGGGTGGGAATGTTTATCATCCTCAATGAGTTCGACTTGGCCTTCTTGGGAGATGGTTTGAAAATCCAATACCACTATGGTATTTTTATGCTTATGGGTGGTGCATGGGATGACAGTATGGTGACCTTGTTCATAGAAACCAAAGCCAAAGCCCTTCCAAGCACATCGATGGAGGAAAGTGTGGGTGAAGTGGTAGGTTGGTGAGAGATTGAAGGTCAGATGAAAATGGTCAAGTTTGGGAAGGTGGCTTGGTGAGTAGTAGGTAGAAGCATCAAGTCCCCCATACATTAAGTTGGTGCGAAGGTGGGGAGGACCATAAGGGAAAACCTCACCTATGTGGTGATCATAACGGGGATGTTGGTGAAGTTTACCATACTCTTGAGGAGTAAGGAATGTGTCAATATTATAAAGGTGGTACTCCCCCTAGAGTGAGGCGTTGAAAAACACCTTCTAAAGGATCAAGAGGGATGTGGTTGTATGTGGGTAGTGGGAATGGATGAATTATTGGCAATAGTGGGAAGAAGAAGATTGTGGAAGACGTAGAGAAGTAGATGGGTGAAGTAGATGGGTGATGGATGTATAAGTACATCATTGGGTCTATAACATGTTACAGTGGCTTATGTGGTAGTGGGAATGAGGATTAGGGTTAGTGATGGGTGGAAGGAGGTGTAGTTGTGGCAAAGGTAAGAAAAAAAGTGGTGGATGGGCAACATGGGAAGAAGGGGTGAAGTGAGTGGTAGTGGTGATAGATGCCTTAACTAGTATAAGGACATCATTGGGTCGATATAACATGTTACAGGTTTTGAATGGTGAAGGGTCAACTAGAATGGTATAGTTGTGTCCTTCATGTTTAAATTTTAAACAATGGTGTAAGGTTGAAGGAACACAACCCATGATGTGGATCCAAGGTCAAAAGAACATGTTATACTAGAATTCCCCCTCTAAGACATAAAATAATTCCAAAATGGTATGGGGGCCCACACAAATGTGGAGAATGATGGTGCCAAGGGTGGAAGTCATGGCATCATTGAATGAACACAACATAACTAGGTTATTATGCATGCAATTAGTAAGGATGCACATTTGGTTGTACGCATGGGAGGAAATGATGTTATACTGGCACCACCATTGATCATAACATGTCAAATGTATATATTATCAATGTAGATGGAAATGAATAGGGTGGGATCAGGATCATCTGATTAGAGGTACAATCTCATCATTAGAGAAAATGAGAGTGGATACTTGATGAGTGGTAGTAGGTGCAGAGGAAGGGGATGAAGTGGTAAGAGAGGCCACATGGTGAGGAGTGATAATGGATGCCACAAGAGTAGGTTCATTAGGTAAAACCTCAATAGATTATAGAACCTCAATGAGGGCTGTCGATGAGACTCAGAGGTTTGGACCAGGTCATACAAAGACATTTTGAGAGGAGACTAGTGTAATTGTTTAATTATTATACAATGGGAAACCCCATCAGAAATAGGGTATGTGGGTCCATGGATGGTGATTTTTGGTGTAGGTGCAGATGGGATATTGGGTAAAAGAGTGGTGGATGGGCTAGTTGTTTTCTCCTTTCATTTATCCTTCTGGTTCAAGTGGTAATGTTAACCATATTAATATGTGGTAAAGGAGAAAGTGAGTAATGATAGGTATAACGATAAGATGGGAAAAAATATGGTGAGGGCATATACTTGGTTTTGTAAAAGAATGCAACACATTGGCATTTTGGTAGAGGTTTGGCTAGCTCTCTTATGTGGACCATATTGATCTCAAATGTTGGAGGAGGATAAAAGGGTTGTGGAGGGGAGATGAAGGTTGTTGAATAGGTAAGGGATGAGGGTGTGTGGTGATAGGTGAAGGTGAAATAGGGTCCTCATCTAAAAGATCATCATCATCAAAATTTTCTTTGGGAGGACATATTTGGAGAAGAAAAATCTTAAGAGCTTATAGTTTCCACATCATGCCCTGACACACGATGGTAAGCACAAATTTTTGTATCGTCAAACCCTTCTAGTTTAGGTTTGAGTGGGTTGTAAGGTCTAAGTGGTGGCAATGTGATGACAAATATTTCTAAAAGATTAGCTAAGATGTTGGCATAAGACCTTGCCAATGGATCACAATGCAAAGTAAGTGTGGGTCTAGATGGAAATGTGGGTGATTTTGGTGGGAGAGGCACCACATGATGTGGAATCAGAGGTTAAGTCATTTGACCACCTGTTTAGTAGGTAGTATGGTTTTAGGTTTGGATTGCACCTTCTTGGGTAAAGATGTTCCAGATGAACTAGCGGTTGAAGGAGTTGTAGGTTTAACTACCTCTTTGTATGGTAATGTATTTTGGACTTTGGTTGCACCTTCTTGGGTAAAGGTGAAGGAGAAGTGTGTGATGTAGAAGGGAAGGTAGATGGCAAAAGAGGATGGGTTAGCCAAGGTGATAATGGAGGTGTAATGAAGGCTATGGGAAGAGGAAAGGTGGAAGGTACTAGTTGAAGAGAAGGGAATATCATAGGTAATGATGAGGATACTAGAAGTGGTGTAGGTATAGGTGGTAGAAAGGATGTAGGTGATAGCGAAGGCATAAGTTGTATAGGTAATTTGGGTGTAACAGAGGATCATGATGAGGAGGTGGGCTACTTTACTTTTGGTTTACCTTGGGTAGAGGTTGTTTGGCCAAGGTTAATGGGTGAGGTCCTAGGATAGATGGAAGGGGTGAAGGTGATAAAGGGGTAGTGGGCGAAACCGGTGTATGTAGTCTAAGAGGTTGGGTCTTCCTCTTAGGTGGGGGACTAGTGTTTGTGTTGGCTTGTGAGGATGTGGCTAAATATAGTTTGATAAGAGGATGGAATACACTTGATGTCATACTGACTTCTTGAAGATGTGAAGGTTTTGATCGATGATGCGTTAGGGTTATCCAAGACGAGGTCTCCACTATATATCATTTCTTGGATGATTTTTTTGAAATTTATACAATTATTATCACTATGACCTTTAACATGATGAAAGTTGCAGTAATCATTTTATTTGTACCACGTAGGCATATGACAAGAGGGATTAAAACTAGTATGTGGTTTGACAGGTGGAAGAGTGATGGCTCCAGATTTTAGAAGTTTTTCTAAAATTGAAAAATAAGGTTCTCTATGGGATTATATTTTCATTTATCCTATTTGAAATGAAAATCTTGAACATGAGAAAGGTTGGAGAAGGATTTGATTTGTTGGTTAGATGAGAAAATCCATATTTCAAAACTACCGCATGGGTAGATCCTTTCACTTTGGAGTAATTGTTTTGTGTTTGGAAGAAGAAGAGGTATCTTTTGATTTAAATGCATCATTATTGTTATACAATTATATCTTCTTCTCTTCAACTACAAAAATTTTAAGTTTTTGGGCCATGGCGAACACCTTGTCAAATGTGTGGAAGGTTTGAACTTGGAGAGTTGGTGAGATGTTCCTAGCACAAGCCCCTAGTGAGCAACTCTATTAACTTGGTTTGAGCAAGTTGAAACGTGAGTCTGGTTGATTAGGATTCTCCAACGAGTGACAAAACCTACGATAGATTCATCTTCATATTGTCGTGTTGAATACAAGTCGATCATGGTGACCTTCTTGATGATATTAACGATAGAAAAGTGGTCTAGGAAAGCTTGAGCCACTTGGTTGAATGAGTAAATGGAGTACTTAGGTAGAGCACTATACCAATCCAATATAGGTCATGTTAAGGACGTTGGGAATGTTCATAAGAGAAAAGCATCATCATGAGTGATCAAATAATAGTCATTTTTAAAAGACCACAAGTGTTGTTGTGGGTCTCCTCTTTGCTTATTAAACCAGTTGATTTTTAGGCATTTCCCAATGTGTAGGGTATGGACGAATTGGAATGGATGGGTGAATGGGCTCATTTCAAATCTTGTTGTATGTTATAGAATTACATGAGTCGAGACCAATGCTTCCAATGTCTGCATCTTTTCCATCATCATTTTGATAAGATCGTTAGTAGGTTGTGATGAATGGGCACCCCCTATAGTATAAGGGGTAAATGATGAAGGTATGACAATGTGGGAAGCATCCTCTTATATGATGGTGGTTTTGAGTATGAAAAATTTGAGGGAGGAATAGATGCAGGTGGTAAGTATCTTGAATAAGCAATAGATGAGATAGGGGGTTGTTGGTGATAAGTGTAGGTAGGTGGAGTGGATGTAATGACTCTTGTAGTAATTAGAGGAAGATACTGTGGGATGGAGAGGACAATGTTTTGGAAGGGAGTATGGGTTTTGACACCATGGGTGGATGAGATGCAATAGGTATATGAGAGGTAGTAGGTGCATATAGGATTACACTCGGGGTGGTTGATGAAGGAATGGTTGACATCATAGGAGCAACTGACGTCAAAGGCATGACAAATGTCATAGGTGCAATAAATATTGATGATGTAGGGTCAAGTTGGGACACCACAGGTGGTAAGGTGGAAGAGGATAAGGATGATCTAGTAGTAGGTGATGTGAAGTGGTACGAGGGTAGAAGGAATGGACACATGCATGTCATATACAAGCTTCCCTAATGAATCCCAAGTGGATGAATGGGATAAATAATATTTGTAAAACAACAAGGTTACTGGTCAAGGAGTCTTACAAAATCTTCATCACTAGTTACGTATGAAGATAGGATGACCCCGGAATCCAAAGGTGATAGAATGGAAGGTGATGATGGGCTGAGGTAGGAGCGATCAAAGGATATCATGGAATATGAGGGAGTTAGCTTGGCTATGAGTCAAAACCATGTGAGTTAGAGTAGATCTGGTAATCTGATCTCTGTAGATAACACATAAGAACAAAAGGAATGGAGAAAATAGTTTTGGAAGGTGAAAATTGGTCGTTTTAATTGAAAAATTAAAACATAGTAATTGATGGTGGTTGGGTAACTAGTGTCGGTGACAAATGGTAACCAATGATGGTTAAAGGACCAATACTGCAAGTTCTTGTGGAAAATCAAAATACTTGTAAATGGCAATAAATGATGAAAATGGAGAAAAATCTAGACTTTGACAGTGACTTCAAAGACACAGAGATATGGTGAAGTATTTGAGGACCCCGAAAGAACATAAATGTGATGAGTGATACTTTGGTTAAAATGACCAAATTAGTAGGAAATTGACAACACTCGATAAACCAATGATGATGACAGTTAGATGAGTAAACCGATGACGTTCATTGGACCGGCATTGTCATTGTGAAATTTGATAAAAGATGGAAAAAGTGAATTTGGTAATTTAGATCAAATAAAAGACCAACCCAAAAACTTAAGTATGGTAATGATTGACCCTAACACACTCAGAAAGAGTCGGAATACACCAACTATGATTATGGAGTGTGAAAGGAAAGAAGAATGGAGAATACAATCTCACACCTCAAAACACAGATCAAGAAAAACTAGCAAACACAAAATCCTATGTGGTGGATTTTATGTTCGCTTATGCCATTTAGGACTGACTTGTGAATAGAGCATAGTTTTGGTTTGATAAAGGTGTCCTATGAAAAGCCAACAACTAAGGATGGTTTTAGGTAAAGTTTTGGTGAGGGAGGTCCTTTCTCTGAGATAATGACTAGACAGAGAAACCAGTTTGGTGCCCACTGTCAATCCTCTGATTATGTGATCATTGAAAACTTCTTAGTAGGATGTTATTTAAGAAAATGAGTACTTTACTTTGTGTGGTTTGGTGTAGAGAAGAGAGTGTGTGCTACAATTCAATTTTGTCATCCATCAGCTACGCATGACTTCCATCGTATAGGTTTCCCACAATTTTAAATGAGCTACAAATGAAACACATAGAAATGATATGAAAATATTTTAAACCCAAATCCACAATGACATTCATGAAAGTAATAATGAATAGGAAAGAGTATGTCTTTCACTAATGCAATACAAAAATGAAAAGAATGGTTCTTTTTAGTCCAAAATACGAGTGTTAATGAGAAAAGTAGAAGAGAGAATGTTCTAGAGGAGAAATTTTAATGTGAACTACTTTCAAAAGGAAATAGACACAATATTTCACCAAGGAATGAACAATGCAAAATAACCCCTGGTACATCCCACCGGGCGTTTAAAAATGTTTCACCAAATTGTTGTGTGATAAAATAGATAAGGTAAAAGTTTTAAGGAGGAATACTTGATTATTTAGTTGGTAGGTTGAACGGGCATGTTACTAATTTTATCCAAGTTGCTTGTAGAGAACTCCTTTTTATCTGGGAAGGACTACCTGTAGATAAAAAAACAAGACCACCAAATGATATTTAATAGCAAGAGTCAGAGGACTACCTAGTAAGGCTAGATATAAGAAGTGTGATGCTTCCTTGAATGGTTGTCAATCCTATTTTTTATCAACTTAATGAAAGTAAATGCGAGAAATAAAGGTCCTATTGCTAACACTTTGATTTAGGTATCTCAAAATGTTACTAACAAACTAGATTAAGCAAGGTATTGAAATATAAACTAATATAACATTAGGCAAGGTGTGTTTCTGGTTGGGGCAAGTCGTAGGGGTGTTAGGTAAGGTCACAGAGGTATCTAGTAAGGTATGGATATAATTTAGGTGATATTAAAGGTAGTTTGGTGAAGGTTAGTAGAAAACACACATGACCAATGCCGATAAAGAGGGGACCGACAACGGTTAAGGTGACCGACGTCGGTAGGGGCAATTTGGTGGTAATTAAATAAAAGTAGTTTTGGACTTCTCTGTGATTACAGAGAATGAAGGGAGAATGGTTGGGTTCATAATAATTCCAAGAAGACTCAGGAATGCATAGAGGTCGGTATGAAGAGTTAGAAGGACATGGGTGGTTATATGGGTAGATTGGTAAGAAGGCATGGATAGAGGAATGTAGGAAGGAATAAGATGTAATAACAAAAGATAATGAACCTACACTTTAAGCAAGTACATAATGATGAAAATAAAGTATACTTACTTGCATTTGCAGGTTTGGTAGGTGAAGGAAGACATCATTTGATCTGTGAAGAACTTTTATGGTCAATTTCACGATAATACTTCCCAGTGTTCTCATGAATATTCTAATGCCTTAGGACGAGCATCAGGTGCTTTCTTGGGCTTGTGGTTGAGTATATCCCATCATCTAGATGTTGAGAAGTCTCTGATTCATGTTTGAATGCAATAGAACTCTCCCAACTAAAAATGAGCAACCTGGGTAAATAATTGTGAAAGTGTATATAAGGTAATCGATGACGGTTAAGGTGAACACAATTGGTTGAGGGATAACCGATGTCGGTTAAGGCATGAAATTCTAGGTTTAATAAAAGTAGGCAGATCTTTACTATTTTTGGCATGATTTTGATTGATTCCATTTAGGGAGGTGGATTTCATGTGAGAGAAGGTAGGAAGGTCATAGAATAAGTCTAATTAGGTTTTAGGAAGAAGTCTTAGTTAGTTAGGTTAAGTGGTGACTCGATCGAGAGTGATGACTCAATACTTTAGAGTGATGACTTGGTCATTGTAAATTAAATGCCCCGAATGAGTCCAGGTTGAGGTGTCTAGGTGATGTGTAAATTAACTTAATTAAAGTAATTACATTAATTAATAATGTGAGGATGAACATTAATTCAATTGCAAGTAATTAAATTAATACGAATGCAGGATAAAGGGGTCATGGTTAGGTAAACACGTTACGTTAATTGATAAAATAGGACCAAGGGAGTATGACCTAAATTTGGTGTCTACACTTACATTTGTTGAATTCTACCAATGTTGAATGAGATCAAATACATTGATGAAGCATGCACAAGAGAGATCCATCTATATTGTTTATTTTATACGGAAAAAAATCGGGTATGTCGGTCTATTGATATCTTGTACTTGTCAAAAAAATGTTTTGATACACCTGTTTTCGATATCTGGAAAGTTTTATTGGATGTTAAGAATCCAAATAATTATTTGAGATTTAATATCCATGATCACCTCTATATCAATGTTAATGGGAGGGAGATACCATTACATAGTTTGTAAAAACAAAAATATATTCTAGGATCGGAAAGAGAAGAAGTTCTTATGACTCGTATTCTATTTGATTTTATTATAGTTGCTACCACGAATTGTAACATCCCACTAATTAATCCTTTTATTAAAAATTTAATTATTCAAATAAATATGAATAATGGGAAAATGTATGTTCATTTGAATAATTAAATATCACCTTTTATTATTATTAAATGTGATTTGATTACATTACGGAACTTCGTTGTCTAGCTCGGTTAGTGTCATTGTTATAATTATATCAAGACTACAAAAATTGTTTTGAGATGTTATATTTTGGAAAATAATTGTCAAATTTATAATCCTAGTTGAATGGTATTGTAACATTAATGTTGTGGCTCTATTTTAATATTATTGTTATTAGAAAATTGGGGGCATATTGTTGCACCCATGGAGTTGAAAAGTAATGTTTGATTTAATGGTATTGACTTCAAAAATCAAAACATGGTGATTGAACACTATAAAGGCATGGTTTTTCAAAAGATATTATTTGTTTGAGGATTCAATTATGAAATGGCATTGAATACCATAATGTGTTCAAAAATTTTATAATTCCTTTATCCACTTTAGTGGACATTCACTCGAGATGAGGGGGATTTAAATTATTGGTTGAATATTCAATTTATGATTAAAAGGAATCCCTACCCATGATGGCATGAGGCTTATCCAAACCAACCACTTGGCATTTTGTGAGATGGTGAAGTAAATGCGACTTAGGTTTTTTTGGATTTGTGGAGAGAATGGGGGAAAAATTGGAGATTGGAGTTTTGCATGGCATTCGACATAGTGAGAGCTCCAGTCATGGAGAAACTTTGCCATATTTTTTTGCTACATGTGGTTATGGAGTCGATTTTTATTTATAACCCTCTAATATCATTGAGGAGTGCATTATGGAGGTTTTGGTTGTTTTGGGAGAGCTAGAGTTTTAGCACCCAGAGAAAATCGATTAGGGTTTCAGTGTGAATCTGGAGGCAAAATCAAATACAGGCCTAAAATTTTTTAGGAAAGGGTTTCTCTACTGCTCTCCTGGTTTTTTAGTGATAAAATGATTGTTATCTTTTGTGGGGTTTTGCATTTTCATTTATTTTTGGGAAAATAAGTTGTGAATCTATTTGTTGAGCTCGAGTTCACTTTAATAAATGTTTTGCTAATTTGGGTTTTATTAATTAGACGTGCAAATTGATTTTTTTGGTTTTTAACTTGAATTTTTGGCATGAAATTGTAGGCTATGATGGATATTGGGAAATATGCTTAAATCTGCATTTAAGATGGTCATTTTTCAGAAAAAAACGTGTGGATTCTCATAGAGTTTTTTTCCAGTTGTGTTTATATGGGTGAATATAAAGAAAATAAAAAAATCGGGTATTCTGGATACTCCTTGTTCTTCCATGTCTATCTCCTTCAAATAAGTTGATTTACTCTCTGATTTTTATGGGTTTGTGAAAACATACTGAACTGTAGGGTTTGTGTAATTTTATTTGTGAAGTTTTGTGGGTTTTCAAACTTGCATTCTTGCTTGAAATTTGAATGGTTTCTATGGATTTGGAAAATGATCTGGAAAACACTTATGGGTTTTCGTTTTTGAGTTCTCTCTATCAAAAGTATGGTTGTGTTTAATCTGTAGTGAATGGTTTGCTTTGAAATGAGGGATTGAATGTGGGTTGAGGAAATTGGTTTATGGGAATTTGAACTTTCCTTCCTTTAACAAAACATATGTCCATGTTTTCATCTGTGTAAATAGTTGATGTTGACTATAGTTACAATGAATAATTAGTTTGTTGGTACTCATTCTTTAAAAAAATTAGTTACATATATATACCTTCCAAGTTATGAAATATGAATGAATGTTATTCATGGACATGAAATGAAAATAAGATAGAATTTTCCTTGCATATGGTAGAGATGTTTAATCCTTGTTGCGGGAAATTTTGGAAAATGTTAATGAATAAAATAGAATGTTGATGATTCAACTGGGTAAGGCTATTTATTTTCATTAGTTCATTTCTTTTTTATTTATCCCAAGATCCTTTGACTTGGAGGGTTGGATCACTTGATCCATACCTTTTATTTGAATCTTATACTTTGTTATTTGGTTTAAATTAGTTTATATTGATTTTGGAAAATTTTAAAAGTGGAAAATACAAGGGAAACTCTAGCAATTTTTTTCCAGAATTCTATACTTAGTCATTTTTATGGATTTAAAATATATGGATGACTTTCATGGCATGAGAATTAAACTGAAAATATGTTGGATGCAAAAAATATTTAATTTCCTTGAATGTTATAGCTTATATTCGTTGTTTGGATTGGTTTTGTGTGTGCAAAGATAGTGGATCGACATAGTTCGGGATCCCAAATCCTCCGTCCATCACATAACTTGCAATTGAGGAAGTGAGAGGAATGTATGTAAATTGGTCCTTCGGGAATGCTTCACATATATTCCCCATGCCTCTTCCATCATGCTATGGGATTGTTAGAAGATTCTAGTTCCCTAATTGTTGTGGAAGCATTACCTTTGCAATGTTAGAATAGCTAAGTTAAGATGACTAATATTCTTATTTGTCAAAAAATTAGTTGGGCATGTAGATTGAATTCTTTCCAGTTATTTGAACTGACACCCTAAAACAAAATAGTGTCACAGGTTTAGTAATGATGATTGGACCTTCTCACTCCGACTTGTGGAGATCAATGTTAGAATGGATGTTTTTATTATGGATCTTGGATCCATTTGTAATTATACTTATGATTAAATATATTTTCCTTGGGAAAATTGTACCTTGTAATAGTCCTTTAGTGGATGATATTTTTTATATATTAATGAATGGGCTGATTTGATTATGTATAAATAATTGTCATATTTGGGTCTTGGGAAATGAACGATTTAATGGATAAAGTTAAGGAATCATATAGTTAAGTATCTTATGCCTTAAATGATTACAGTTATGAAACTAAAGATATATCTCTTATCTAGTTAGCTTTCCAAGGTTGTAAAGAATTAATTTGGGTAAATGGAAGGTATGTAATTTGAGATACAAAACTGTGAATATGAAGGAAAAATATAAGATGTAGTCTTATCTCATTAAAGGACTTAAGGTTCCTCATACTCTATTTCCTAATGATTAAATTAGTTATGGGCTAAGTTACTAAGTTGTACTCAATGTTATGTGTCTTTCTACTTCCTTATTGAGTTAAAATTGGGTAGAAATAAGGGTTAACAAGTATGTATAAAAACTGAATTAAAATGGAGTAACTTGTGAGACATTAGTCTTATCTTGATAAGATGTAAATATGAACTTGAGAAATAATTTAGTCAATCCTTAACTTCATTATGAGATTAATACTTGAAATAAATCTAGCTAATGAATTGAAATACTAGTGCATGCCTAAGCATCCATTTCAAATGGGACTACAATCTAAGTTAAGGGCATTAAGGTCTAATTAAGAAAAGGGTGTTTGAGCATTATGTAAAGAAGTGTTTTTAATCTATTCCAGACTTAGGGAAGGATAAGTTAATTATTAATATCAACCATGATAGGTTATAACTTTTCCTTAGCGGATTATGAGATTAAACCATAAAGTGACAAAAATTTGAACCTAAAATATACTAGCCTAGTCTAACTTTGATTGAAATAAATTTAAGGCGTAATATGTTAAAATTAACTTGATAAGTTATTTTATTACTTCTAATATGTAACATCATATTGAAGAGGTCATCATAACTTTCTTTACAAAATAAATATTCCTTAAGCGGGTATTACCTAGATTTAAACAAGTTAAAGATGTAATTACAATCCTAATAATGTATATATCCCCTTGATTAGTAAGTATAAAATCAGGATAAGCTATGTTGTGAATAATTAAAACTTTTAGGACCTAATGGGAAACTTGAATAAGGATTTACTACACTTTTTCTATCAAAATTCTTATAGAACTTATGAATGGGGGAAGTGAAGTTATAATCACTTCATGACCTTATCCTTCTAACCTAGGTAATTAAATGTGTGAACTATAATTCATTAAGTTAATGGAATAAGAGTAATGAATCTAGATAATTGTGATGAGATATTTGTGAGGTGATGGGAAGACAAGTTTAGATGTGTTGTGCACTCGTCTATACTAAGCATACATAGTACAACTAGAAAACTTTGGCCAAAGTAATGTGTTTGTTGGGTACATTGTCTAATCACTGTGATTCCTCAAATCCTAAAGTGTAGGATACAAGATGGAGTTTAATAAGTGAAATCTAGGTAGATACTAGAGGATCAATCACATGTTCTCACTACCATAGTGTGGTAAAACCAAGCGAGGCTAAATAAGAACATTCTAACAAATGTTAAGGGTGATCATGGAGATCAAGGATATATTAACCCTTACATTTGCACAAGGTTTATCACATTGTTATAGGATGGATTAATTAATTATGACATGTTGCATAAGCTAGCCTTAGCTAGTTATCTTATTTGTAAATGCAGAGGAATGTCTAAATGTTGTTATAAAAAAAATTCCTTCTAATTTGGGTTTCAAATTATAGGTTGTTACACGAATAAAGCTTAAAAAATTACACAATCCTTAGCATCCAAAATCAGAGAGTGTTTTAGTAAAGATAACATTCTTGAAGCTATGGGAGTGATGAATCCAATTTTTGGAATACTATAGGTGATCGTGCAGATTTTGTCAGTAAGTTATTTCATAAATCCATGGGTACAATAATGGATCATTTCATAAAGACATCAAAGGTAAATGGTATTGAAATTAAATGTATTTTGAATATTGACTTAATAAATTCTCAATCATATCATTTTGCAATGACAATGGTTAACCAATATCGTTGTTTAAATGAACCTCAAGAGAATGGTGCAATTACAAGGCTCTAGTGAAAAATATACCAAAGTAGTGTGTTACAGGAAGACATCAATGAATATTTTTGATTATACGAGTTGTGCCAAATAATAATTTTGGGATCTGTGGAGGACGAAAGGGTTTTCAATGCTTTATATTTTGTAAAATAAAAACTAAGAAATAGGTTGGATAAAAATATAGAAATTTGTATGAGGTTGTATGTTTCGCACTACTCCTGGACACATTTCCTTTTGATAGAGAAATTACACATTGCAATTACCTTGTTAAAAGAAGAGGTGTTAATAATACAATGGAAAATACAAATGTTCTCAATAATGAGATGGATTTGGTGCATCCTCTAACTTTACAGATACAAATATTGACTATGAGGAAGCTATTAAAAATGGATTTTTTCAACTCTAACTATCATTTCAAATGTTACATGTATCACCTTACATTTATTATTTGTCACCTGACATTTTAAATTTTGTTATGTATTAAATTTCATAATAATATATTCAAATTAAAAATATTTATAATAATCCTAACCAAAAACCAAGAAGAAACTACTAACCATGTGTTTTTGGAATGTCCTTTTACTTATCAAGCATTCTCAATTGTGCTTTAGATATGTTTAAAATGCAGATGATCCTCCCTAAGAATGTATCAAACCTTCCAGAACGTTGGATACCCATTTTTCATCATGATATTGTCAAATAATTATGGAATTTTTCCCTCCCGCATACACTTTGGGGTATCTAGATCAAAATAAATAATAAGATATTTAGAAATCAAAGATCTAACCCCAAGAAGGTGGTGAGGAAAATCAACCATAATCTTAAAGAAAATATACAACTCATCAAAAGCAAGTCGACCAAACCTCCCTCAAATTTAGAAATTGCTATTTTAAGCAATTTAAATCTTAGCTTCATGAATGAGAGTAACATCAAAGAAGGTGAGGATGGAAAAAAAAGGTTAAATGGAAAAGTCCACCTACAAGATGGTGCAAACTAAACTTTGATGGCTTGTCAAGATTAGGGAAGGGTGTGTTGGGGGAGGGATAATACGGGACAATAAGGGTGGATGTATGGTGGCGTATGCTATGCCGATTGGGAACCATTAACCATGTCAAATCCATAGCTATGATTTAGAGATTAAAGCTAAGTGGAACTATGAACATACAAAATTTGATAATTGAAGGGGACTCCTTATGCATGATCAATGCTCTTAAACATAATGGAGGCATGAGATGGAAGCTCAAGAACATTATTAAGAAATCCAAGTAATTTATTGGATCTTTTGAGAGGGTCGAGATGCAACACGTGTTTAGAAAGGGGAATAAGATGATAAATGGTCTGGCCAATCATGGAAATGACTTACCGAAAAAATATTACACACAAAAATAAGACATACCCTAGAATAATATAAAAATTTGATTAATGAGGACAAGATATGTTGTGATAGGGATTCATGATTATAGGGATTTATAGGACATGATACGTGTGGATTTGAATCATAATTTAGAAAGGTTTTTAATTCCAACACAGAGTTAATTCTCTATTTTTGGGCCCTCTCCCTCATTCACTTAATTTCAAGATTGGTTTTTTGTAGGGAGCGACATGGGGGTGAGAGAGTTCATAATGAACCCACTACATACCTGCATCTAAAAATCAATGCAACCTTATGGAGGCTCCTTCATCGGGGTGGCTGTCTAAATTCATCAAAAAAATTTAGGGCCATGATCTGCAGGTTGGCTAATGAATTTGGGAAAGCTTGGGAGGATGGACATGTTAATATGAGGGGCACAAAATCATTGTCAATGAGGAGACCATTTCCAAAGCTATTGGTATGTCCATCGATGGCCTTAAAATTTTTAAGGACAAATCTAGAAGAAAGCATGAAATTTCCACTTTTTTTGGTCCTAGGGAAAATATCCTTATGTATGATGATGGAATAGATCGAATTTGTCTTCCAAACCAATGGGAAGATGTGTATCTTTTGGTTATGAAGTACCTCACACTCGAAGGTAAATTCAGGAATATTTTCTCTTACCACCTATCCATTTTGAATTTTTGTGAAGAAATCAGGATATGAGCTTGCCAATTTTTCTCCTTAGGTCACTAACCACCTCTATAGATGACTACCAAAATGATAAGACAAACACTCCTCTCCATCATGGATTAATTTTTTTATTGTTTAAGAAAGGAAAAATCTTTATTCCCCCTTCCTTAGGAAAAAGTGATGATTCTAATAATGAAACTCTGATGGCTCACATAAAAAGGAGAAAAGGGGGAAATAATGTGGTTGTGTTGGATTTGTTGACATTATATGTAACATGAAAAAGGGAGACAATGGAAGGGATGAGAGTGTTGGAAGTAGGGAGAGAGCTAGAGATACTCTCATTTGGGAAGCTTGTATGCTTAGAGTGGAAGGTCTGTGGATACCATTACAGGGATTAATAAAAATCTTGTGCAAGAAGTTAAAAGACATGTCACAGAAAAATCAAAATTCAAAACAGGAGAATTGGGGGTTAAACACTGATTTAATCATGTAGGAATAGAGGATTTCAATTCTTTAAGATCAAATTGATAAATTTTGTGTTGAGTAAAATGAGGCTTGAGATGAGTAGTTTAGATGATGAAGACATCAGGGAGATGGAGGAAAATAACACCACAAAAATCCCTACTAGATTCATCATCAAGTGCAAAGGGAATAGGGAAGTGGGCCCTAGAACGAGAACTAAAAGCAAATATCCCCATAGTAAGATGGTCTAATGGATGACCTTTTGTTGTACTATTCTCTGTATTCCTTTTCTGTGTGTCTGCTGAATGTGACCTTGGAGTTCTAAGTATTTAGGTTTTTTATTAAAAAAATCGTTGTAAATACTTAGACCAAATGTGGTCTACCCTATTTTGTGAGCATTGATGGTCAAGTTTGTTTCACTTTGTGGATTTTGTGTCCTCTTCTTCATTTTGTATAAAGGGGTTTTGGGTCCCTTCAAAACCAAATTTTATTACCTTATCTAAAAAGTAATAATCTTGTTTTATTTATTTTGGTATTTTCAAACTGCTTTGATGTAGTGTTTGTGACATGCATTTTTGGAACACTATTTTTCAAATATCGTAATTAGACGTAAGACAATAATAAATAAAGTGTAATGAATCAAACACAGTTTGAGTTATCCATCTTACATATTTTGCATTTTACATACTTAAACACAGTTTAGGTTATCCATCTTACATATTTTTCATTGAGGTGTTAATAATACAACTATGAAATACAAATGTTCTCAATGATGAGACTGATTTGGTGCATCCTCTAACTCTATAGATGTAAATATTGACTATGAGGAGGCTATTGAAAATGGATTGTTTCAGCTCTAGTTATCATTTAAAATGTTACAAGTATTAACTTACATTTATTCAAATACAATTATTTATAATAATCATGTTTTATTTAATTGGTATTTTGGTATTTTTAAACTACTTTGATGTTGTGTTTGTGACATGCATTTTGGAACACTATTTTCCAAGGCCTTTAGATTTTCATCTTATATCTTTGTTCTAGTTGATGCTGCTCTAGTCATCATCAATCAAGGCTCTACGATCTCATCTTATCATTGATCTACACATATTTCATTTAATTTATTTAAACTAGATCAGTAATTTACTTTATCTTCATTTTGTTTAAGTTTCTATCTTATCTCAGATATTTCTACATCTAATCTATCAATATTTTATTTTATCTTTATAAAAAACGTGGGTTGACATCCATCTAAGAAGCTATCACTTCTTGAGACTGAAATTGTCAGGAAACCCACCCATCTATCTACTAATCCATTTTTCATGTTGAGTTCTCTTGATTTATAGGTCATCTATCTCACTGTGAAGGATGATCTCTCATTTTGCACCTGTATACATCGTCATCCTATATAGAGGCACATTAAAGGCTTAAACCATCTCATACTTGGAGTTCCTTGTTCTCTTATTGTGATTTCACTAATCTGAAACAGGTAGCAAGGAAAATTGTACAACATAGATCAGTAATGAATCAAACACAGTTTGAGTTATCCTTCTTACATATTTTGCATTTTCTATAAACATAGTTTATGGTATCCATATTACATATTTTACATTGTAAATAATTAAACTTTCAACATTAAAGCAAATGCATTCCATACATATTTTGATATCATTACAATTCACAATCTATAATTTCTATATATAAAAAATATAAATTCTAGATTGTAAGATAATACATGTAAAAAATGAGATTCCATGAAAACCATTGCAATGTGCAAGCATATCTTGTTGAAAAACTATCTGAAATTCTTATAGACAATAGAAGTAGACAATGACAATATTCTTCAATTTAAACAAAGATTCAAATTTCAAGTTTCAAACTTCAACATTTTTCAAGTTTAAATTTTTGTAAACATTTTTCAACAAATACAATTACACATGTAGTATATGCTCAAACAACTTCCCCACTCCCAGTTTCCTTTTTTGTTTCTTTTGCGAATTCTGTGTCACTTTTCCCAATCGCTGCTCTATTCCTTGCTTTAAGAATTATAGAATTTACAAGATTCATTTAAGTTCTTAACAATTGCTTCATCTTCCTTTGAAGTAGCTTGAAGGATAACAATGATGGATCTTTAAGCGCCTTTGTCTTGAAAAAAATATCCACATCCATGTCATTCTCTTTGATAATATGCTTGAGTATTTTTTTTCTTGCTAGCCAAAACAATATTTTGCTTAAGATGAATTGCAGATTAACTTTTAAGAAATTGTTTCTAAGTGAACTTGGAGAAAAAAAAAGTAATCTCAATTAAAACATATTATTAAAAATTGAAAGTAATAAAAATATGATTTAAAATTGAATGTTGTAACTTGTAATTCATAATACTTACAAGAGCTTTATCTCTTTTAACATTGGAAATTTCCACTAGATATTTATCCTTTGACCATTTGTTGTAATATGCCTGGGCTTCAACATTAATATTCTCTAATCAATTCAAAATTTTATCTAAAACATTATCTTGATAACTATTACTATATGTTACAGTCCCACCTTGTGCTTGGTTCAATAAGATATCTATCTTAGTTGGATGATTTTGAACTACAACATATAAACTATACCTCTGGCTATGATTATCAAAATGATTATTTATCTCCTTAATTAACACTTTATCCCTTATCTCCCACTATTTGAGCTGACTTATACTAGGCATAACAATTTCTTGGACATGGGCTTCATAGTCATTAACAATCAAGTTATCCAAAGAAAAACTAGTCAACTAGTCACTATACGAAGAGGATGGGGGTTGAGGCTTGAGGTATCTATGTTGCCTCTTTTTTTTGTGCCTTGATCCTATTTGTGTTAAAATAAATTTAAATATTAAAACTAGAAGTGATTTAAAAATTAAAAAATTGACAAGAAATTGATATGTATCAATGTTAAAATAAATACATCGAAATAGAAACATACCTATGTGCCCTGAATCATATCATGTGTATCAAAAACATGTTGGGTCATTTCTATCAATGCCCAAATAATCTTCATCCAAATTAATTTTATTTAAAACATATTTTCCCATTGTACTGGGCACGCCACCGAAAGAAAGATTGGGAAATTTAGAAGGAATGTTTAGTGTCTCGTTGGGGGCCGGAAGTGTCATGCATTTACCAATGGTCTTTCTTCCTCTTATTAGAAATTTGAGTCGAATAGTGGTACTAGTGGAGGAGGTGGAATTTTTGAATAGATGGTGATGAACTGGAACACACTGTCAATAAAAAATCATTACTAACTTATATAAAAATTGTTAAAAATTACAAAAAAGAAACAATTTTATAAGTTTCTAAAATGGAACTTTAGTAGTAGGCACGTCTGAATTTGAAATGATTATGTGGGTGATTGAAGTGGTGGTGCAGGAGGTTGCACTTGTAGCAATTGAATAGATGCATGCAAATGAATTGATTGAGTGGGTGATGATTGTAGTGGTAAATGTGGAGGGTAGTCCAAAGTCCCTACAAAATGTTAAATGGTAAATGGTAAAATGTAAAAAAAAAAAAAAAATATATGTTAGGGGTATTACGTCTCGGTTATTTTACTAATTGAAACACTTGAGGCTAAGGTGATGAGTGAACATCCATGTTAGAATGTGAATCTCTTGATGCCTTGACATGTTTTTGACCTCTTCCTCTTGATGCTTCTTTTTTGTGGAATGGTGACCAATTTTTTTCTGTATAAGGTAAAGAAGCAAACAAAAGTGAATAATATTACTAACATCCAAATGTAATTTGTAACAAAAGTGAATAATCTTACTAACATCAAAATATAATTTATTAACTTAGTTGTTCTTCAATTGAAATGGACAATTTCTTCATTTGGTTATTCATGTAAGTAGGAGTGGGTTCACCTTGTAAATTATGATATGCCTCGAAATAAAGAGCAAGGATATAGTTTTTGGAACAAACAGTTGGTTTTTCAACAACTCAAATATTGGAAATATCAAATTTTATCTTATTTGATAAGTATGTGCACCAATCAAATTTTTTCTTTCGGATCGTTGCGAGAATGTAGGCAATAGCCCAATGGGGAATATCTACCTGCCTACCCTACAAAACAATTCTTGCTTGAAAAAAATATATCATGGCTTGAAGAAAATTATGTGTAACTCCTTGCACATCGACTCCTCATCTTGATTTGTTGATATTTGCTACAAAAAGTCATTAAATAATAATTAAGCATAATTTATATCAAAATTAAAATGTTAAATAAAACTAAAATTTAGCAAAATTAAAACACATACCATCAACATGGAAATTGTAATAGGATTTGAGGAAAATATTATCATCTTCTGTCAAAGTGGATTTGGTTGTAATAAGGCTGCAATATTTGAAAGGAAGGCTTGTCAATCAATGAATATCCACATGATCAACACTAAATCTAAATGTGCATTCATCTAGAAAAGTCACAGTGAATTTTTCATCTACTAGATTGAATGACGAAAGGAGGTAGTTCGAAACATTGACATCTGTCTCAAACTGTGGCATGTTAACTAGTCCTTTAAACCCACAATCTTATACCCATTCCTTGTACATTTCATTCAATTATAAGACTACATTAATATATGGGCACATTAAGTTCTGTATTGTATCTTGGGTAGGGTAGTGGCTTGGATAGTTTGAGTTTCCATGACGTAGTTATGAAGATTGCATGTGAGAATCAAGGCTGAAACAATTGAATCAGACTTGAATTGAGACCTAGATTTTATTTTCATGTTTTAGGAAGGAAATCATATATTTGAGCACTAATAGTTAAATAGGAAAACTATAGGACCACAGTGAGCACCGAGTAAATGAGTTAAACAGAAACCTATGAGATCGAGTTTAAAAATGTAACATGTGAGCACTAAACACTAAGTTGAAAATGAGACATGTGAGCATGGAGCAATAAGTTGTGAGAAGTGTGAGAAATGAGGGAAGGATGGGTATTTATAAGGTAGGATTAGGGTTTTGGTATTGGGACGTGTGACCAGAAGACGAGAGACATGTGTCAACAAGGATTCGATAAACATAACAACAAGGACTAAGATACGCATGACATTAAATTTCTTTCACACATGATAGTAAATTTGTTGTCATGTGACAACAATATTCTATTTTGTACGTCAAAAAATTTAATGTTGCATGATAATAAAATTCAATGCCGTGTCACAAAAATCTTGCTTTTGTGTGACAACAAGATTTTTGTCATGTAAAGCAACTTTTGTTGTCGTGTGACAACAAATTTTTTTGTCTGCGTATATGCATGACATTAAATTTTATCATCACATGGTAGTAAATTTCTTATCACGTGACAAAAAATTTCAATGTTGTACGTAAAAAAATTAATGTTGCATGATAAAAAAATTCAATGTTGTGCAAACAACAAATCTTGCTTTTGTGTGTTTGTAAGATTTGTTGTCATGCAAGATAAACTTTTTGTTTTATACGATAATAACTTTTGTTGTCATGTGAAAAAAAAATTGTTGTCACACGACATGGTAAACTTTTTTGTCATGCGAAAACAACTTTTTATGTCACTGATAGAAAAAAATTGTCACACAACACCCATAAGAACTTAGTTGTCATGTGGCACTTTAAATTCGCGAAGCGATAATTTTACTCAAAACCTTGGAAAATTTACTGCGTTGTGAAAGTGGTTCTAGGTATATTTTTCAGGATATTCCACCTCCAATTTCCTAGAGGCCTCTTCAAATGAACCTTGGTCATTGATATTTTACATAAATCCATTTTGAGGCAATTAGAGAATTAGTGACACTTAATTGGGTGCCTAATTACAAGGGTTATAATTACTTATTGGTTAAAATTGATCTTTGCACTTTATTCACATTACATGTCAATGATTTTTCAAGGGAATAATAGAGAATGAATTAATAGAAGAAGACCCCATATTTTGTTGGGGTTAGCACACCGGTTTGTCTTTTGCATAATATATCATATCTAAGTATACATGCAAATAAAAGTGAATATTATTCGGAAGAAATATGTAAAACAAGAGACATAAATCAACACCAGATTTAACATGGTTCACCCAGTGTGGGCTACGTCCACCAAGAAACAAGTAAATATATTATCCAAAGCTTTGACAAGATATACAATGAAGATTTACAATCTTCCACACCTCTCGAGATGTTCGATATTTTATTCCTTCAAGTTTTTTTCTACCACTAAGAATTCTCTCTCACCAAATTTTTCAAGTTCTTTCTAATTTTTGTTTATCATTACTTCTAAACCCTAGCTTTTGTGCTTATATAGTCATTTATAGACTTAGGTCACTTAGCCATGCAATTAAAATTAATAAATCTATTTTAATGCTAAAAATAGATATAATTCTTGAGAGTTAATTAAAACTTCGTTGCACAGGTAACCGACGCCGGTTCTACCTAACCATCGCTGGTTCCTACTTGCCTTTAACCAATTCCAGTCTTCCCGACCGATGCGGTCTTCTCTTAATGATGCCAGCTATTGTGTTTTCCAACAAGTTCCAATTGCATGCTAAAATGAATTAATTGAGCTCCACAACTCAACAATCTCCCACTTGGAGTTTAATTACTGCACCATACCTATACAACATCATTCTTGGATTCTTTCTTGGCTTTGTTTCTTCCTCTTCAAGTCTCAAACTCAAAGACCAATAAAAGTGGAGTGTAGCTCCAACTTCTCCTTTGCTAATGGCTTCATTAGCATATCCACGAGGTTTTTTCACATATGAATCTTTTCCAGATTCAACTGTCCATCCTCCAATACATGCCGTATGAAGTGATATCTCAATCCGAATGTGTTTCATTCTCAAATGAAACACTGAGTTATTTTCCAAATGAATTACACTCATTTGTCACTAAATGGTTTACAATCACTTTACTCCTTTCCCAACTCTTCCATGAACCTACTCATCCATATCATTTTCTTGCTAGCCTCTGTAGCTGCAACATACTTTGCCTCTGTAGTAGACAAACCCACAACCTTTTGTAATCTTGAAATCTAGCTAACTGTCATTCCACCTACTGTGAAAATATATCCAGTAGTGCTCCTTCTACCATCTAGTTCTCCAGCCATATCTGAATCAACTTAGACACGTAATGAAATATCTGAACCTCTATAGTATAAATGCATGCTAGATTTCCCTTTCAAATACTTGAGTATCCATTGGACTACTTTCTAATTCTCTTTACCTAGATTATCCATATATCTATTCACAACTCCCACTTTGCTGTGCAATGTCCTCTGTTTGGTACAAAATCATAGCGTACATGAGGCTTCCAACTGCTAAAGCATATGGAACTGTGTCATGTATTTGACCTCCTCATGTGATGAAGGACACGATATTTACTCAATTTGAAGTGTCCACCATAGATGTGCTAACAAGTTTTACATTCTGCATGTTGAACCTTTCTAACACCTTATAGTTATAATCCTCCTGAGACAAATACAATTTCTTATTTTTCCTACTCTATGAATTTGCATGCCAAGGATTCTTTTTGTAGCTCCTAAATCCTTCATAACAAATGTGTGAGCTAGCTTTCTCTTAATCTCACCAATGTCCTACATACTAGATCCTACAATAAGCATATCATCTACATACAGTAACAAAATAATATAGCTCCCATTTTCAAGCTTCTTGAAATAAACACAATGGTCAAATTCACATCTCAAGTAACCATGCTCATGCATAAAACTATCAAACCTCATGTACCATTGCCTTGGAGCTTGCTTGAGCCCATATAGACTCTTTTTTAACTTGCACACTAGTTTCTCCTTACCCTTGACTTCATACCCAAGCAGGTTGCTGCATATAAATTTCTTCATCCAAATCACCATGAAGGAAAGTCATCTTCACATCTATTTTCTCTAAATGAAAATATTCTACTGTAACTAAACTCAATACAATATGAATAGAAGTCATCTTAACAATATGAGAAAATATTTCACTAAAGTCAATACCTATTTTCTGTGTAAATCCCTTTACTACAAGCCTTTCCTTTTACCTTTTCTATCCACCCTCTTCTTCCTTAATACTATAAACCCATTTTATTTGCAATGTTCTCTTACCTGCTAGCAACTTAACCAAATCCCAAGTTTGGTTTTGTTCCAAGGAGTTCATCTCCTCATCCATGCCATGCTCCCACTGAATGTGAGTCTTATCCTGCATTGCTTCTTCAAATCTCTCTGGTTCACCACTATCAGTCAACAATAAATAAAATAGAGAAGGTGTAAATATTTCTAGAAGTTTACTTACCCTTTGTGACCTTCTCACAGGAGTTTGGGGTACCGGAGGCTCAATCTGGGCCTCTTGAACATTAGTATCAACTTCTGACAGTGACCGATGTTGGTCACCTCTAACCGACGTTAGTTTTGCTAACTGATATTGGTTCTAATCCTTTATAACCATCATCGGTGGTTCATCCGAATGATTCGAATCAAGTACTAACCGACCATGGTTACTATGTATTTATGTAGGTGTTTATTTAAAACCCGAGAGTTCATTTTCATCAATAAACTTCTCAATTTTCTCATCCTTGGGTACCAAAATTTGATCCATGTACATTCTCTTTTCATTCCATTCAACATCATGACTTTTAATAATTTTATAATTCTCTAAATCCCAAAAATGGAAACCAAAATCACCAGATCCATAACCAATGAAAGTGCACCTCTTGGATTTTGCATCCAACTTTTTTATTTTCCTTATCAACATGCACAAAAGCTTCTGAACCAAAAACTTTAAGAAAAGAAAGATCTACCTCTTTTTCCGGTCCAAGATTCCTTTGGTATTCCTCCATCTAGTGAACTTGAAGGCCCATGGTTAATCAAATAAACCATTGTATCAACTTACTTCTGCCCAAAACTACAAGGGCAATCTAGAATGTATCCTCATACTTCTAGCACATTCCATGATTGTCATGTTCATTATTTCTGTAACACCATTCTCTTGTGGTGTTCTTGGAACCATTCTTTCTCTACGTATCCCATTCATTGAACAATAATCATTAAAATCCTTGCTACATTATTCACCACCATTGTCAGATCTAAGACACTTTAACTTAGAATTTGATTCATTCTCAACAAGGGATTTCCATCTTTTAAAAGTCTCAAAAACATCAAATTTACATTTAATACAATAAACCCATACCTTTCTTGTAGCATCATCAATGAAAGTAACATAATATTGGGATCCTCCATGAGAAGCTACTTGAGATGGTCCCACACATCTAAGTGTACAAGCTCCAATTTTTACTCCTTCTTAGTTTCCCCAACTTTGAGAAATCTCACTCTCTTTTGCTTTCCAAAGATACAATGCTCACAGAAATCAAGATCTAAATCTTTCAAATATAATAACTTACCCTTAGCCTTTAAGATATACATTCCTTTTTGACTCATATGACCCAACCGATTATGCCACATGCATGCATTTGAATATGAAGTAGATAATGCAAAAAAGGAATCAGTAATATAGGTAGATAAATATAACGTTCCTACCTTCTTACCTCTTGCCACAACAAAAGCACCCTTGGTGACTTTCCAAGAGTCTCCTATAAAAGTAACCATGCAACCAAATTCACCTAGTTGCCCTGCAGAAATAAGATTCCTCCTAAGGCTTGGCACATGCCTCACATCTTTCAATACCCATGTATTTCCATTCTGCAATTTTAGATGAACTTCCCTTTACCATAATAATATGCAAGGTTCATCATCACCCAAATAAACATGCCCAAAATTTTCCTGGACATAATTTCTGAAATAACCCTTATTAGGGGTTGCATGGAAAGAAGCTCCTGAATCTAAAACTCATGATTCAATTCTATTGTCCAAAGAAAGAATAAGAGCATCTTGCATTACCTCTGATGAAGCAAGATTCACCTCTTTACCTTTGTTTGGTTGTTGATTCTCTTTATCCTTTGACCAACAATATTTATTTACATGTCCTTTCTTTCCACATTTCCAACAAGTAATTCCCTTACTTCTGGATTTAGATCTACTATCCCTTGACTTTGATTTCCCATTACTCTTACTCTTGGATCTCTCCTTCGCTCCCCCCTACTTTTCTACATTCAAAGCATTTCTAAATGATGATTCCTATGTACTCTTCCTATGAATTTATTCATTCAAGATTATACTAACCACATCATCAAACTTCAAAATATTATTAGTAGATGTTGTATTACTAACAACCATTACCAAGTTGTCCCAACTATTAGGAAAAGAACATAAGAATAAAAGTGCTTTTACTTCATCATCAAATGGTATAACAACTGATTTTAACTGATTTACTATAGATTAGAAATCATTCAAATGACTAGAGGTAGATTCACCTTCATGCATCTTAAAACTAAATAGTTTCTTCATCAAATAAACTTTATTTGAAGCACTAGGTTTTTCATATAAATTAGCAAGAGATTTCATTAAGTCTACTATAGAAGCAGCTTTTATAATATTGGAAGCCACGGATGTTGCCAGGCTCAATCTTATAGATCCCAAAGCCTTTCTGTCAAGAATCTTCCATTCTTCATCAGTCATCTTCATAGGTCTAGACTTC
Source organism: Taxus wallichiana var. yunnanensis (assembly GCA_018340775.1). Taxonomy (NCBI): domain Eukaryota; kingdom Viridiplantae; phylum Streptophyta; class Pinopsida; order Cupressales; family Taxaceae; genus Taxus; species Taxus wallichiana. Next base: position 487,445,004 of record CM031237.1, read on the forward strand.
TCATCCAATGGTAAATACAAATCTCTTTGATATAGATAATCCTCAATCTGCATCTTCCATAATTGATAATTTCGGACGTCAAATTTCTCTACCTTGTATTTATTATCTTCTCATTGTTGTAGCTCCCACTCAATCAAAAAACCCTCTATGAGTAAATTTGTCAACACAAAAAACCCTCAAACAAAGCTCTTATACCAATTGTTGGGGTTAGCACACTAGTTGTACAGACAATATATAAGATCTAAGCATACATGCAAATAAAAGCGGATATTCTACCAGAAGAAATATACAAAACAAGAGACATAAATCAACACTAGATTTAATGTGGTTCACCCAGTGTGGGCTACATCCACCAAGAAACAAGCCAATCTATTATCCAAAGCTTTGATAAGATATACAATGAAGATTTACAATCTTCCACACCTCTCAGATGTTTAGTACTTTCTTCCTTCAAGATTTTGCTTTACCACAAAAAATTCTCTCTCACCAACATTTTCAAGTTCATTCTAATTCTTGTTGATCATTACTTCTAAACCCTAGCTTTTGTGCTTATATAGTCATTTATAGACTTAGGGCACTTAGCCATGCAATTACAATCAATAAATCTATTTTAATGCTAAAAATAGATATAATTTCTGAGAGTTAATTAAAACTTCGTCACATAGGTAACCGATGTCGGTTCTACCTAACCATCGTCACCGGTTCCTACTTGCCCTTGACCGATGTCGGTCTTCCCTGACCGATGCCGGTCTTCCCTTAATTGATGCCGGTTACTATGTTTTCCAACAAGTTCCAATTGCATGCTAAAATGAAGTAATTGAGCTCCACAACTCAACATATTTTCTTATATGGAGTTTTTATTAAAAAATGAACCTCCCCTAGAACTTTTTTTTATATAATTGGAAATACTTTTTGAGCTCGACTTTTGTGATTACCCAACTAGAGTTACTTTGTCGACTCATGGCTATTTATATGTACATAATTGCATCTATCCTAGTAAATTCACATTTGTAGAGTTCCTCATTAGATATGTCAAACTTGATCCCAATACATAATGTAGATCCCCAAAAATATGTCAATATAATATTTTTGATTATGATAATGTAGACACTAGTTTTTCTAGCACCCCTAGGTGGCCTATCCATACCCCTCACATTTAAAATTTTAAACACTAAACCTATCCTATTATCCTACAAACCATATTATATCCTCATAAAACTAGATTTTCCCCGTAAATATTTATTTACCCCATCCTAACTTCATTAATCTCATAAAAACTATTATGGGTAAACATCTCACCTCCTAGCACATTTCTACCCCATCCATACTTGCTCTCATCCCAAAATGATTCATTTGGAAGTGGTTTCAAAAAACTTCTAAGTGGATTTTCCCCACCTTTCCATGGATCACCGGTGATTCTATATAAACTAATCAACTTTCTTGAATCTTATCCTGGATGTTGCAATGAAGCCTTGGCCCTCTAAAAATAGAAACACACCATCTACGACATCCTAACATCATGTCAAGCTACAAAAATGGCTTATAGAGTCGGTGTTATTGTAAGGTTTTATGATAACATCAATTATCATAATTTTGTATCAAAGGTAACCTATTATCATCTCTTTGCATTCTTTTTCTATCCACACATCGTTTTAAAGAAAAATAAATCATAAAGTCATTTTTAGTATCAAACTTGCATCTTATTCAAAATTGTCCTTTTCCATGCGATCGCTAGTGATTCCATAAATCTCATTAGATTACCATCAATTTCCCATGATTCCTTAATGATATTGAAAGGTTTATTTCAAATTTTATAAACATGAATTACACCAATTTCTATTTTACGGTCATTTTTAATCATATTTCACATGTTTTTATCAATATTAGAGTCTTCTTTCTACTAATCTATTTTCTTCCAAGTATTCTCTATTTGTAGATTATCATTTCAATGAAACACATCCCATCGATAAAATTTACAACCTTCCAATCATATCCCATACCCTTTTTAAGGGGATTAATATGACATCGCACAAGATTCAAGCCTCTTCACCATTTTCTGACAAAGGTATCTAGACAACATTGAGAATCAATTGGGTATCATCCAATAAATATAAGACATCGTCTCGTAAGAGTAGATCGATTATTTTTAGGAACTTTATCTTACCACAAACATATATGTGGCCATTTATTACACAAAAGAGGGTCTTTCTATCCATGGAATATTGATTTCGAAGTTTATTCATTATATTATCTTAATATCATAACTTTATTATATTTCCTATTTAATCATTTATCACTTTATTGCTTAAAATGAGTTGACATCCTTGAAGGAGAAAAAGGAAACCCTTTGGTTCTTGGGATTAGCATTTACCAAGCACCTCATCATCCTACTATCTAATATATATCTTTTTAGTTGTTTTTCATGTGCAAGTTCTCTTATTCATTATAAGGAGTCTTTAGCATCCGTTCGTATCTATACATCTCGACATTCACCGATGCATGTATCGTGAAAATCTATTGGCCTATGAGTTTTTGGTAATTTATTACATATAATATAGTGAACCAAAATCTACCATAAGCATTTTGGCATGCACAGAGCTGGGACCTCTAGTCCCCTTTTGATCAAATTTTACATTTTCATAGTAAAAGTGTTTCTTGTTTTATTTTTACTAAATTTTTAACTCAAATTTCTTTGGTGGATTTCTCAAAAATGCTTAAAACAATTAAAAAGGAGCATAGACACAAGGTTTTCATAACTCTATCTCACCCTATCCATGATCCATGATGCCCTATCTCCAACACCACATATGAATTCTCCCAGCTTGTTGATCCTAACCATGAGCCAGTCATCCAACAAGTGCATCCTTATCCCACTTATAGTAATTTAGAAGCATCCAATGTCATCTCTTCAACTCATGTCAGCACCTTCGACCTTAATATTGTCTCCTCATAGGATACGACTAATCAAAAATCATCATCTTCATTATACCCATCATCCGACTCTACCTCATCCTAAAACAACACTAATGCCCTCACCCACAATGAGACCTTTAGTTTCTTCCACCATTCGACCCTCTTATAAGTTCTACATCCATATCATTAACTCAACCTATCTCCTCTCAACAACCTACATCAACTATCCAAAATGTAGTTATGTCTATCCCAACATCAACACCACCCATTAACAAGATTTCTATTTCTATCATTCATCCCTCCTCATAAAAATCATCAAACATCCCTACCTCCTCTCAATACATACCTCAATAATCTCAACCTCTCATTCACACCTCCATCCCTTTCTAATACATACCTCAATAATCCTAGACCTCCTCTCATCCACTCCTCTACTCCTTTCCAACACATACCACAACCATCTCAATATTTCATGCATACATCCATCTCCTTTCAATACATACCTCAACAATAATAACCCCTCTTGAACAAATCCATGCCAATTCAGTATTAATATATTCAATCTTTGCAACCCATGGCTTTATAACCTATATAGAGCCAGATGATGGATGTCCCTCCAACATAATATTCCTTCACAATATCAACCATACCTATAGTCAAACTTGTCTGCATGCAATCAACCTAGTTCATCCTCATTCAATTCCAAAAAATAACCATTAAAAATTTACCCTTACTTGAAGCATTAACAAATAAGATATCCAAATTTCTTGAAGTTACTTCAACGGGTCCTTAGAACACACTCTCCTATAAATAAATATATAATAAACTCATCCACCCATCGGTACCATACAAAGCATATCCTCCACACTGGGAAATTCCTAAGTTCCTCAAATTCTACAACAAAGAATACCCTCAACAACACATCTGGGCCTTTCAACATGCTTGTTATCTCATAGCACATGACTAGGACCTCATGTTGAGGACATTCCCCATGTCCTTAGTTGGCCCTACCTTGGATTGGTATAATAGAATTCCTAAATACTCACTTTTTCATTCACTTAATGCATGTACCTTTTCATAGAACACTTATCGATTAACATTACACGTAAAATCACTATCAACTTAACTATACAACATTAATTTTTGTAGATGAATATATCATAGAATTTGTCACTAACAGAGGGGCATCATCAATTAATTATCATTTTTCCTTCCACGAGAATGAGTTAATCGAGTTATTTTCTCATTCCTGTGCCAAACATATTTTTTCCACATCACAAATCCAATCCTTCCAAATGTTTGATGAAGCCTTTAATATAGCTCACAAACTCAAATTCACACTCTCAAAGATTTAAGGGGTAAATTATGATTTAAAAACTAAGCCCGACTCTTCTTTAAAACCATTTTCTAGCCACATCAAATAAAAAACATCAGTAAATATGGTCATTGTAAAGATTATTTCTAAAAAAGTTTGACCTCTGAACGCACCCATTCTCAATGCAATTACACACCTATCGGTGGAACTTACAATGTAGTATTTGAAAAGCTCCTAGATGCCAACATGATCAACCTTCCTCTCATCCATCCTATCATCACATTTGTCTCAAATCATTCTTGGTATAGAGATAATGATTATTTTAAATACCGTAGGGTCAAAGGCCATGACATCAAATGGTGGCATTCATTCCAAAATTCCTTTAATATCTCATCAACAAAGGTGCACTCTAGCTAGAAAACCTTAACGCACCTCCAAATCAATATCTAGATGTTTTTTTCGGATTTCCAAATCACTCCCCATCCACCGATCCAACCACAAGAGAGTCCAATCTCATCAATTCCCATCACACCATCAATACATTAAATACCAACCACCTATATCATTATCATCTAAAATTTTACCACTAAGACACCATCCAAATCTTCCCAGAGATAGCTCATTGTCACATAAATAAAAAAATGCAACACCCCTTGAATTAGGTACATCCCATGATTCTACCCTTGAAAATATTACACTATCATCTACATCAATTTCATCCCCTTCAAACCTTTCCACAAGATCTTTGCACATTGCACAAAAGAAACCCATCTTACAATATGTGTAAAGATCATACGATGACCATATCACCCAACATTATATATGTAACCTTCAAAAAATATCACATGACCATACACCTTTTCATTCAAAAACGAAAATCATGTCATGTGATTGTTAGGAATTAGAGAACAAATATGTGAAACAATTCCTCAAATCACAGTAGTAGGAAACTATATAGTAGAAGTATACATGCAAAAATATAACAACATAAATAAATAATGCACAAAATAAGACAAGACAAGATTTAACGTGGTTCACCCAATGTGGGCTACATCCACCAAGAACTTGCTCAAATGTTATTATCAACAAGAGTAAACAACTCTCACACAGTATTCTTCCAGCTTATGAACTCACAATAGAATTCCAAAGATGCTAAATCAAACAAATTGACACCCAATTTCTTAACCTTGATCACTCTTTATCACCTCTTGAACACACAAGATATCTTCACCTCTATTTATAGGATTACAATCCTTTAAGAAGTCCAAAAGCTGACCCTAGAAGTTTGAAAGTCATGACCTTTCATCTTCCCACAGCTAAAAAGAAACTATCACGACCTTTCATCTTCCCATGGCTGGAAAAAAAATGGTCATGACCTTTTATCTTCCCAATTCGAACTCCACACTTCAATACTGATTTGAGAAGACCAAAAATAGGATCCACACCCTAACAATCTCCCACTTGGAGACTGTTCCTACTGAGAAAATTTATCAACCCTTCATTATCAACCATGAATGCCAATAAAAGTTGAACACAACTTCAACTTCTCCTTTGTGACCGCCTTGGTCATCATATTTGCAAGATTCTAACTAGGTATGAATCTTTTCTAGCTTTAACTTATCTTCTTCTAAAGCTACCCACGATAAAATTATATCTCGATTAAATGTGATTCATCCTAGAGTGAAAAGTGGAGCTCTTTGCTAAATGAATAATGCTCTGACTATCACTTTGTGTAGTATCCTAACTTCCTGCTTATAACCCAACTCATCAAGAAATTGTTGTAGCAAAATCATCTCCTTGCTTGCCTCTGTGGCAGCAACATACTCATCCTCTATGGTTGACAATGCCACAAATTTTTGTAACCATGAAATCCAACTCACCGTTGTATCACCAACTATAAATATGTAGCCTATTGTGCTCCTCCTGCTGTCCAAATCTCCTTCCACATCCAAATCTACATAACCACACAATGTAGTGTCTAATCCACCAAAACACAATGTTTCTCCCATGGTCCCTCTCAAATACCGAAGGATTCACTTAACTGCCTACTAGTGCTCTCTACCTAGATTACTCATAAACCTGCTCACTTTGTTCCCACTACATGGGAAATGTTAGGCCTAGTGCATACCATAACATACATCAAGATACCAACTGCTGATGAGTATGGTACCTTGGACATCTGGATTGTATCCTCCTTAGTCTTGGGACTCTTCTTATTTGATAATTTAAAGTGACCTGCCAAAGGAGTACTAACCGGTTTAACATCCTACATACTAACCCTCTCCAAGACCTTCTTTATGTACTCTTCTTGAGATAACACTAGATTCCTCTCCTTATTCTCATACCAAGGATTTGTTTTTCTACCCCCAAATACTTCATAGCAAAGGAGTCACCTAGTTGCTTCTTAAGTACCTTTATTTCCTACATGTTCTTCCCTGCAACAAGCATATCATCCACATATAGGCATAGAATAATATAACTACCATCAAGAAACTTCTTGATGTACATGCAATGGTCTGAGTGACACTTGGAGTAACCTGCTCCTGCATAAAATTTTAAACTTCTTGTACCACTACCGTAGAGCTTGTTTCAGGCCATATAATCTCTTCTTCAATTTGCACACTAACCTCTCCTTCCCTTTAACCTCATAACCATGTGGCTGCTACATATACAATTCCTCCTCCAACTCACCATGAAGGAATGTAGTCTTCACATCCAAGTTCTCTAAGTGTAGGTCTTCTACTGCTACTAAACCAAGAACAATCCTAATAGAAGTCATTCTAACAATAGGAGCAAAAATTTCATCAAATTCTACACCTTTCTTCTATGAAATCCCTTGACCACCAACCGGGCCTTGTATCTTTTCCTACCTCCATCTTCCTCTTTGATTCTATAAACCCACTTGTTTTGCAATGCTCTCTTTCCCTCGGGTAGCTCCACTAGATCCCAAGTCTTGGTTTTCCATAAGAGATCTATGTTCTTCATCCATGGCCTACTCCCACTTCTTCCTGACATCCACCTACACTGCTTCCTCAAAGCACTCGGCTCTCCACTATCAGTGAGAAATAAATAATTCAAAGATGGAGTAAATTGTTTAGGTTCCCTTTCTTACCCTAGAAGACCTTCTCACCTCAAGAGTTTGGGGTTCTTGATGAGTAGGTTCTGAACTGGGCAGTGTCGAACATGCTGCACCTAAACCAACCCCTTGGACACCTTGATGTTTGCAATGTCCTCTAACACTATGTATTATTTCTTTGATTCCTCTTTCTATTCCTGTAACTGATCTTTATACATGAATTTTTCATTAAAGACAATATCTCTAGACCAAAATATTTTCTTGTCCTTAAGACTCCAAACATAGAAACCAAATTCATCCTCACCATATCCAACAAAGGTGTATTTCTCAGACTTAGCCTCTAACTTGGTCCTATCATCTTCATCAATGTGAACAAATACCTCACATCCAAATACTCTAAGAAATGAGTAATCAATTTTCTTACCAAACCAAGCCTCCTCAGGTGTACCTCCATCTAAAGCCATAGAGGGTCCTCTATTAATTAGATAAATAGTTGTGCTCAATGCTTCTTCCCAAAACATGAGTGGCATCCCCATGTAACCTCATGTACCTAGCATGCTCCATGATTGTCCTTTTAATTCTCTCTAACACTCCATTTTCTTGTGGAGTATTTGGAACCGTTCTTTTCCTGTGGATCCCATTTACCAAACAGTAATCAAGAAATTCATTATTGCAATACTCCCCTCCATTATCCGACCTGAGACATTTCAACTTGAGACCTATTTCATTCTCACCCAAGGCTTTCCATATTTTGAAGGTTTCAAACACATCATATTTCTTTTTAATGCAATATACCCAAACCTTTCTAGTTGCATCATCAATGAAAGTGACATAATAACATGAACCACAAATAAATTTTACCTTATCTTTCCCCATACATCTCGTATGCACTTAATCCAACTTACCCCCTTCTGGTAGGTCCAACCTTGAGGAATCTCACCCGCTTTTGTTTTCCATAAACATAGTCCTCACAGAAGTCTAAATCTAACTCCTTTAATCCGGGAAACCTGTCCTTTATAATCTACATGCCCTTTTGACTCATATGATTGAGTCTCTGGCTCCAAAAAGTTTTATCTCCATCTATAACAACTAAATTACAATAATCAGCACCACTGGTTAAATACAAAGTACCATTTTCTAGTCTCTTACAACCACAAGATCTCCCTTTGTAACCTTCCAAGAATCCACCGTTAAACTAACCATATAACCATCACTACCAAGATGACCCATTGATATCATGTTCCACCTCAACTTAGGCACATGCTTGACATCCTTAAGTAGCCATGTGTTCCCATTCTATATTTTCACTGAACACAACCTTTCCTTACTATGTTACATGGTTCATCATCACTAAGATATACATGTCCAAAATATCCTTGAACAAAATCACTAAAGTAATGTCTATGTGGGGTGGCATGGAAAGATGCCCCGAATCTAATACCCAAGATTCAACAATATTATCTAAAGAAATAATTAAGGCATCCTGAAAAACATCACCTGCTACCACATTTACCTCTTTAGTTTCCTCCTTGTTATTCTTATCCCAAAGAGCCCAAAAATATTTCTTAGCATGACTAACCTTCCCACAGTTCCAACATTCTAACTTACTCTTGGACTTTGACCTTCCATGATCATTCGAATTCCCATAGTTACCTTTCCCTCTATTCTTTTGTCTCCCTCTTCTCTCCACCGTCAAAGTGTTTCTAGAAGTAGAAGAATCTCTGGTGCTCTTCCTTTGCATTTCCTCACTTAGGATCACACCTATTACATCCTCAAACTTCAGCTTTGAATTATTAGATACTAAATTACTTACAAAGCCATAACCAATTTGTCCTACTATCCGGTAAGGAGCACAAAATCAACAAAGCCACGACCTCATTATCAAAGTCAATTTTTACCAAGTTTAACATACTGACCATAATAAATTCATTTAAATGATCAACAATAGAACCATTCTCAGACATCTTCATATTAAATAAATTTTTCATCAAAAATATTTTATTAGAGGTAGAGAGGGTTTTTCATATAACTTCCCCAACGCACTCATGAGACCTTCCATGGTCTTCTCATGTGATATGTTGAAAGCAACCGAAGATGCAAGGCATAACTAAATTTCCCCGAGTGCCTTTCTATCCAAAAAATTCCAATCCTCATCTGATATGGCTGTAGGTTTCTTTGATTTTCCAGACAAAGGAACATGGAGGTCCTTTTGATATACGTAATCCACCATTTACATCTTCCACAAACCAAAGTTTTTCCCATTGAAATTCTCAACCCTTGATCTTCTCTCATCTGCCATAGCTCCCACTCAAGCTAAACTTTTCCTGTGATTTACCACTTCAGAAAAAAACCACCAAAGCTATGATACTAGTTGTTAGGAATTAGAGAACAAATATGCAGAAACAATTCCTCAAATCATAGTAGTAGGAAACTATATAGCAGATGTATACATGCAAAAATATAACAACATAAATAAATAATGCACAAAAGAAGAAAAGACAAGATTTAACATGGTTCACCCAATGTGGGATATGTCCACCAAGAATTTGCTCAGATTTTATTATGAACTAGAGTAAATCAACTCTCACAATCTTCTCTCATTTATGAACTCACAACAGAATTCCAAAGATGCTAAACCACATCTAAACCACAATTGAAACCCAATTGCTTAACCTTGATCACCTCTTGATCACTGAGACTCGAGACCTCTTGAACACACAAGATATCTTCAAGATACCCTAACACCTCTATTAATAGGATTACAATCATTTAAGAAGTCTAAAAGCCAACCCTAGAAGTCTAAAAGCCATGACCTTTCATCTTACCATAACTATTAAGAAGTCATCATGACCTTTCATCTTCCCATGGCTGGAAAAAAATAGTCATGACCTTTCATCTTCCTAATTCGAAAATCCACATTCAATACTAATTTGAGAAGACCAAAAACAGGCTCCACACCCCAATACGTGAGCCTCCAACTTCCTTAATATAAAAAAAACTCCTCACCTTCTATTTTAGGGCCACACCCCTCATCAAAGTTACCAATCACAATTACGGAATCAAAAATCATTGCTCAATAGACACCTAAACATATTAAATTAAAAACAACCCCTTGACACATGTCCAATCAAAATAAGCAACACTTCCCTCAACATCCACCTCGAAAGGACATTCTACCTTGATCCTTGAAAGAATTCTTAAATAATTCATCAATTCATCATAACATTACCTCCTCTTAAATGATATAGCTCTCGAAGTGGTATAGCTTTAAAACCTTTTGTGATTACCATCATACACTAGGACATCATGCAGAGGACTGAAAAGCCATTCATGATGCTATTAGGAACCTTGCTAACAAGGGTCTCATCCCAATAGATCTAGAACCATAAAAAAATCCCACAAGACATCTACAATCACCATATCTAAATCAATACATACTCTTACGGTCACTAAAAGTGGGGATTATTCTAAGAAATCCCCTCCTCATCAAATTGACACAGTATGTATCACCACTAGAGAATGTACCCAAGACCCAAAACTACTTCATGAAAACAAGTCCAAGGTATGTATTCCACTTTTTCTTAAGTCATTTGATCCAACACCTCCGTTAAAGCTAAGGTATCCATCCTTTCCGATCCTCCTATATAAGCCACCACCTCAGTATAAAATATTGTTATCAAACAACTTCACCAAGCTCTAGTCAAAATATCCCTTTACGATCTTATACAAACTTCTCCTCGGCATAAAAAATACATGATTGAAGCACTCTGATCTATATTAGTACCCTCATATGATCTACAACCTTTCGTAAATATAGTAGGCACACTCAAAATGTCCATTGCCATCTCTTTTGATAGTTCAAAATTCCCATCATTATAGCCAAAGGACCATGACCTCCCACTTTTTATCACCGACCAAATCAATGATAATCTTGTTAAGAGGGTTCAAAAAAAATATATGCTAGTATCAATATCATATCATCACACACATTTAATAAACTTTAATTACCCAACACGGTCATTGCTCGAGATACAACCATTCTCTCATCTTTCAATGACATCATTGCCCCCACATTGGGCACCATTATCCTACCAGTCAAATTTAGTGTTAAAACCCTCACTAAACTCTCCTATCTGGTAGAGGGATAATTTTAATATAACATGTTATTAGGATGACCTTAGATATGCACTATGTGTTGTATCCCATCTACACTCCATCGATGTATCAAATACGAGTATGAAGGTAAAACATTTATGGTTCCCACAGATCCAAATCCTTTCAAATCTTGTCACATGACATATCATCTGAACGACATGCTCATTCCTAAATAAAACTCAATATCCTATAATGAAGCCTCCACCATTTCATCCATTCCATCATCAAAATTTCCAGATGACACTTCTTTCGATGAAGTTATGTAACACCTTTCACTGGGGAGTATAGTCTCCTCACACTTAATAAACTTCCTACCTCAAAGACATGTGGAAGACCCAATAAAAATCCCATGTAGGAACCTAACATTGGATATTTCATCTCCTACAGTCCCCACCATACTTTGAAAAAAATCTCATCTACAGAGGGATTAACCACCCCTCTACACATCCTACTTATCAATGTCATGCCAAACCATTCATATCAGATTTTAAATTTCTATACAACCAATTCTTTGCACAAATGTATCTCCATCGCTGTTCCTAGAAAGGCTTCGAACTTGGGTGTTATGAACAAGGAATCCACAACCTGATCCTTGATTACTCTTGAAAACCAAGTGAAAAGTATAGGTAAGGTTTCAAAACACCAAACTCGAATCTTTAACTAGTGCCATGTCCATCATGAACCATAACCATCTTCCTCATCTACACATGATGACACCATAGATACAAATGATATCATCTCCATCCCATTTAAATTTTTTTATTCAATAATATTACATTAGGACCATTGACTTATCAAACTAATCATGATACCAAAACCATTCCTCTCATTTGGCCTAAAATGATAGAAGAGGATTCATCCATTGTTGACATTCTTCAATGCCAAGATGACCAAGCCATCCTCTCACACATGGGAGTAGAGGATCATTATCTTCAAAACTCTACCACCTGACACATTGAAACTTCTCAATGAATCCACTATCGATGTTAATATAGGGACTCCACATGAGCCTCACATAGTTAAAGTCAGGTCAATCTTTATATTTGCAAGAATTAAACGAATTTACCTCCTTCCTATCAAACATAATTCAATCCTTCACATGATTAAATAATGAAATGTGAGGAATCAACCCCAACATCATCATCCACAATATCATCACCTATCCCAATGCCAAACATGTCAAACAAAAATTACATAGGATGCACCCTCACATAGATCTTCTCATCAAAAAGATTTACAATGTTTTATCTTTGATAATTTCATCATACCCATTGACTATCCACAATGGGTCTCTAATATTGTGCTCGTAACCAAGTCTTGAGGAAAGTTACATATTTTCACTAACTTTTGAGATCTCAACCTCGCTTGTCCTAAACTTTTTCCCTTCCAAACATCGAATAACTTGTCGATATAACCGCCAACCATCAAATAATCTCCCTTATGGATGGATTCTCTGGCTACAACCAAATCCTTATCACCACTTGATGATCAACATAAAATGTCCTTCATCACTCCTTGGGGAATTTATACTATTGGGTAATGCCCTTCGGACTTAAAATGGAGCCAATGCAATTTATCAACAATCTATGACATACATCTTCCATGATCTTATCCAAAAATAGTAGAAGACTAAGTTGATGATATTTTAGGGAAATCAAAATATTGTAAAGGATCATCGTGTCATCCTTGATGTAATATTCACCCATCTTATTCAATACTTTTCTTGTCTTAATCCCACTAAGTGAATGTTCATTGTGTTCTCATCAATAAGCTCTTAGGATTCATCATGTCAATTAGGGAATTGAAGTAGACCCCTCCAAGATCAAAGACATCATTGAATGCCCCTCCATTAAATCCATAATAGATTCATAGCCTTAAGGGTAAGCTTCCATCAATCTGCCACTTTATCTCACAAATTTCAAATTGTTTTCATTCTTTTCACCACCTCCTTCAAAAGGATGTAAACATTAAATGGGATCACAACTATCAAAATTCATTTGATGGCCTCAAATGGTACCTCCTATTGCCACTCATTCTCATACCTCCATGCGAGGGGATCCTTTCTACCTTTATATATATACTACTAATCATGCCTTGGGTGTCATGTTTAGTCATCGAGATGAGAAGGGTCATGAGAAGGATATTTATTATATAAGCCACACTCTCCATGACTATGAGACTCATTATATTGAAGCTGAAAAGTTGTGTTATACCTTATACTTCACAACTTCCAAAGTTTTCATTATCTACTCAATCACAAGACTTACATTGTTACCAGTTTTAATCCTATTAAAACCATACACTCTAAACCATATCACAGTGACCACATCACTTAGTGGCTTATGCTTATGATTTAATTTGACCTTAAATTCATCTCGTAAAAATCTATCAAAGGAAAATATATCACCAAATATCCTCCTCTACTTGACAATCAACCACCTCACGAATAATTCCCTAATGAATCTATCAATATCATTTATCAATCATGAATACACCCCTCTCAAAATGAAACTTTTTTTTATGGATCTAAGTTTCAACAAGGGGAGGTGCTTGACATCATTATCATACCTCCATAGGGACTCCTATCCCTCTTTCTTTCAAACTAAATTTTGAATGTACTAACAACATGGCCAAATACGAAGCTCTAATCATGGGTCTCCAAACCACCATCATACTCGGTGTTCAAATCATGTACATGTATGGAGACTCACAACTTGTCATCAATAAATCAAATGAATTTATCAATGTAAAATGAGATTCTACAAAAATATAAATCCATTTTTGAATTCCTCTTAGAATCCTTTGATCGTTACACTATCCAAACATAGTTCCATGATCCTCTAAAAATTCACAGACACCATGGCTTCTCTTGCATCCCTCATCCCTTTATCAACCAATGATTATAAATTGTTTGTTATTGTGCATAAATTGATCAACCATCTCACAAAATGAACTCCCTTACTATCAATATCATCAAAAACAATCCAACTGACCTCTGGTATACTCAAACATTTGACTATCTCTCAAAATCAAAAATTCCTTCTATCCTATCTAAAAACACTAAGTGATCTTTTCTCCAATGACCTGATATGTCATCATAGGTGGTATTTTATATAAATGTGGATTTTATGGCCTCTTGTTAAGATGCCTAAAATCTCATGAATCTACTAAATCCATTCAAGAAGTCCATGATGACATATGTGGTGGTCACTTTGACAAGATGGTTATCACTAAATGCATCCTTTGAATGGGCTACTAATGGCCTATTATCAATCAATATTTTACATGTACATCAAGAAATGTGTTAAATGCCAACAACATTCAATTCTCACTCATATCCCTAGTCAAGCTTTACAACCTGTATCAACACATATGGCCTTTCTCACAATGGGGGTTAGACTTATTGGCCTCATCAACCCTCGTTCATCAAAAATGACATCACTCTATCATCATAGCTATTGAATACTTCACTAAATGGGTAGAGGTTATTCCTTTAATCTCTATAAAGCTAACAAAATCATTGATTTTATCTATCAATATATCATATGTCACTTTGGCATCCCTCATAAGCTAGTCACTGATAATGGAAAATCCTTCAAGAATAAAGAAGTTAAGAAATTATGTGACACATTCAACATCAAACTAATCTTCTCATCACCATACTATCCACAAGAAAATGGAGAGGCTTCTAACAAAACACTTAACAAAATTATCATGAAAATTGTTGATCAAGCAGGTAGAAATTGGTACCTTTAGATCATATTTTCTCTCTGGATTATTACACTAGCATCCATACTCCTATAGGTGTTATGCATTTTCTCTAGTCTATGGCTTTGAGGAAGTTTACCCCTTGAAGTTAAAATCCCATCACTTTGTGTATCCCTTAGATATTTTATCATGATGAGGATTATCATCAAGAATGTCTAGCACATTAGAATTTCTAGATGAATGACGTCTAAAACTCTCAAACATCATCATTTCTATCAAGAGTGCATCAAACATGTGTATAAAACATGTAAAAGAATATGACTTTAATATAGGTGATCTCATTCTCAAAGAAAATCAAAATGTCACTACTCTATGGAAAGGAGTAAACGTGGAAATTTTCCCCTAACTGGATCGGTCCATATGTCATCACTCACAAGTATGGGTCGAGAGCATATCATCTAGCCTCCCTTGATGGTACACCTAAAAATGAACCTTTGAATGCCTTAGAATTATGGCCTTTCTATATTAACACATTGACCATAATATGAAAAGTAGTCACATCAAAGATCTTATTCCACCACTAACCCTTCACTTCATTACTATAATGATTTGAAAGCATGTGGTTTTTCGTCACTATCTTCAAAACCTTAAAGATGAGCATCACAAATTTGTTCATCACATCTTTCACATGGACAATTTCCTCCTTAGTAGGACCCCATAATCATTACATCCATCCACCTTGTATACTAACCAAAGACATGTCACACACATGTGTATTCTTTGTATACATATTTTCCCCTCCTAAAATGATTTATTAGGAGTTCTCTCAACATAAAAAAAATTCAAAAATATATATGGATGCATCTTATCAAAAATAAATAGACTAATCCCTCGAAGGAAAGCTAAAATGTTAAAATCATAATTTTGAAAAGAAAGCGGTATCCCTTAAAGGACATATTCATGTAAAAATCATAGACCAATCCCTCAAGGAAAACTATCAAAATCAAAAATAAAAATTCATAGTCCCTCAAAGGATGGCTATCTAAAAGTCAAAAAATCAAAAAATTGTAGACCACTCCTTGAAGGATGACTACCCATGTAAAAAGGCTTCCCGCATCGATCATCCTTCAAAAAGTCAAATATCAAAAGCATCCTAGGAAAGATTCTCACATCATCATCTTTCCCATCAGATAAAACTTCCCACATCGATCAATTTGTGTTAAAAATAAAATGTATAGCTAGCATCTCCTCTATGAAACCATTGAAAGGAGAACCTACTCTCCCACACAACCTACATATGTCAACCTTTCCATGTCCTAAAAAGGTATACATTTCACTTCCATATATATCCAAGATCTTACATGTGACTACCCATTGTTAGTCATGTGTTAACATTTGTTATAAGGCCAAAAAGTGAAAAGATTTCACTCTACTAATTCCCATCACATATGTATCAAATCCAGTATGAAGTAATCATTTCATGTTTTATTATTATCCAAGATTAAAACACATTTTGATATACATAAAGATCAATTTAAATCAAATATCATATAAATCACATCAACATAACATTATCATCTATCAACATTGATATAACATTAACATCCATCAATATCAAATACAATCATAAGTAAATCTCAATATCACATTATACTAAATTAAAATGAACACATGGATCATAAAAAACAAAATCATAATCATCTATAATCATATATCATCTCAAAATGTCTCTATACATCATCTAGAGTCTCAAAATATTTGTATATCAAATATATACATCAAAATTAGGCTTCAAAAAGAGTCATATACATCAAAAATATCACATCTACTCAGTAAAATTGACATTCATCAAGTGAATTCTTCCTTGAGCATTGCTCCCCTGATCACCACCATCACCTCCATTAAGTCCTCTACTAGGACCTCCTCTATCTAGACCTCATGGTGGTGGCTGACCCACACTCATAACACTAACACTAGGGGCCCAATCATCTCCGTGCCTAATATACAACAAAATGAGGCTCATTAGAAAGCCTCTTCAAAAAATCCTCATAAGTGTTAGGTTCAGTGAATAAGTGAAATAGTTAGCCAAGCTAACACTACTAAGAGGACCCACTTATGCACTAACCTTAGCTCTAGCTCTTATAGCTCACTCCCAACACTAAAGTACTTGTAATAAAAGACCTTTCTCAAGATTCTATATATATATATATATATATATATATCAATATATGGCATCAACTATGGCTGTTCTAACTCCACCTATACACTTGCTAGCTACTGACTGATAGCTATCCACTCACCTCTCATACCATCTCTCTCACGTGGTCAAGGTAGCCAACTTAGCCAATAGTATAATCTTTTCTCGGCCTCTAAACAAGAAATAGTTACATATAAAGCTTCCCTCATCATCATCACCACCCACATCCTCACCCCCACCCTCACCATCACCATCACCTCCCTTCTTTGTGAGCCTTCTCCACACATGGGATCTTACTCATCTATCACATCTAGTAGGATGAGCCCTCCACCATGCAAAAAACACTCCATAACCCCATCATCCATCTAAAGTTATGGGAACTCCTTGATCATCTACACCCATCACTCCTTCCTCATTGGTGATAGAATGAGAAACTGTAACTACTGGAAATGGTGTCTCTACATCCCCATCATCATTCCTATATGTTACTAGTTGCTTCTGGTACATCTTGAATCAACCCAAAATTTCTCTTGATACAACTAAATCAAATCAACTCCCACTCTCCTAGTCTTGACCCTATACCCATATATCCTATTGGGTGGCCCTAAGCTCACCCTCCTCCCCTCCCACACTAGAAACCCAATATATGGTCTCCTTATGACATCACTAGCCTATAAAATACATGGGGTTGTCTATAGTGCTCCTCCCCTTGTATTAGCCTTGCATCTCCTCTATCAAATCACCATTGGATAAATCCAATTGTCCTTTCCAACAACTACTAAGTATCCCCATGAAAAACCTCTAGGATGATCCACTTGCTGTGTGCTCATACACCTAACACTGTAGTAGAAAACCAACATCAATCCCAAACCTCTTCTTAATCCTCCACACCCATAATATCTTAGGTCTAGGCTAGTAATGCAGGGGCACATGCAAAGATAACCCTATGCTCCATCATATCAGCCACTACCCCTATCATCATCCATGGAAACCGACCCCTAGTAGAGTCGGGAAAAGCATAACATGTGATCCTATCATCATCAGGGTCATCAAAGCATGACCCTTTGTCTCAGGAGCATATAAGGCCTTGTATGAGAAACCACCTGATGAAAACTCTACACCATCAACATCATCTCCATACAATCTCCTCATCACACCATCCCTCTCTATCTCATCAATCAAATATATCCCCTCTTCATGCACATGAAACCTCAAAATCATGTACACATCCTCTAGAGTGATCATCATCTCACCCATTAGCAACTAAAATATACAAATAAGGGGATCCCATCTCTCTAATAATGTGATTAATAACCCTCATTTCCTATGGATCTATCTCGTAATGACACATCACTCCCAAACCAACATCCTCCAAATGAAACCAATCCTCATCCAAAAACCAAGCATGCACATCATCTAGGATTAAAGGAATCATGTCTTTGATGGTCAACTTATCCCTCACATGCATCAAAAAAACATAACATATCCATTAGAACAATATTTCATCAAAATTACACAAAAAATCCAATCTCTAATGATCCACTAAAAATGCTGACATTTCATCCAAATTGCAAGGAATTCTAGTGACTCAACAAAAACATGCCCTTATACGGGCCCCAAAAACAAAACAAAAAATAAAAAACTAATTAAAAAATTCAAAAAAGGTACTTACCTCCACTTGGGTTGGCCTCCTCTGCCTTCTAGATCCTCTTACAACCTCTATCTCTCAATTATCTCTCAAAAACCTAAAAATAAAGCTCTAGATCTCTCAATTTGCATGGTAAAAATGAATTTACCATGGTAAATCGATATTTATATGATGCATTTTCCTCTTGCCTTGGAATCCCAATGATTCCTATAATCTCCGACGATTGGGTTAAACCACCTATGATTCCCAATAATCATTCATGATTCCCCTTAATCATAAAAACACACCTTTACAATAGAAAGGATATTCAAAACTATCAACATATCCTAGTGGAACATTTGTCCACCATGTGTCCCATTTTAAGGGCCCCAATCCCTCGTAACATCGATAAATCATCCAATTTTAAAAATACCTCGGTTACACAACCCAAACTTAGTCAAAATCCAACTTATTCTAGCAATCCACTATATATTTATGTTACGATCTTGCACCGTAAGCCATACGTCTATAAGAAATGATCCCCTTGGCTCTCCTATCACTTGTTTCTCTAGTCTCTTTACTATCACATTTACTTCTTATGAATCATACATCTATAAGACATGAACCATTTGGTTCCCCTATCACTTGATTCCATGGTAATACCCATCTTGTTTCTATACCTTGTCTTAGGGAAACTTAAAATGAAACACATACACATCAAAACTATCCAATCAACTCAATCAAATTGGTGATCCTTGCACTCTGCACAATCACCCCCAATTTGAGGGGGATCACCCATCCAAACAAAAAACAAATCATCTCAAACTATTGTTGTGCATCACAAACCACTCGACAAAAAGGGGCAAATATAAAAACGGGTTTTCGTCACCCATCTACTTCCTCGCACACACATTATTTTAATCAAAACACAACATCATATAAACACCCATAAGTCATTTCCCCACCTCGTGAACTAACATTTTTACTCCTTTACAAATTACTATTTACCCATCTAATTACCTTAACCCTCTCTAAAACCACCTAGCCATTTCCCTCGTTCATTTACCCAAAAATCCCATTTAGGAAGTGGTTTTAACCACTTCTAAATGTTTTCCCCATAATTCTCGGATCATTGATGATTCTAACAAATCACCAACAATTATAAATAGGAGTTTTCACTCTTGTTTCAAGGATCTTTAGAATTCTCTTAGACATTCTTGCATTATTATTTTTGAATAAGAAGTGAAGCCTTGTCACTCTGGTGATCCTCAAACCCAACAATCAACATCAACGACATCAAAATCTTCCTCAGGAATCCATAAGACTTCAATCTTTGTAGCTTGGTCTTCAAAACCTCCCGAAAATCAACAATTGATACATCAATCCCAAATCATCATTTGTAGGTGTTATGTGTCTTCTAATCACTCCAAGGTACTTATATTTACTTTATCATTTCTTTCATAACATCATCTTTCACAAAATAAGTCATTTTGATCTCTCTCTGTATCAATTTATAATTTGTAGAGAAGTCAAGCATTTTTATAGTAATCGTCCATGATTCCTTTGAATTTCTCGTGATTCCCTCAAATCGCCCATGATTTTTCTAGATTACAAGTGATTCCTTTGAATTGCCTATGTTTTTTTTTCTTTAGCAATTTCTAATTAATCATAGTAGTTTATCAGCTTTTATCAAATCTCTAGATTTAACTTGTATTTTACAAGTATGTCTTTACTTTAGATGACTTTTCCAAGCCAATCACACCCCATCACAAGCATTTATGACCTTCCAATTTTCCAACAAACTTTAATTTTGGAACAATTTGACATCCTTCATGATATCACACTATTTTCCATCTGATTCGCAACCCACACTTTGGAGGTATCAAGGACCATTTCGAGTTCCTCCACAAGATCCAACAAGAAACCACAAACTATTAGTGATCACTTCAATCCATTTAAATAGCCACCACTTTAGCTTGGGCTACCTACAAAGTAGACCAGGAATTTCTTTTCAACCATGAGTTCTAGCTCCATATATATCATTTTATCATTTTTATCAATTCACTTAATTGTTTAAAAATGAGTTAACATCCTCCAAGGAAGTCCCTTTGGATTCCTAGAATCAACCTTTTCCAAGTAGCTCATCTAATATTTCTTGTTTAGTTTTCTGTGATTGCAAGTCTCTTCACTTGGCGAAAGGAGTACTTTTTCATTGCTACATCCAATCATCCCGACATTGTGAATGTTGGCATAGGTATCACTAAACCTTGTCTTATTTGAGTTTTAGGTACTTTCATCATATATAAAAGAACCAAAATTACCTAATACAAAGATTTCTTGGAAAAAATAGGCATGTCATTCCATTTCCTTTCATTCTTCTTTTAGTATTGTATTATGTGTGCTTTGTCTTCATATAAATCAATATTTCTTTTGCTATTAATAAGAATATTTATTCTTTCTTGTTCATCTAGCTTAATTAGGGGTTCAAACAATTACATTCACTATTTTCCCTCACACACAACCAAACCATGTGACAAAGCAAATATACATCTTAAACACTTCCTTCTTAGTCTACCTACTTGGGTTTTATCACCTAGGGGAAGATGCCTTGATTTTAAGGCCGAGTATAAATAATTGATGGTTGGTATATCGGCTAAGAACTTGATACCCTTATCATTGTGGGATTGTGAAGTGAGGGGTAGGCCCCAATATCACACCATGTACTAACACCAAAAAAGACTTGGGCCTCTTGTACCCTCATGTATATTGAGGACTCCAACATTAATACACCTAAAACCATATTTAGCCTGCCTTATTCTTATTACCTCTCTGTAAACCAAATTTTTCTTCACATATTTCTAAATTAATAAATATAATCTAAGATTTTTTTCTTGTGACTATGTGGTTTTCATTGAATAACCATCTTTCTACTTATTTATCGTTTGTTCGACTAGTTCATGGTATTGACTAGCAAATAATATCTTCTTTAGAACATTACAAAAATGAAAGATCCTTTCCAACAATCCACTTTGAAACAAACCATCTACCTCTATGCTCTCCCAATAATCGGTGAAACATCGAAATTCTTGATCCACCTATTCTATAATTATTCAATAGTGGTGACCCAGTATTTGAAGAACTCTTAGACACCAACCTTATTGCTCTTAGTAGCTACCTTGATTCCTAGTTCATCTATCTTTATCACCCCAATATAGAATATAATCTACCTATCACCATTATCACATTCGATCATTCCCATCTTATCAACCCTTTTATCGGTCGGTTATAGAGCAATTGCTCCTTATCCTACCACTAGTGACATGGGAACATCTGTATCCCCCTCATCCACTCTTATTTCTAGCCTTGAAATCAATACCATATCATCACAAAATATAACTACTCAACAAGGATCTACACTATCCACATCTTTTGCTAGCCCTCAAGGTGCTAAAAACCCCACCGATTACTACACCACCATTGGTTAGTCAATAAGGACTGTAATGTACGCATCCTTAGTTAATCCACATGATATCCAAAACTTCATTGTTACTTCAACCCCATTATCATTCGAACATATTCCACTCTTCTTCCTCCCCTAACAAGCTCTATCGGTATATCCATTGAAATAAGCCCTTGGCCATGACATAACCTATCATCTCATAAAACTCCACATCCACAATTCAAAAATTAGTGGTGTGTATCCATACATCCTTACCACCCATCAACATGATTTTCATCACCAACTCTCTTCCCCTCTCACAACCTATCCCCTCGATAGGTGTGCCACACAATAGATGCATCCATGTTCATAAAATTCCACCACGGTTGCATCCCCTGTACACTTCTATTTCTCACCCATACCAATACATTGAATCCTCCTCATAACCATTAGTCTCTCAACAAACCTACTACATAGGAGGGAGTCTTCCTCCCTTTCAGAAACCACTTTCACCATATCACCCATATCAATAATCAAATCCCTTAATTTATGGACGAGGTTATCCCATCCTCTTTAAACATCTAACCACCTCAAAAAATCCCATGCAATAACTCTTAGGTAGAATCACAAGTCTCAAAGTTGCCACCATGGGTCCTAAAAATACATTATCCAAAAAAAAATTCTGTGATGAGCCTATCAACCCATCTGTACCATTTAAAAATATCCTCTTCACTAGTAACTTTTGACATTCATAAAATTTTATAGTAAGGAGGACCCACAACAACACAACATGACCTTTTTTATGCTTGTTATCTTATTTCCCATGAATAATATCTCATGATAAGGACATTTTTTATTTCATTAGCCGGGCACCCTTGATTGGTATAAAATTATTCCTCAACACTCCCTTTAATCATTCACATAACTAGTACGACTATTATTAGAACACTTTTCTAACAATATTTCTTACAAAATATCTATCACCAATTGTACGCCATCAAACAATTTAAATACGATTCTATTGTTCATTTCCAGATGGTGAGGAATTATCAATCAACTATCCTTCTCTCTTCCCTAAACTGAATTGATCGATCTATTTTCTAGGTCTTGTTCTAAACACATATCATCCACCCTCCAAATATAGTTATGTCAAACATTTAATGAGGCCTTTTCCATGTCCCAAAAACTAGAACTCGAGATCTTGAAGATAGTAAGGTCAAATTACAATATAAGACACATAAACCTAACTCATCCTTTAAGAATTATTCCGGTAATGAAAAATCTGGTGGTGTAAATTAAATTATAGCAATTACTATGTTGTTGAATGATTTACGAGTCATTTAATCATCGAGAAAAAGGGACATACAATTTCAATAATGTCGGTGTTGTATACATAGTTACAAGGATTTTAGGAGGTATGGAAAGAAATTGTTGTCACAACAATGCTTGAAATAACAATGCTTGAAACAAAATAAACTCATACTGAAAGTAAATAGCTTCCAAATACTATAACTAAATAAAATATTACAAATTCGAATGTAGATAAAGGAATGAACGCTTGCTTAATATACTCATGTAATGAAAAAAGAAACAAATTATAGAGGGTTCAGCGGACCATAAGTGGGACATGCCTCGGTGCTAATCCCTCCTAAGGCTTGTAACAAAAATCTACCGAACATAACTCAGATTCTTGATTGAATTGGCATTAAGATTACAAAAAAAAATCTCTATTTGCATATCTTCTACTCTCTAATTATCTATTTAGATCTTTATATCATCCCCTATTTCCAACATTATGTTAGGATTAATATTGTTTACATTATTAATCATGAGTATTAATTGTAATATAATATGAGTTGGTTAAAACTCATATTATTGGTTATATGTTTTGTTATAACTAATATTTGTAATACGTGAAGTTGTTAATAAACAACTCATGTGAATAGGAGTTTGGTGAGAGATTTAAGGAGATTATGTTACGAGTGGTTATAGGAGAGGTTATAGCTACCTCCTATATTTTAGGAAAGCTATTTCCTATATAAATGGTTGTGTGTAATATGAAAGTTGTATGGAATATATTAAGTATTATTATGTGTACTTATTGTATGAACTGGTGTTGTGCTTACATCTAGTATCAGAGCTGGTCGTCTCACTTGTAATGTTTAATTTCATCTAGTATCTCTGGTTTGTTGTTAGTTGTACATTGAAGATTTGAGAGTCTTGTGATGCATCCACAACACTCTGTAAGCAATTTTGACTTTTTCCTATCTGCATTACCAAAACAAAATTATTAGAGGATTTGTGTGTCACATGGATCAATGTAAGGGTCTGCCATTTGAGATCCATAAAGGAATAATTATACACAACTCATAGAAAATTGAATATAGCTTGTAGAAAATCCATTTATTGACAATTTCCATTGTTGTTTATGATGTGACTTGTTTTATATGCTCCTCTCTGATCTGTGTATTGTTATTATTATGTACCTGTGATCTTCTCATGCCTCTGGAGAAAGCATGTGATAGGATTGAAGATGTGATAGATTTTTAGCAAGACAAATTTTCATATTTTGTTGCTGTGGCATTTTGACTAAACCGTCATCACAACAGATCCATTCATTCATATTTTTATCACTTTTCAGTTCTAGATGCATAATTAAATAAGAAGTTGAGTTTTTAATCTACATGCATCGGGTGATATACTCTACATCATATTGCGGTTGTTTAACCTTTGTCAGTTCTCCCTAGATTGATATCCTTTGAGTTGTCCTCTATTTGTGATAAGACCATGTTAGCTTGATGGCCAGTCCATGAAAGCACACAATCTTCTCTACACTGCCTTCTAAATATGAATGCAACACATCAAATTTCATTCAGAAATGAGTCATACTCATTCCAAGTGTCAACCCATCACCAATCATCGGACATATTGGTAAACACGGTTCTTTTTGCAAAGATTGAGTGAAGCTTATGTAAGGAGACTCAAACCCTTACCATTCAACATTCAAGTGCCACGTGAGTCTCACATAACATGTCGTCATATAAATTTGTTTATAATATGTTCAAGTTTATTTTTAGTTTGATTTAGTTCATCAAAGTTAATTGTTGTTTTTATTAAAATAAAGTCAAAAATCATGAGTTGAGTGGTCAATAAGAGTCATATTTCATAGTTGAGTCATCATATGTTATGAATTCCTTGTTGTTTTGTCAAAGTCATTTTCATATAAAAAGTAATCCCATTTTATTACTTTTTAGTCAAGTCGAGTCTTCTTGTCCAAGTCAAAAGTGTTGTTTTTAAATTTGTAAATTGTCATCAAAAGTCGTATAATTGTAAAAAGTCTGAAAAATAAAAAAAATTTGCCTCACGGACTCATTTTCGGTGTTACCCAACATATAAATAAATATAGTATTTCACATTGTGGGAGGAATACCATATAATAAACAATGTACAAAAAATGAGTTTAATATCCAAACTTGGCCGAGCTTTGAGCTAAGCGACATGGCTCTGGAGGACGGAGGACATCGGAGGTTGGAGGTCATTCAACGACCTCTCATCAGTCACCAATGATGAGGCCACATACTGATTTGGTGACATGTGTGCAATGTGGTTTCTATTTTAAGTGTTCTGTTTTACGGTGTGATGGTTTATTGAATAAACCCCTTTTCAGATTTTTTGGAGGAGTCATGTTTTCAGAATGCATTCTTTTGAGTAGTAGGAGAAGATTTCGAGGTAGACTCAAGGGATGGTTATCTAGCTAGTGTGAAGCTTGTAGATCTTGAGATTTAGAATTCGGGTGCCCAGGGAGGAAGGGAAAGTCCCACAGGAACCCAAAGAGGAAGGGAGCATTCTGCATAATTCAGCTTGACACTGCGCCTTTATGAGGGTAAAGAGATAATCTATGGAGTTTATACCTGATCTAAGCGGTGTTTTGAAGGTGGATCTTCTTCTTCAAATATGGTTCTTCATCGTGTTCACATTAAGGGGGTGAAGATTAGTGATTAATAATGTTCACACTAAGGGGGTGAATGTTAGGATTAATATTGTTTACATTATTAATCATGATTATTAATTGTAATATAATATGAGTTGGTTAACAACTCATATTATTAGTTATATGTTTTGTTATAACTAATATTTGTAATATGTGAAGTTGTTAATAAATAACTCATGTGAATAGGAGTTTGGTGAGATATTTAAGGAGAGTATGTTACGAGTGGTTATAGGAGAGGTTATAGCTACCTCCTATATTTTAGGAAAGCTATTTCCTATATAAATGGTTGTGTGTAATATGAAAGTTGTATGGAATATATTAAGTAGTATTATGTGTATTTATTGTATGAACTGGTGTTGTGTTTACACATTAATCTCTCTCTTTTATATTCCCCAATTATATTGAAATGTGAGAATAAAAGTTCAACTAGGAGTTCAATTAGACTTAGTACAAGATCTTGATGAAATAAGTGAAAGATATCAAACATAACAATAATATTCTAAACACATGTAATGGAACTAACTAAAGTTTTCTAGATATAAAATACATAAATCAAGTAACTTAGTTAAGTTCTTAAAATCACTTTTTAATTGATCAATTAATTATTTAGTGAGTTTTAATAAGGAGTTAGATCTATTGTTGAGTTATCTTTAGATCTCATGTTCTATTTTGTATTTGTATTCCATGACACATACTGATATTGGAGTG
This sequence comes from Taxus wallichiana var. yunnanensis, assembly GCA_018340775.1. Taxonomy (NCBI): domain Eukaryota; kingdom Viridiplantae; phylum Streptophyta; class Pinopsida; order Cupressales; family Taxaceae; genus Taxus; species Taxus wallichiana. Next base: position 487,472,133 of record CM031237.1, read on the forward strand.
TTATCCTTCATGTTCCCAGAGATCTTCATAATCATGTATCCTTTATTGTAGGTGATCGTCTTTGGCTGTAAATGGGTTGTAGCGGAAAATTCCTTTGGTTGTAGGTGAGTCCCTTTAGATGTGGCCGAGTTGTTACGAGATGGGTGCAGAGGTTGCTGCATATAACATGTTTCTAAAAAAAAGAGTGGCATCATACAAATCATCATTCAAACAACTTATTGTAACTATAAGAATAAATGCATACTCAAAATACCACAAAATAAAGTTAACTAGTAATAACTATATTAATCAGTATTATGCCAATAAGTTCAAGTTATAGTGATGATGTTCAACAATATGACATGGAAATATAAGTCCATGGATTCAATGTTTTAACAAAATACAGAAGATGAGTTATTTATAAAGGGAATTTAATAAAATCATCACATCCCCAGGCTTAATTTATTGAATGTCCTCATTCAAGTTCCTTAGTTACACACAGATGAATGGTGTTGCATACTCATCTAAAACACACTAGAGTATCTATCCCTTATGGTTCATAGAAGAAGTAACCTCCATTTATCACGATCCTATTCATAACTATGTCCTATATTATTTCATTAATTGGTTGATCATTTTTCCATGCCAGTATTGGAAAGTGGAAGATTAGGGGATGATAGCCAATTGAGAACCATTTTTCTACATAGCCAGTGGCGATTTCAATGTATGCATTCACTCTTCTTAGATTTGGTATTATGTTATGGTACAAATGCATTTCCTTTTGTTTCAGTTCAGGAGACATTTTATTCTAGTGCATTTAGCAAAATTGAACTATCTGAATTCCATGATTTTTAATCATATCTCTGACCTCCTCATGAGCTACTTTCCTCATATGCCAAACCCTTCTTCTAACGTCCTTCTTTTTCATAGAATTTCCATAAAGATTTGAAATTTCTTTTGTTTTATTAGCTTCAAGCCTAACCATCAATGGCTGCACTTTCTCCAAATTCATATAGTCCTCCATTTGTCTTTCTCTATCCAACTCATTTTGAAAATAAGAACAAAGTTCTTTAACTAGAACATCTCCAATGTATAGGACTGGAATCCAATCCCTATCATACTCAAGATCATAGTTATACATGTAGAGTTCACAAAGTAGAAGTTGAATTTCATGAGGGCTATTCAGATATAACCTAAAGAAGTTCCTTGCTCCACTTTGATGTCAAATGGAATGTTAGAGTTGATACAAGTAAGTTTGATCTGCAACATATTTTATTTTAAGAAAATAACATATACATTGGAAGGATACTTATTTTTGAATATATCATGGGCCACCTTAAGTGTCTCTTCTTGATTTTTCTTTAGCCTTTTAATTTTTTTATCTTTTTCCTCAATTTCTTACTTGTGTTGGAAGATGAGTTCTTATTTTTCTCTTTCATACTTTCCTTTTAACCTATTTACATAGGTTTCAAATTGATTCACCCAGTAATCTAACAAAATTATTTGTGTTACCATCTCACTACAAACTATTTTAACGAGGCTCTCTTATTACTTCTTTGATGAAACTTTGTGGTTGGAATGGGGCGACCATTATTTACTACATGCTAGTATGTGTTAAAAATGGTGATGTATCTTGTTAAGTTACATCAACCAAAACTATAAGGGTATGTTCTGGTACTTATTCAATTCCCACAGACATCTTCTCTTCCTCAATTCCATAGACCAAGTGCTCAATGAGCTCCTCAATAGATTGGGGCATGTGTTCAAGTTCAATTGGTTCACCAATTCCTCCTTCTTTATCTTCCTCGGTACCTTTTATGCATGAACTATTTGGTTATCTTTCTTACCAATTTCTTCAGCCATATTGTCCTCACAACCTTGCAATTCAAAACTTTATCATTTGTATGAGTTTCCTCTGCATGCTCCTCTAGGGACTCTCAAGGGTATTCATGTCTGATTTATTCTGTAACTTCTTCCTCTTTTATTTTTACATGACCCTCCTTCACACACACTATATCCACATCATGAGATTATTCTTCTTATCCCTCCATGTACTCTGTAGGAAATTTTTTTCATGGGATGTAGCATCACCACCTCCCTATCTATCTCCATGGGATCAATGTTCTCATCTGGATATTCCACATCACTATCTAGTGATATGGTCTGTGACTTTTTGGTTTTGAGGTTTTTGGATGTTTGGTTTTAGCTTATGAGAGCACCTTTGTAGTGTAGGGGTGGACTTGGAAGATTTTATTTTACCCTTTGAGGTGGATGATTCAGGAGTAGAAAATTTGAGGGTTTCAACAATGAAAATTCTTTCAGGGGATATAGGAATAGGATTTTCTTCAATAGGTGGTAAATTTTCGAGGCAAGGTGTTCTTCAAGGTTGGGAGGTTGATGGTACATCCTTTGTGATGGGCTCGAGGTACTCCCAATACTCTTTCTCTTCTTTCTCTTTTTTTCCCAACAAATCTTTTATATCTTTTGACCTTGAAAAATCCTCCCACCTTATCTCTAGATGATCCCTTTATAGGGTATGCTTTACTATCATGGTTATGAGTGAGGGTGTAGGCCAAAACTTTTGTGCCTTCCTACTCATAATTTTCAATATCTCGTTCAATAAATTAGGCACATTCACTTGTCTATTATTCTTTAAGTGATTGAGAAATTTAAAGTGAACTATATTTAGCCTAGAGTATCTTCCCTCATAGGTAAAATAATTGATAATATAATTTTCAACTTCAAACCAAAAAGGTTTGAGATAATTTTTGTGTGTACCTTGTCTATCATTGACGAATACATCATATGCATCAGAAAATTCCATTTTGTCTACTTCTAGATTTACTTTCTCAGGAAATGGTTCACCCCAATGTGCGGAAGTCCAATTACCTCTTCCAAGATATCATCACTAATTCTCACTGATAAACCCTTCTTTGCTTCTCCATCTTTGAATGTATTAGAAAACTCTTCAACCATTGATTCATTAAAACCTTAGAATCATTTTATGTAGTCTAGCCACATGTTATCTCAAAATATTGTGAAATTTGAGGGTTGCTAAGAAGTTGAGAGTGCTCTGTGGGTTCATGGAAAATCAAGTCTCCTCCCATTGTGAACTGCAACTTGCTCTGGTCTCAACACGCAGTCACACAATTTTTTCTTGAAGAATGATACACAATTGAGTTGTGTGAATGTTTTGAGTATTTTCAAATTTTGAGGCCGAAAGGATATGTAGCACGGTTATGAGAGAGATCATTGATTGATGTGACTACATGAAGCATACAAATTTAATTGAAGTGACAACATGGGCTTATGTGGAGGGACACATCATGGCATGAAAGGAGGTGGTATTTTAAATGCATTGAATACTCGATGACTTGGCATAAATACAAATTAATAATAATCATTCTAATCATACTTTAATAAAGTGGTAGTTAAGTGCACTTATCTCGATTTCCATTTGGAATGATTATTGTACATGCTAATTGAATTATGCCTTGGCTGTATGTAATTTTGTTATCATATTGTAGACATTTGTATGATGCTATATACATGCCTTAGATTTATATTTGATTCTCCTTACTACTATCATCTAACTCCTAGAGAGGGAACACCGATTTGTTGGGGTGTCGGTTGTCTTTTTCATCTTTCACATGTGCAGCTTTCTTTGATCTTCTTCATGCAATCATGAGATATTCCATACATTAAATCAAAACAATGGTCTTCTGAATACTGCTACAAGTGGAAATTTAGTCATTGCATTCTCTCCTTATGATGGATATCATGCACTCTTGCAAAAATTTAACATCAAAACCCTACAAAACAAAAATTATAAGAAATTAAATGTGTTAGGTGAGTGCTGCTAATCACAAAAGGGTTGATCACAAAAAAATATTTTCCCTTGGAATAGTTAGCAGGATGAATATACCAAAGCCACTGAAATTTCTCAATCCTTTGGAATATCAGAAGATGAACCAGCAGGCTCAACTTTTGATTTCAATTATGATGCCCTTACTTCCATCCTACTTTTTCCTCCTCTGACTGCTACATGAAGATACTTGATCGGTTGGATTCTTATACAACCTCAACCTATGGCCATTTACCAATAACTTGAACCTCATAATATCTATGGTGGTGAGTTTTATAACTCCATTGGTAAATATTTTTATCAATCTCATAGGGGATTATCCACCTTGTCTTAATTTTTCCCATATGGTCCTTGTACTTGAGTCATACAAGAGTTCCCAATCACCTTCGTGAAACTATCTTGTTTTTATGTACCTATAATGTCATTTTATTCTTTGCTTCTACACTACCTCTCGTATAGTGCACAACCCATCTTCTCATTTCATCCAACTCATTAAGTTGCATAATCCTTTTCCTTTTTGCTTCCGATAAATCTATACCCAGTTCAAGTGTTGTGCTTAGTATTTTGTGCTCAAATTAAATTAGAAAAACAATAGTCTTACCATACACAAGTTCAAATGGTGTGAAACAAGTTGTTGTTTTCCATGTTGTGTTGAATGCCCATACTTCCTCTTAAATCTTGTCTACCTAATATTTTTATGAAGTACAACGGTATTTTTCAAGATAGTCTCTATCTAATTGTTTGTAACTTGTACTTTTCCACTAGATTTGGGATGGTATGGTGTATACTTCCTATTATTGATTTCATACTCCTTAGATAGATCGGATATTACATCGGTAGTAAAGTGTGTACCTTGATAAGTGATAATCTCCTTAGAACTCCATATTTGGTGAAGATATGATCATAGAGAAACTTGGCTACTTTCTCACTTTTCCGACTTGGCGGTGCCTTCACCTATGACCACTTAGTTAGATAATCTATTCATTCCAAGATATACTCCTTCTGCTGATATTTAGGATCTATGGTGACAATGAAGTCTAAGCCCCATTTGTCAAAAATACTGCAAGATCAACTAAGGCTGTAATGGAATTTCATCGTATCTTGTAGGCTTGACCATTATTTGACATTTATCACATCTCTGATGTAAATTGTTGCATCTTTATGTAGTTTTGGACAATATAAACCAATTGCTAAATTTTTTTATGTTATTATTTTAATAGAAACGTTTCCTCCATGAGGTTCACTATGGAAGGATTTGAGGACATCATATAGTTTATCATCATCTATACATCTTCTCATGACATGATATTTCCTGTATGAAATATAAATCTATCTATCAGAAAATATGTACAATCTTTTCAACAATATGTTTCTTCTCGAGTATAAGTAGTGTGGAGGTGTTTTACCTAACACCATATAGTTGGCTTTATCTGCATACCAAGGTGTTTTTGTAGAAATGGAAAATAAGTGCTCACTGAGAAAGAGTCATCAACTACATGTTCTTCATCATTAATCTCAATTATTGAAAGAAAATTTTTTACCACATTTTCCTTGCTAGGATTATCCAATATTGTGACATCAAACTCTTATAGAAGGAGCAACCATCTATTGATTTTGTTTCTTACTACTAGTTTATTTATCAAATATTTTATTGCAGCATGGTCAGTGTGAATGAACACTAGATAACATGTGATGTAGTGTTTGAATTTATTAATAACATACACAATTGCCAAGAGCTTTTTTAATGTATAGCTTAGTTCAACAACTACAAGTTCTTTCTAACATAATAAATTGCATAATTCAAAACTTTGTCCTTTTGTCCTAAGACAACTCCAATGGCGTGTACTAATTCATAAGTATGGATTTGGAAGGGAAGGTTCTAATTATGTCCTCTTAATAGAGGAGTAGTAGTTAAAATTCACTTCAAAGTTTGAAATACAAAATCACATTTTTAGTTCACTCAAAGGCAACATCCTTTCCTAATAATACAAACAATGGTGTTGCAATCTTGCTGAAATCTTGTATGAACCTCCTATAATAACCATCATGGCCTAGAAAGATCAAAACATCCTTTTGCTTCCTTGGTGTTTGGCAGATTTATAATAACAGATAATCTTGGTTGGATCAGCTTGAATTCCATTAGAAGAAATATAGTGTCCCAAAACTATACCTTCAAACATCATCATGTAGCATTTTTCATTGCTTAAGGGCAGATTATACACTTTGCATCTCCTTAAGACTTTGCCCAAATTTTTCATGGCTTCTTCAAAAGTGTTTCCATGTACCATGAAATCATCCATGTAGACCTCCATGTAGTCATTTGTTAGATCTGAAAAGATGCTCAACACTGCTCTCTGTAATATAGCAGGTGCATTACACAAGCCAAATGGAAGAACTGAATACGAAAATGTTCCCGTGGGCATGTGAAGGTAGTTTTTTCTGGTCCTCTGGTGTAATTTAAATTTGATTATAGGAACTATATCCATCAAGAAAAGAGATATAATTATTACCATCTAAAGTTTCAAGTACACGATTAATGAAAGGTAGTGAAAAATGATCTTTATTTGTTGTTGCATTAAAATCTCTCTAATCTACGTAGATACTCTATTTTCCATCTTTCTTTGGCATAATGACCGGGGTGACACCCACTTGACTATATGATATTGGGTATATAAAGCCAACATCTAGTAACTTCTTCAATCCTCCTTTTACAATATCTCTCACTCTGGATTCATTATTCTCTGTGGCTACCCATTCATTCACAACTATCTTTGATAAAAAATATTGTGTGTGCAAAGCCTACGATAAATTCCATGCATGTCACCATAATCCCATGCAAACACTATTTTATGTTTTTGCGAAAGGAAATCAGAAATTGTTCTTGTTGCATGATTAGCATCCTATTTACATTAAGTACCCTTCCTAGAGTTATTTCCACTTGCTTGGAGAGATCAATCATTTCATATACACTTCTACTTACGAGAATTCAATATGAAATCACGGGGAAGGAGGCGACGAAGAATACATTCTTACTCGGAATGTCCATGGTGTTTTCCTATGGTAGAACTTGGTTCAATGGACAAATTAAACACCTTAATCTCTCTTCCATTTCTTTGTTTCTTCATTAATTATTCTTCAAGACATTGGAGAGAACAACATATTTTTCTTGTCCTTTAATGGTACAAGACTTCTCTAGCATCATGATCTATTTTACACATTTCATATATCCTTCTCATTCTTCTTCCCAAATTTTTTGATCTTCATCATTCAATGGTTGGGCAGGAGGATAGAGCATCATCTTTTTAGTACCACGTCCATTAGAGATAATCATGTTGCAAGACCTGCAACCTATGAATGCATCAGCAATGGCCAACCATGGAATTCTTAGGATGATAGGATATCCTCCTAAACTTTCCTTGGGTTATATAACAATAAAATCAGCATGGTATTCCTAAGAGTCTACCACCACAACCATGTCCTCAAGTACTCCTTCAGGTCTCAATGTTGATTTCTCTACAAGTTATAAGACTGTAGTTGTTGGACTTAGTCCTTCCAATTTCAGATCATCCATAATTTTATTTTTCATGATGTTAATGGCTTCCCCTGTTATGTTTATGGAGCCTATTTTCATGTTAGAGTGTGGTACACATTCTATGTATTACACTCGGGTATTTTTATACGGTGGTCCCGCTCACCAATGAGCGGGTCAAGGCATGACGGGGTAAATCCCGAGAAGTAAATTTTGATGGGTGGTTTATTAACCCATGGGTAATGGGTAACTATTATGGGTTGTTTTTGGGCCCATGGTTTTTCGGTACCCATTGTTTTGATACCCACAATTTTTACCCATGGTTTTGATACCCCCATGGTTTTGATACCCATGGTTTTGTATCAAACTGCTTAAGCAATTGTCTATTTATATGGTCTTATGCATATGATACATATACAAGCAAATGCATTGTAGATGTGCTTTGAATTCAGGTGTGAATTCTATAGAGTTTGTTGAGCATAGCTCCAAACAGATCTGGGTATTGTATTGAGAGAGTGGAGGCTTGTAATAAAATCTGAGCAAGTGATTCTTGGTGGATGTAGCCCAAATTGGGTGAACCATGTTAAATACTATTTCTACTGTGTTGTGTTATTTATTCTACACTTTTATTTGAGATCTATAATATTTTCTACATATTAGTTTCTCTTTGTTGAGATCTGTGAAGGGATTATTCCGCATATTTTATCTCTTAATCCCTAACAATTGGTATCAGAGCTTGGTTTGGTTTGCTAAAGTGTTGAATTGTAGGGAAATTTTTTAGCTTGAGTGGGAGCTATGGCAGATGATGGAAGATCTAGGGTTGATAAATTCAACGGGTAGAATTTCAGTCTTTGGAAGATGCAGATGGAAGATTACCTTTATTAGAAGGATCTTTATACTCCACTTTGTTTGAGAAGGTGAAAAAACCTCGAGTATGACAGATGTTGAATGAGATTTTTTGGATCGAAAGGCATTTGGAATTATCCAATTGTGTCTTGCAACTTCGGTATTATTTAATGTTTCAAAGGAAAATACTACAAAAGATCTAATGGATGCATTAGGGAAGTTTTATGAAAAACCCTCTGCCTCTAACAAGATATTTTTAATGAAAATTTTTTTTAATATGAAGATGTATGAGAATAGTTCAGTAGCAGATCATTTAAATGATTTCAATACTGATTGTGAATATGCTAGCTTGATTCTGATAGAATTTGATGAAGAAGTTAGGGCTTTATTAATTTTGTGCTCTTTACCTAAAAGTTGGAATAGCCTAGTAATGGCGATAAGCAACACGGTTCTTGCTAACTCAAAGTTGAAGTTTGAGGATGTTATAGGGGTGATTCTAAGTGAGGAAATGTGAAGAAAAATCTATGGGAATCATCTACTTCAGGGAATTCTTTGATAGTGGAAACTAGAGGGAGACATAAGAATAGAGGCAACCATGGAAAATTGAAAGATCGGGCAAGGTCAAAATCCAAGAGCAAGATTGTATGTTGGAGGCTGTGGAAATGCAGGCATGTAAAGAAGGATGTTGGGAGCTTCGAGACAAGAAGAAACAACAGGAAGAAAATAAGGAGGTAAATGTGGCATCGGGTAATGTATGCCAGGATGCTTTGATTCTTTCTTTGCATAATATTATTGAATCTTGGGTTTTAGATTCAAGGGCTTCTTTTCATGCTTTACTCCACATAGGCATTATTTTGTTGATTATGTTGAGGATTTTGGGCATGTTTTTCTGGTGATGATGAGCCTTGCGTATAGTTGGAAAAGGTTTTTTCGGTTAAGATGCGAATGGGAATACATAGCTATTGAAGGATGTCGACATGTGCCAACATTAAGGATAAATTTGATATCGGTGGGGCAATTAGGAAATGATGGTTGTACCGTGATATTTACAAAATGGTGACTCTTGGAAGGTTACTAAGGGTGCTTTTGTGGTGGCAAGAGGTAAGAAGGTTGGAACCTTGTATTTATCCACGATAGTAATAATTATTGTAATCTTATGGCTTCGGATGCGATATCACATTATGGCACTATAGGCTAGGTCATATGAGCCATAAGGGCATGGACATCATAAAGAAGAATTTTCCTAGATATATAGAAATAGGTTTGGAGTTACGTGATGACCGCATACATGGGAAAAAAGAAGTGAGTAAGGTTTCTTAAGGTTGGACCTACAAAGAAAGATAGTAAGTTAGAGTTGGTGCATTTTGATGTGTGGGGGCTAGCTCAAGTATCATCTCTTGGGGGTTCAAGTTATTATGTTACTTTTATTGATGATGCAACAAGGAAAGTTTGGGTTTATTGTATTAGAAACAAATCGATGTAGTGCCTTGGATGGAGGCATACACGAGGAGGCTTGGTATGGTAAGAAAGTCGATTATTCATTTCTTAGAGTCTTTGGATGTGAGGTGTTTCTTCATATAGACAAGGATGGTAGGACCAAGCTAAAGGTGAATCGAGAAAAATGTACTTTCATTGGTTATGGTGGTGATGACTTTGGATTTAAATGTTGGAGTATTAAGGACAAGAAAATCATTCGGTCTAGGGATGTGGTCTTTAATGAGAAAGTCATGTATAAGAAATAGTTGCGAAAAATAGGAAGAATCCAAGAAAGAATATGCAGTGGTAGAGTATCTTCCGGATGGGACAGTGACCCATGAATCAATTTAGGAACCGACTCAACAGGAACCCCAAACTCCTATAGTGAGGAGGTCTTCTAGGGTAAGAAAAGAACCTGAACATTTTTCTCCTTCTCTTTATTATTTATTACTCACTGATAGTGGAGATCCGGAGAGCTTTGATGAAACAATGCAGGTAGATGCCACTAAGAAGTGAGATCAAGCCATGGATGAGGAGCATAAGTCTATCATGGAGAACTAGACTTGGGATTTGGTGAAGCTACCAGAAGGTAAAAGAGCATTGTAGAACAAGTGGGTGTACATAGTTAAAGACGAGGAAGGAGGAAAGAAAAGATATAAGGCCCAGTTGGTGGTCAAGGGGTTTGCACAGAAATAAGGTATAGATTTTGATGAGATCTTTTCTCCTGTAATAAAAATGACTTCTATTAGAATTGTTCTTGGAATAGTGGCAACAAAAGACTTACACTTAGAACAATTAGATGTAAAGATTTCATTTCCCCATGGTGATTTGGAGGAGGAGCTATATATGTAGCAGCTAGAAGGATATGAAGTCAAAGGTAAAGAGGAGATGGTGTGCAAAGCGAAGAAGAGCTTGTATGGCACAAACAAGCTCCACATCAATGGTATAATAATTTTGATAGCTTCATGATGGAGCAAGGTTATATTAGATGTCATTCGACCATTGCATGTACACAAAGAAATTTGATGGAAGTTATATTATCATGTGTTTGTATGTTGATGACATGCTGGTTGTAGGTAAAAACATGCAGGAAAATAAAAGTACTCAAGAAACAACTAAGTGAATCCTTTGATATGAAGGATTTGGGGGCTGCCAGAAAATCCTTGGTATGAGGATAACTCGGGATAGAAAGGAATGAAAGCTGACTTTATCTTAGGAAGAGTACATTAAGAAGGTATTGGATAGGTTTAACATGCAGGATGCTAAACCGGTTGGGACTCCTTTGGTAGGCCATTTTAAGTTATCAAAGGAGCAGTGTCCTAAGACAAAGCAAGAAAGAAACCATATGTCCAAGGTACCTTACTCATCAGCGGTTGGCAATTTGATGTATGCTATGGTATGCACTAGGCCTGATATTGCCTATGCAGTAGGAGTGTGAGTAGATTTATGAGTGATCCAGGTAAAGAGCATTGGCAAGCAGTAAAGTGGATCCTTCAGTATTTGAGAGGGACCATGGGGACAGTTTTATGCTACAGTGGATCAGACACCACTTTATGTGGTTATGTAGATTCAAACATGGCTGGAGATGTAGACAACAAGAGGAGCATGACAGGTTATATTTACACTGTAGGTGGGACAACAATAAGATGGATTTCACGACTACAAAAGCTGGTGGCTTTGTCAACCACGGAGGTTGAGTATGTTGCTGCCATAGAGGCAAGAAAAGAGATGATTTGGTTACAACAATTGCTTGAGGAGTTGGGGCATAAGCAGGAGGAATGTAAGTTGTATAGTGATAGTCAGAGTGCTATACACCTAGCTAAGAACTCTACTTTCCACTCTAGGATGAAGCATATACAATTGAGATATCACTTCATCAGGACAACTTTGGAGGAAGATAAGTTGAAGTTGGAGAAGATTCATACCAGTCAGAATCCTATGAGACATGATGACCAAGTTGGTCACAAGGATAAACTAAAGCTATGTTCGCTTTGGTTGGCCTTTGTGGATGATAGTGAAGGGTTGAGAAGCTTTCTCGGTGAAAATTAGTCTCTAAGTGGGAGATTGTTATGTTTTGTGGAGCCTATTTTCATGTCGAGTGTGGTACACCTTCTACGTGTTACACTCGAGTATTTTTACGGTCTGCCGCTTTGGTGGCGGGTCGGGGGTTCGGGCGAAGCCCCCAAAGTAAATTTTTATGGGTGGTTTATTAACCCATGGGTAATGAGTAACCGTTATGGGCTGTTTTTGGGCCCATGGTTTTTCGGTACCCATTGTTTTGATACCCATGGTTTTTTTCCCATGGTTTTGATACCCATGGTTTTGTATCAAACTGCTTAAGCAATTGTCTATTTATATGATCTTATGCATATGATACATATACAAGAAAATGCATTGCAGATGTGCTTTGAATTCGGGTGTGAATTTTGTAGAGTTTGTTGAGCATAGCTCCAAACGGATCTAGGTATTGTATTGAGAGAGTGGAGGCTTGTAATAAAATCTGAGCAAGTGATTCCTTGTGGACGTAGCCCAAATTGGGTGAAACACGTTAAATATTGTCTCTACGTGTTGTGTTATTTATTACGCACTTTTATTTGAGATCTGTAATATTTTTGCATATTAGTTTCTACTATTGTGATTCTGTAAGGGATTATTTTGCATATTTTATCTCTTAATCCCTAACATCCCCAAGTCAATTAGATTATTCTTTATTGTTGTGTCATTAATTGTACCATTTACCAAAGGAATGTCGGATCTATGTACTTGGGTAAAATTCAATTTCTAAGCATAATATCAAACAAATGTCCAATAACTTGAATAGTGGATGGATCCTCTACCTGGGTTTTTATGCATAGATCCTTAACCAACTTATTATAGATGGGCACATCCTTAATTGTTTGAATAAGAGGAATTTTGACATAAATATCCCTCAACTGATTGAAAAAATCAGAATCAGATTTCTATTTGAGTTCGATCTTCTTTTCTTGTAATCGCTCTGTAAATAATGGTTCATTATCTTGCACTTTGTCCTTACTTGAATTTTTACAAGTTATTGTGGATCAACTTTAAACATGTTTTCACTTTGTTGCGAGACTAGTCTACAAAAATTGTGGTTCCTTTGCAATATCTGTAATTATGGGTCCACTTGGTGGAGGAAGTGCTCTTCCTAAGCAAAGATGGATATTATTAACATCATCGAATATGTAGGGTATTGAGATGGTTCAATGGAATAGGCTAATTGAATAACTTTATTGTTGGGTTTAGGCATTGGTTGAGTGGTAGTTAGGTTATTTTGGTGAGAGTCTGGGTTGGGGTTCGACAAGAGAGTTGTCTGATATGGATAAGGAGGTTGTTGGTAAGATTGTTAGTAATTAGGAGGTGGGTTATTCTATTTCTACCCTCATATCCAAGGCTATTTCCATGATTGAGGGGTTGTTTTCATTTTTATTGGCTTGAAAAATTGAGGTTTTCATTGTTCTGGTATTGGCTAGGGTATGGAGCCCAACCTTGTTGTGGATTAGTCTAAGGTGGGGTTGTATATATGGATTACTAGCCCAATTATTAAATTATGGCATAAGGTCTTGTGACATACCTCCTTGTATTGGTGACCATGGTTTTCTTTGAGAAACATAGAAGAATTTCCTATCCTCTATCTCCAACATCTAGAATTCATGTGAAGCCTCCCTTTCTTATGTAGTGCTAATTAATCCTCTACATATGTTAGCTTTCTTCCTTCGCATGCATGGAAAAACTCTATAAGTGTTTCCTCTACATCTTCTCTTTTCTTCTTGGCATGTAGAGAATCTAATTGAGTGGCCATGTCATTGACAATATCCTGCTTTATTTTTTTGAAGATGTTAACAATCTATAACTTGGATATGTCCCTAATTACTTTGGTAGCTAATCCACCCCTTAATTTTACATTTCTTATTCTTATTATAGTGGCTCTAGAGTAATTCCTGTAAGCTTCACAAATATCATTAAAGGTAGATTTTGAAATGTCTCCATCTCCAATCAGATCTAGAACATCCATGTCCTCCTCATTGGTTCCCTTCAAAAGAGTAATTTGAGAGATTTAGGAGGTAGTCTTGTGTGCCTTGTCTTTTGAATGTAGAACAAGAATATTTCTAGATAGTCTTCCAATGGATCATCCTCTTTTTATGCCATCTTGAATATTTCATCATCTCCTCTACTACTAGGCCTATAGTAGTCCTGATACTTAGTGAGAAAATTCTCCTTCATTTGTGCCTAGATTGTAGTAGCATCTCTTCCTAATCCCATGAACCATCTCAAGGCTGCATCCTTAAGTGTAACAAGAAATAACTTCAATTTATGTGCATCATTAGTATAATCATAGCTCCTACATAGAACGTAAAACTCAAAAAAAGGTTTATGAGTCTTGATTATGGATCCATGGAAGTTTGGAAGCACTAATGGAGAAATATTCTTCATAGTAGTAGGCTCATCATTGTTGGAAATTGGAAACTCAAAGGTAGTTTCCTGTCTTCAACATTTTATTTTACTTTTTTTTTGTCATGTCTAGATGATCAGGGGAAACTTCATAACTTTCACTCGGAGGGGGATCTTCTAATAGTAAGCCTTGTATAAAATAAATTATGTCTTCTTCAGAATCAAATATAGAAATATGTGTTACTTTCAGATTGGGTAAAAATATATTATGGGAATCTCTTAGATGGTGCATGTATCAACTAGCTCAACTCAATCAACGAAAATTTGTGAGGGGGTTGGAGGTGTAATTTTCTAAACCTAAAATGCTTCTAAGAAATGAAAAACCTCTCAAAAACCTTATAACTTGGTAGTATCCCAAACAACAAGGCTAAAAATGGTGGTGCTAATTAACTTGCAGTAATTAATGTGTTGTTCACTAATTCACATTCATTTAATCATTAAATCAAGGGACGTAAACTTTTAATATTGCTAGTATTATATGCACGATTCAAGGATTTCAGAGGTGCAGGAAAGAAATTGTTGTCACAATAATACTTAGAAACAAACTAAACTCATAATGAAAGTAAATATCTTCCAAATACTACAACTAAAGCAAAGATTACAAATTCAAAATGAAAATAAAGGAAAAATTTTCTTGTTAATCTACTCATGCAACAAAACATAACAACAAAACTACGTAGGGGTTTAATAGACCACAAGTGGGCCCTTCCTTGGGTGTTAATCCTTCCTAAGGCTTATAACTAAAAGTTACTTGAACAAAACTCATATTCTTTATTAAATTGACATGAAGTTTAAAAAATCAACTTCTCTATTTGCGTACCCTCTACTATATAATTTTCTATTTAGATCTCTATATCATCCCCTATTTCTTCAACATTAATCTCTCTCTTTTATATTCCTCAATTACAATGAAATGTGAGAAGAAGAGTTCAACTAGGAGTTCAAACAGACTAAGTAAAAGATCTTCAATGAAACAAGTGGAAGATCTTAAACAGAACAACAAGAGTTTAAACACATGCAATGAAACTAACTAATAGTTGTCTAGATATCAAATACATAACTCAAGTAACCTGTTAAGTTCCTGAAATCATGTATTTAATTGATCAATCAATTCTTTAGTGAGTTGTAATAAGTAGTCAGATCTATTGTTGAGTTATCTTCAGTTCTCATGTTCCAGTTTGTAACTGCCTCTTCCATGACATGTATAAGATTGGAGTGTCATCCTTCATGTTCCCATAGATATTCATAATCACATCTCCTTTGTTGTAGGTGATCTTCTTTGGATGCGTACAAGTCCTTTAGTAGATGAGTTCCTTTGGCTGCAGACAAGTTTTCTTTGGGTCCTTTACTACATATAGGTTGCTACATATAACAAGTTTCTCACAAACAAGAGTGGCATCACATAAAGCATCATTCAAACAACTTATTTCAACCATAAGAATAAATTCATACTCAAAATACCATAAAATAAATTTAACTAGTAATAACTATATTAATCACTATCATGCCAATTAGTTCAAGGTTATAGTGATGATGTTCAATAGTATGATAATGAAATAGTATGACATGGATTCAATGTCTTAACAAAATACAAAATATGATTTGTTTATAAAGGGAATTTAATCAACTCATCAAAATCTAAGGGTTTGGAAAATGCGGTTAGCTTGAAAACTTCATCTAAGAACCATTTAGATTTTGACCGATCCCTACCTCCACATGAATATACGCCTTTAGGGGAACCTACAACTCAATTTTTTACAAATTCTTGGCTTCTTGCATACTAATACTCAATCCCATCCAACCCATTGATGAATTTACCTCTTAACCATCATGGTATAGAGCCGAGACTATTGCAAATATCATCAAGTCCGAGGGAATGAAATTGAAAGGTGTCATTCTTTTAGGAATTTTCTCCAAGATCTTATTGATCAAGGTGAAATGCATCTTGATAATCCAAATTCCCCCTAATCTAAACTTGGACATGTTCAACCAACCCTTTCCAAACCATCCTCTAGCAAAAATTAGACCAATATCATTGGAACCTACAATTTTATGGCTCACCTTATCAACACCATCAACCAACTATCACCTACATATATTATACCATGTGTTTATAATATTGAAAAAAACCCAACAAAAAATCCAAATATAGAGATCCCCTTAATGTTGAATCCTCGACCCGTCCACCTCATAACCTTCAAACCCTTTACTTCCAGGTCACATATATTTCTCGATATTATCCCTTCAAAATTGCAAGAAAATAAACTTATTATCGAAATAAAAAAGTTCCCATCCAAAGGTTAAAACTCTCACCATTAAATCAAGAGCCTTGGTAGTATAACACAAAAGCCAAAGAAGCCATCCACATAAAAAATTAACCTTTAATAGAATCATCAAAAGAAAAATTCACCACAAGATATAACATCCTTACCTTGTATTTTGAGGCCACATCCCTTTTCGAACTCATAGTCATCATATTAGAATTTAAGCCCTCTTCCAAACTCACACCTAGTGTGCCACACAAGAAATTCTTTGAAAAAATCATGCATCTAAACTACCAAATGAAATAAAAAACCTTACACCCTCGTCCACATCCCAACAAGCCTCACTGGGCTACTATACCAAAATCCTTGACCAAATTGTGTAATCATCACTATATAATTTCCACCAATAAAACCCTTTGACCATATAGGTGGAAGCCTTCCTAGTATAATTATGAGGAATTTTGAAACTATCATCAAATATCATGACAATATATAGAGGACTGCAAAATCCCTCCATGCCATAATTAGGAGTCTCTATAACAATGGACTCCTCCCAAAAACAAAAACCATCATACTCCATCTATCAATCTCAACAAAACAAGATACAAACATCAAGTTAAACCTATCTCTCAGACACCCAAACTTGGTAATCCTAAACCATCACTTGGCACCTCATCTAGTCATATCACAACCTCCTCTAGTAAGATCCCTCTCTTCAAAATAAATGTCACTCTCATCACCATAAGAGCACGTCTGAAGATTTGAAATCCTAGAATCAAGACTGACCTAAAATATCTATCTCTTCCACCACTCCTTAATCATCCAATCCTCAAAAACCAATATCTCCATTCTTGCAGACACCTCATAATCAATCCACAACATCCATATAGAATATAGTTCTCAAAATATTACACCAAGAACATGTAAAAATGTCCCTTTATGAACTCATCCAAAATTCCCCACAACATCGACAAGCCATGATAGAAGCCATTTAAGCCATATCGGTACCATCGATGATCCTAAACCATTTTCTAACCTTTTTGGTGCCCTAAAATGACCACAACTATCGCATTTGATGATTCCAAGGTTCTTTCACTAAACCGGAGGATGATGACCTCTCCCTCTTCTTCACTGCCCAAATCAATGAAACTATAGTTAAAAGAGTTATGATTATCAATGGTGCTAGCATCATTATCATTCCATCTCATGCCTTTAAACAAATTAATTTTCCGAAAAGCCATCATCGGTCAATTGCTTGTCATCTTACGATCCTATGAAGAAATTTTCACTCATACGTTGGGCACAATCATCCTCACTATCAAGATAGGTGTCAAAATTCTTCATGAAATATTCTATCTTATAGGGAGAGTTCTAATATAACATATTATTGGGCCATCCCCGGATACACGATATATGATGTGTCCCAGCCACTTTACATCACTATCTAAAGTTCAAACATGAGGGTAAGACCATTATTGTCCCCATAGATCTAAATCTATTTAAATCTTGTCACATGACGTATAGGACCAATGCCATTTTTTTCCACTACAAACCTCCACATCTTATGATCAAGTATCTACAAGTTCCTCTATCCCTATATCCAAAATACAACATGATTAATCTTTTGAAGATGTCATGTGATGTCTCTTGCTAGGGAGTATCACCTCCTTACCCTCTATGCACTTTTAATGCCTAAAATGTATGGGATACCTGATAAAAAACCACTCTCCAAGCCTAATGTAGGAAATATCATTTCCTTTTTTCCCCCATTCCTCCAAACATAGGTTTTGTATGGAGGTATCAATTATACTTCCTCTCATCTTGACATTCAATCTCATGCTCAACAATTCTCATCGACTTCTCATTCCTAGGAAAACCCCGGTTTGATGAAACTTACCTCCACCACTACATGTGGAAAGGTTTTCATCTTGGTAGGTATGTGTTTAAGGTGGACTTTTGTTTAATTTATTTTTAAAAATCACTAAAAATCATAAGACAACAAGGTTTAATGATACATGCGTCGACAATACAACGTTGAGATGTACGGATGTAAAATGGGTGTAAGACTCCTACTTGAATGAGTGAGAGAAACTTACATGCAAATATATAACTAGACAAGATAGATATTAGATAAAAGGTGAAAATTTTCTTATTAAAGGCCAATCGTATGAACAAATGGGTGTCCTTTGAAGGGTTTCAACTTGTTTTGACAATCAAGTGATAAATGATAAAAGATACAATATGATAGCTACAAAATGGAAAGACATTAAATGTCAACATGGATAGAGAGATCCTACTCCACATGATAAGTGGCCCAGGAAAGGGATAAGGAGAGCTCAAACTCCTTGAAGTATTTGATCCAGGCATGTTCAAAAATGTCTTGTTATTCTCGTATGACTTCAAGTTGATCTTTGATGTCATCAATGTTTGGTGTTAAAGAGATGACACAAAGACTCAACTCGTGTGTAATATCAAATTACTATGAGACAAATGGTTGTGATATGATAGGAAGATCGTATATAATTGTAATCGATGTGCTTATCGTGATACAGTCATCTATAAGTAGATACAACTTGGAAACAAACATATTAGGAGAAAACATAGTATGATAGTGATTAAAATATGTAAAAAATGTTATAAAATGGATTTTATACTTAAATCGCTGGCTATTCAAAGGAATCATGGGTGATTAGGGTAAATCATTGGAAATTCAAGGGAATCATTGGTAATTACTATATAAAGGAAGACTTAATTAAAAATAAGAGCTTATACTTTAAAAACATTATTAAACGATTGAATTGTTTTGATAATAGATGTGTAAATAGAAAGACAATGTAAAATGAAAGGATATACCTTGTTTATGATGTGATATAAAGATGATTACAATGTAGAAGGACCTTGTGATGAAATTAGATCTCCAAGGGTTTGATAATACTTGATGAAGTGATGAGATGTTGTATGTGAATTTGTCTTGATGTCTAAATATCCAAAGCTTCACTACAATTATTAGGGATCCGGATTCATGAAGGTTTATGGGATTTTATAGAATCGCCGACAATTAGTTAAAATCATTGGTGATCCAAAATTTTAGGAAACCTACTTGAAAGTGGTTTAAACCAATTCTAAATGGGTTTCTTTAGGCTTGAAAGTGATTAGAGATGGGTATGAATGTGTTAAGGGTGTTGGGAGGTTAGGAAGTTAGACTTAAAATGGGATAGAATGGTTTTTAGGTGGTTTGGGAGGTTTAGGTTACTTAGGATGAGTAAATAAGTATTTACCGAGGGTAAAGTGTGGTTTTACTGGATGAAGACATGGTTTATAGGACAATAGAATAGGTTTAGTGTTTTGAATGAAAATTTGAGGGGTGTGGATAGGTCACGTAAGGTGCAAAAATGAGTGTCTACATTTTATCCTTTCTTTTAAGTGGTTTGTAATGGACAATTCGCTAGACAAAAACAAGTAAAGTGGTAAAATTTGTGTTAGATAGGTGATACCCCTCAAAATATGGTTCATTGTAATGAAATGCAATGGTCACTTTGGTTTGAATAGGTTCTTTGGATGAGATAGGCTTGTGTAAGAGTGTGTTTTAATTTAAGGTGCCCCAAGACCGGGCATAAAATAGATTGCCACATAGGTATTCTTGCGCGACTAGGAAGTCAAATGATAGGGGAACCATTGGGTTCTCAACCTATGGACATATGACTTGTAGGAAGTGGTAGGAAAGGTTCCCTAAGATTTATGGTATCCACAGTGTATCGAAATGTAGGCTCGATATAAGGTATTTTTCCATGAAGGTGGGCTTACAAACCAAAAATTCAAGTGATAGGGGAGCCAATAGGTTCTCAACCTATAGACATATGATTTAATGGAAGTGACAAGAAACTTTTCCCAAAAATGCTGCAAAATCCAAGATGGATTTGATAAAGGTAGGGTCTATATAGATTGATTGAATTTAGTTTATGAAGAGAGTCTTCGAGCCCTAGAAAAGGAAGAACATACTTTGAAACATGAAAATTTTTGACAAGGAATTATTAAAATGATGGTTTGATAAGATTTGGAGACCAAAAAATTATTTTTCAGATGATGGGTGTAATCTTTGCTTTGATTATCATGGGTTCTTTGGAATTTTGTAAAATTTTGGTGTTTAACTCGATCACCTATGTGATCGGTAGGCGGGAATTTTTTGATATAAAAGGTACGTGGAGTTTTATTGTTGTTATTTCGATTTGTTATATAAAACTAACTAAAAACCCTAATTTTGGATCTTATTATATTTTATCATGTCGGTGTGACAATTTGGACTTATACAGATGTACACCGAGGCGATTGTGGCCCATAGATGACATGACGGGGATTTGGATCTAGTGTTTCCATATGTACAAGAGCCAGTTGAGATGGTTGATGAGGAGAGGGTAGGAGTGAGGGTAGATGCACGGGGGGCTTCAGAGATTCCCGATGATGTTGGGGTGAAGGAGACATATGCATCCTAGTGGTAAGGATAGTTAGAAGGGTTCAAGAGGTGGGAGCAAGCTTGCATAGAGGATGTGCAAGAGGGTAGTATTGAGGGAGGGAGGGTAGGAGGATGATAGAGTGAATTTTTGGAGATGAACATAACAAGCATATAGGAATAGAATGCCACATTGTTGATTGAGAGAGTTACCTTAACCACCGAGAGAGAGGCGATGTTGGAGCTACTTAGGACATAGTCACCGATAAGAGGGATGGGTTTAGCTTGATGAAACTACAACTTTGTGTAGGGTGAGCTCACCAAAAATAGAGTTGATATGGATAGATATCATCATGATAGGGAGACCCTATAGTATGCCTTTAGTGTGATAGGCCCATTGATCTCGAGGGATGACCTATAAGAAGTTAAAACTCAAATTAGTGGTCGATGGGGCCACCTGGTAGTGTGAGTTTAGCTCACTATTAGATATTAGGTGATGAGATTTTGATGCGGGGACATCATCACCAGGGTTATTTTAGGGTGGAGTAAGTGAATTTTGGTTTGTATAGGCCTATAGTGGTGTCATTAAGTCATTTTAGGTGTCCTTAGAGATTTAGAGATTCAAAAATTTTAATTGAAGGATTTTCCTCCATTTTGGCCTTTTCAAAATTTTGAATTTTCTAGAGAAAATTTTTCTTGTTTAATTTATAAATTATTCTAGGGTGTCTTAAAAGGATCTTGAAGTGTTTATTTTGGTCTTGTGTGTTCATTTGGAGTCTCCTTATGGGGAGTCAAGATACTAGTGTAACCCCTTGTGATCCTTGTGCACTCTTGGCATGTAACCTCAAAACCTTACTTTGGGTTCTTAACTCATAAAATTTAGTTGTATAATTCCTTTGAGTAATGAATGTATATATTTCATTGTGTAACTTTTTTCTAGGAATTAATCAATCAAATAATTTTAGCATTGGAGCTCCAAGCATGAAGTTTATTTTTCTAATGTATGAATACATTTGAAACAAGATTCTCCAGTGTATTACATATGGTTGCAAGTTTTAGCTTGAAAGAGACAAGTGAAATTGTTGAAGAGAAGGATTATGTGAAACTATTTACATCCATTCAAATGAGAATTTGTTGTCATTAAAGAACTATGATTTTTATCAATCTTAGAAAATTAATAACTGGGTTTGTGAAAGAACAATACAAAGTGTGATAAGGACAAGTCAATTTTTAGAGAATGCAATGATCTAGAAAGGTAATTAATGAGGAAAAGGGATTTTTGAAGATTAAAGAAGATACCTTCAGTCTCTAATGGCATAACTAATTACTAAAGTCTCAATAAACCCATATTATGCCCAAGAACTCAATTTATAAGACAGGGTAGATGTTTCTTGCTTCTAAACACGTACTACATAGAAATAACGAGTTACTAGTAATATTTTCTGCCTTTTAAACTCCCATAGACCTCCTAAAAATAGTTTGAGACCTTGATATTGAATTAAAAACATTTTGAAGGAAAATCTTCCATTCTCGGGTTTATAATAAAGATAAACCCTTGGGGTTTTTAGAATATTACTAATTTGTAGGGTTTAAGTTATGTTTGAAGAGCCATGAAATCCAAGAAATAATTTACACACCCCTATGATCAGGAATTACATGAATTTTTCCTTGATAATCCCATACGGGATAGAAATATTTGTGATTATGATAATGACACTATAGAAAAAATAGAGAGCCCGATTTTGAAATCAAATTAGTGATTTTAAGATAATTTTTATATTGAAGCTAGTTGTAATACTTTGTGCCTAGAATATTGTTCCTAAAGGGTATTTAAAATAGGTATTGGTTAGTAAAGTAAAGTTCTAAATTAAAGGATATAAGGGAATTAGTCCTAGGATTGACCGTGGTAGGAGAAAGTTAAACCAATGAAGGTGGGTTATGAAGAAATTTTTAGATTGACTAAGAGTTGAGACAAAAAAATTCACCCACACCATTAACTTGATACAGGTACTAAAAACCATCATCATCTTCCTTAGATGCTCGGTGGATTTTTCTAACTCACCTCATTCCAAGCATTGGTATTCTTAAAAATCCTAGAATCTCGGTTTGGGAAAAAAATGGTCAAATTCACTAATTTTTGTGATTTCACTTGCTTGAAAAGTTGAGACAAGTTGAAACAAGAATTAAGAGCATGCTTTTAGCCTTGAATTCATTGTTTTTAACATATAAGGAAGATTGTAGAATTGTGGGTGTTTCTTAATATTAAGACCAAAGCATAATTGTAAGATTTGGATTTGGTTGTGTTTGATTATCTTATATTCCTTGTTGAGTGTGTGGTGATGCTAGAGTAGGATACATAATATTGGTATCGAGTGAGGTTAGAATAAGAAATTGATAAGCAAGAGGAAAGAGAGAAGGAAAGAAGCAGTGAAGAGAAAGAGAAGAAGTTGAAAGGAAAGAGAAGAGTTTGATAAAATGCCACCAAGAAGAGCAACTAGAGGAGGACATAGAGAGAAGCCAAGAGAAACTGATTGGATTGTAGTGTTGACCAATATCCAAGATAGGTTAGGTGCATTGGAATTAGCTCAGAGAAGAGGGAAGGCACTAGAAGAAGATAGTGATGAAGAAGAAGGAGAAAGACCAGTGGCAATAGCATAAGCACTAGAAGAAGAGGATAATCCATATGTAAAGCTCTTAAAGGAAGTTATAGGAGCAAGCACAAAGCCAAAGATGAAAGTTCCATAGTATGGTGGTAGTCTACATCCAGAAGATCTTATAGACTGGATAGCTAAAATGGATAAATACTTTGATTTAGAGGGCATTGCAAAGAATAAGTAAAGTTTGTAGTGACTAAACTCACAGGACATGCAATAGTATGGTGGGATTTTTGCAGTAGAAACAAAGAGAAGATCAAGAAGTGGGATAAGATGATAGCCAAGCTAAAAGGTAAGTTCATTCCTGTTGATTATCAAACTAGTTTATTCAAGAAATTGTAAAATTTGAGACAAAGAGAGGCAAGTGTAACTTATTATACTGATGAGTTTTACAAGTTGGCTATGAGGTTTTGACATGTACATGATGATGTTGAAGAAGTGACAAGGTATGTGAATGGATTGAGGTTGAACATTCAAGATGAAATCAGCCTATTTCATTTGAGATCAGTGGAGGAGGCATATCAAGCAACCTTAAGAGCAAAAAAATTCAAGAAGAAAAAATCAGTATTTGAGAGGTAGAGGAAGAGGAGTAAGAGGAAGAAATCAGCAGATACAAGAAGAGGAAAACAACAATAGCAAACAAGTGAAGAATAAGTGACTAGTTCACAGTCACAAGGTTCATTCAGAGATGAATATGGATATAGAGGTAGAGGTGGATATGGAAGAGGAAAAGGTGAATTCACATGAAGGTGTTTCAAATAAAATAATGTTTTTGGACATATATCTTTTGAATGTCCTAAATACCCTCAAGAAAGAAGAATCAAAGTTAGTGAATCAAGGAACCAAGTGGCACATGCAAAAGAAGAAGAAGAAGAAAGTTCAACAACACCACATGGAGGAGAAGAGCATGAAACTGGAGAGTCTTTGATGATGAGGAGAGCTATGGTGAATGCAAGAAAACAAGAGGAACCAATGACAAAGAAGAACCTTGTTTAGGAAAATATGCAAATCAAGAGGTAAGTGTTGTAAGCTTATTATTGACAATGGTAATAATGATAATCTATTATCTAGTGAAATGGTAGAAAAAATAGATTTGAATAAATTTAAGCATCCTAATCCATACAAGGTTTCTTGGGTACAAAAAGAGCATCAAGTACTAGTAACTCAAAAATGTTGGGTTGATTTCAAGGTGGGTAGATATCATGATTAGGTCTTATGTGACATTTTACCCATGGATGCATACCATCTTCTGTTAGGAAGACCATGGAAATTTGACAAGAGAGACATCCATGATGGGTGGAAAAATACCTACACATTTGTGAAAGATGGACTGAAATACACTTTGAATCCATTAAAGGATAAAGTTGCATGGCACAGGGCAAAGCCTATAGTGATGATTATGGGGTTGAAATCATTCTTTCAATAGGATGAAGGTGGTAAAGTGAATGAAGAAAATGTGGGTATAGTAAAGAAGATGTGGGCATGGTTGAGTGAAGAGTATAAATACAAATAATTTCTACAAAATAAAGAGAATGGAAAACCAAGTCATGATGAGCATAAAGACAATGGTGGACTATTAGAGCTAAATAAGAAAGGGCATAACTCAGTATATGAGGCCAAATCAGACCCTGAAATGAAAAACTCAGTCCTAGAGGAAGTGACAAACCAGTATTAGAAATCATAAATTTGTAAGAACAAGGATGAGACAAGTACGATGGATGAGAAAAGGATAGTCAAGCATGAACAAGAAACTTAGATTTTAATAACTAATCCATGTTTGGATGTTGTTAGTGCAGGTCTAATGATGAAGGAAAGAATGGAGCAGTCATATGGAGAGGGATATACCTCACAAGCATCAAAGTTCCTCAATATTGAGAATGCATTGGATCAACAAGAGGTAAAAGGACAAGATAAATTTTTTGTAGCAGTCAAAGAACATCAAAAGTTCTTCCATAAGGACATGAAGCAGATGGTTAGACTCAACAAACTACTGAAAAGGACAATGTATAGTCCTATGACAAATAAAGAGATAGAGATGATGACTTGTTTAAAGAAGAATCACCTTTTTAAGAACTTGATACAACTTCAAATCACACCAAAATCAGTATTTGAATTCCAAGAGAAATCTCAAGAGGTCAAACCAAATTGGAAACAAAGGAAGAAAGGACAACTACTAGTTGGCAAGCAAATATAACTCCATGGAAGCTTCTCTTCCCTTAGGAGTATGATGCAGAGAATCGTCACGAGTTAGTTTAGGGTTGGAGTAAGAAAATTTTGGTTTATATAGGCCTACATTTGTGTCATTAAGTCATTTTAGGTGTCCTTAGAGACTCAAAAATTTAAATTGAAGGATTTCCCTCCATTATGGCCTTTTCAAAATTTTGAATTTTCTAGAGAAAATTTTGGCTTGGTTAGTTTATAAATTGTTCTAGGAGGTCTTAAAAGGGTCATGAAGTTTTTATTTTGGTCTTGTGTGCTCATTTGGAGTCTCCTTTTGAGGATTCAAGATACTAGTGTAACCCTTGTAATCTTTGTGCACTCTTGGCATGTAATATCAAAACCTTACTTTGGGTCCGTAACTCATAAAAGTTAGTTGTAGAAGGCCTTAAAGTAATGAAGGTATCTATTTCATTATGTAACTATTTTTCAGGAATTAATCAATCAAAGAATGTTAGCATTGGATCTCCAAGCATGAAGGTTACTATTCTAATGTATGAATGCCCTTGAAATAAGATTTTATAATGTGTTACATATGGTTACAAGTTTTATCTTGAAAGAGATAAGTGAAATTGGTAAAGAGAGGGATTGTGTGAAAATATTTACATCCATTCAAATGAGAATTTGTTGTCTTTGAAGAAATAAAATTTTCAATCAATCTTAGAAAACTGATAACAAGGTCTATGAGATCATAGTACGGATGATAAGGACAAGTCAAGTTGTAGAGAATGCAATGATCTAGAAAGGTAATTAAGGAGGAAAAGGGAGTTTTGAAGATTAAATAATATCTCTTCATTCTCTAATGGCATAACCAATTACTCAAGTCTCAATAAACCCATATTTTGCACAAGAACTCACTTTCGGATACATTGTATATGTTTCTTACTTCTAAACACTTACTATAGAGAGAAGAACGAGCTAATGGTAAGATTTTGTGCCTTGTAAACTCCCCACAGACCTCTTGAAAATAGTTTGAGACCTTGATATTAAATTAAAAATGTTTTTGGAGGAAAATATTCCATTCTTGAGTTCTGTGACAATAAACCCTTAGGGTTTTTAGAATATTGCTAATTTGGAGGGTTAAGTTGTGTTAAAGAGCCAAAAACTTCAAGGAATAATTTACACACCCCAATGATCAAGAATCAGGTGAAAATTTTCCTTGATAAGCCCATATGGAACAAAAATATTTGTGATTATGATAATGACACTATAGAAAAAACAAAGAGCTTGATTTTGAAATCAAATTAGTGATTTTCAAATAATTTTCATATTGAAGATAGTTGTAATACTTTGTGCCTAGAGTATTATTCCTAGAGGGTATTTAAAATAGGGATTGGTTGGTAAAGTAAAGTTCTAAATCAAAGGATATAAGGGAATTAGTCCTATGATTGGACTAGTAGGAGAAAGTTAAACCAACGAAAGTGGATTATGAAGAAAGTTATAGATTGACTAAGAGTTGAGACAAAAAAATTCACCCACACCATTGAATTGATATAGGGTACTAAAAACCACCATCTTCTTCCTCAAATACTTAGTGGATTTTTTTAACTCACCTCATTCTAATCATTGGTATTCTTAAGAATCCTAGAAACTCGATTGGGAAAAAATGGTCAAATTCACTAATTTTTGTGATTTCACTTACTTGAAAAGTTGAGACAAGTTGAAACAAGAATTAAGAGAATGTTTGTAGCCTTGAATTAGTTGTTTTGAACATATAATGAAGACTATAGAAATGTGGGTGTTTCTTAATATTGAGACCAAAGCATAATTGCAAGATTTGGACTTTGTTGTGTTTGATTATCTAATATTCCTTGTTGAGTGTGTGGTGATGCTAGAGTAGGCTACATCAGATTCACTATTATGAGAACATAGTGAGGTGGAGGCTTCTAGATGAGCCTCTCTATGCTAATTTTTTGGCTCGATGATGACAAGTTCCATTAGGTAGTGCTGTAAGTGTGGGTCATCCACTTTGAGATGTCGAGGCAAGGGGCCAACTAGAGGTCCATATTATGAACATGGTGACAAAGTGTCGTGAGGGGGCGTTTGATTTACATGGCTACATTTCACTAGATAGTTATAAGCCTATTTTGATATATTTTGATGTGTAAACATTTGATGTATGAGGTTCTTTTGAAGCCCTTATTTATTATGTGCATACATACATACATACATACATGCATGCATGCATACATATATACATACATACATACATACATACATACATTTTTGATGTTGTGTTATATTTTGAGTTGTGTAATGGTTTTTATGTGATGGATATCTGTTTTTTATTATGATTATGATTTTGATGTGATGTTTTATGGAATTTATTTGAAATGTTATGGTTTTTAGATTAGAGATGTATGTGTTATAATATGATTTTGATGATTTTGGATATGCTTGTGACAAATGATGATCTTATTTTTTGATTAATGCACCACATGATAGATAAGAATATAATACGATATGTTTTCTTCCTTACTGTTCTTGGCATATATAGTGTATGATGGTAAACTTGTTATATGTATGATACTACACATGTCGCCTTTTAATTAAGTTAACACATGAATCACAATGGTTAATCATACTAGGATCATAGATAGATGTGGGATAGATGTATCTATCCTTTTCTGAC
The DNA here is from genome assembly GCA_018340775.1 of Taxus wallichiana var. yunnanensis. Classification (NCBI taxonomy): domain Eukaryota; kingdom Viridiplantae; phylum Streptophyta; class Pinopsida; order Cupressales; family Taxaceae; genus Taxus; species Taxus wallichiana. The sequence continues at coordinate 487,500,512 of CM031237.1, forward strand.
ATGGGAAAATTTTGTACGTAGTAGGCATATGAAATGGGTTCTTCTTAATAGCTCCCAATTTTTAGCACAATTTTATTGTCTTTTACACAAGTTGATTGATGCATGAAGCTTTCATTTTATGCGAAATATGATCAATGTGGGAAGATTTCATTGGATGGTTTCTTTTTTATGATGGTTGATCAATGCAGAATCCCTTATTTGTGTATTTTTATTAGGTAGACATCCTTTGAGGGAGTGGTCTATGATTTTATTGAATTTTTTGATTTCATGGTAGTCATCCTTCAAGGGAGTGGTCTACAACTTTATTTGACATAATTTAATTTTTTATAGTTGTCCTTTTAAGGGATTGGTCTATATTCTGATTATATCCATCCCATATATATTTTTATTTTTGAGCTAAGGTAAATCTTGGGTGACCACTTATAAGGGTATAGGTAAGCGTGTTAACTACCACATTTAGTACAAGTGACATAAAACTTAACTTTAAAATTTTAAATATCCCTATTGTTGTTAGAATGGAACTTAAATTTAAAGTCATATTTCTGATTAGAATTACTGTTATTCTTAGTTGTAACAAATTTATAATTTTGGGAGAACAATCCCAAAGAGGAATTCTCTTTTGAATCAAATTTCTCTATTACTATTTCTTCTTGAATTATAAAAGATGATAGATTATCAAAATCAAGAAAATCAGATTCATTTTTATACTTAGAATTCAAAATAGAGATAAAATTTTTGAATTTTTCATGTATGTTGATCTAAATAATAAAATACAAAAACTTATCTTGAAATAATTCACATTACAACTATTTAGTTGTGCATAATATTCTTAATTTTAGCCAAGTAATTAAATATCTTTTCATCTCCTTTCATTGGAGTTGTAAACAATTCCATGATTAGCTTAATGATCTTAAAAAGGTGGTTGTCTTCATGCATAGTTTGCAATTGATTCCATGCATTAGCTAGAGACTCCATATGTCCTATATACAACAAGAATTCATCTTTAATACTTTGCAACATGATATACATGGCCTCTTGAGATTTTGGGAGAAGGAACATATATTTTCGTGGTTACCTTGTCTCCTAGTGGGTTGTTTTTCAACGCCACTAATTAAATCCCATAAATTTCAATCCATAAAGATGAATTTCAGCCTAACTCTCCAAATGCTATAATTAGAACTATTTAGTAATTACGGTTTGTCTATAGAGAAATTAGATGAACTAGCCATACTTCAAAAAACTTAGCAAATTAGAGAAAATTAGTGTTATGCGGCTTTAATGATTATAGAGATCCACAGAGTTAAGAAAATAAACTTCCATGGAAATGAAATTATTTACAACTCAATAAAAAAATATCAAAAAAGTATGAGAATCAATAAGGAGGCCACAAAACACAAAGAACAAGTCATGCGAGAAGTTATAAAGCAAGGAAAGAAGATTAAACTTTCTCAAGTTTAGATGCCATGGAACAAAGAATCAATGTTCTCATGGGATTGAAAAAATTAATATTCGACCAAATCAATGAAGAACTTCAAACAAGGTATGTAAACTTAGAAGAGAAGCCTCCAAACAAGAAAAACAATCTGGAGCCACAAGGCAAAAACAAAAAGATGTAGAATTTCCAAGTTCGGAAGTTATGGAACAAATAAATAGTGTCCTATAGGTTTTTAAATTTTTAGTGTTCTACAAGAATTTAAGGTAAAGGCCAAAAATAGGGGAATGTGGATTTTAGTGTTCCATGGAAAATTAAGGAAAAAAGCTGCAGAACAAAGGAAATTTTGCTAAATAAAGAAAAAAATTGAGACAAAAAAGTTTGCACAACAAGTAAAAAATTTTATGCAACAAAGTAGAGAACTGTGGAGTGAAGAAAAGTCTATGAAACAAGTAAAAATTTTGTGCAAGAAAGCAAAGAGCCATGGAGAGAAGAAAAGTTTGTGCAACAAGCAAAAAAATGATGCGAAAGACTAAAAATAGAGTAAGGTCACAGATCACAATTTCAATCACACAGATGGCTACAAAAGAAAGTAGTACACATATAAAAAAAAATTGTTCCTCAACTATTTAAATCATGCAAAAACTTCCAAATTTAACTTATTTCACAAGGGATTGGAGTTTTACACCTCTAGGGCTAATAAAAGTCGCACAAAACTACTTAAGGTTTTATGGGTCTTAAAAATTTCCAACGACTAATATTCACCTAAGAATATATTTATCCTACACAACCACAAACATCTAACTTTGATACCATGTTAGGAAATGTGGGGATAAATAATAAACACAAATTAGATATCCACCATAAATTTTCCAAGGATTATAGTTTATGACTGTAAACAAATTATAATGAATTAAATATAGATTTTGATTTGTAGAGTGCATTATAATTTAATGTAAAGAACCCATAAAACATTAAAAATGAACACAAAACACATGATTTAAGTGGGAAAACATGAAATCTATAAACTAGATTAAATTGCAAAAACAAGGCGAGCTTGTTGTGATTTTATTACTATAAAATAAATCATTACAATCAAAAGAGAGAGCTGCAATATTTATAGATATTAGACAACTTCTATCTCTTCCACAATACATGGAACAAATCTCCTAAACAAAGCAAATATGCAGAAATAGCATATTGCCCCTAAAAAGCTTCTACAGGAAATCATCCGAGAACAATATTCTAACTAAAGAACATCCTCCACAATCTAAGGGATGATAACAACACACTAATAATAAAGCTAACTAAAGTAATTAAATAATTACTTTATTACTATTACACATTAATCCACATATGGTGAATTAAGTGTTAGATTATTTCTATCATCCCTCCCCCTTAATTCATCATACTCAAAGTGAATAGGAGAGAAATACTTTGAATGCCTCAAATTTAGGACATGCAGATATTTTGTGAAGATATCTGCACGCTGATGTTACATCGGGCAATGCTGAAGCTAAATGTTGTTGTTACGAACATGTTGGCGAATGAAATGTACTGCACCTCAATGTGTTTAGTGCGTTCATGAAAAACTAGATTCCAAACAAGTTTTATTATTCCTTCATTGTCTACATGTAGGATTGTTGGATGATCTGTGGAATTCCCAATCCTTTAAGTATCCGTTTGAGCCAAATCTCTTCACAGATAGTTCCTCCTATTTGCGCGATATTCTACTTCTATGGAAGACCTTGAAACAAAATTTTGTTTCTTGCTTCCCCATGAAATAGGTCCAGATCCCAAAAAGAACACAAATCCTGAAGTGGACTTCCTGTCATCAACGTTCCCTACATGATCTGAATCTGTATATCCTGTCAAGAAGAAGTTATCATTCTTCTTGTATTCTAGGCCAAAGTCCAAGGTTCCTCTGATGTATCTCAGTACCCTCTTTACTACTTTCTAGTGACAAACCCTTGGTTCTTACATAAATCGAGAAAGATAACTGATTGCATAGCTGATATCTAGCCTAGAATAAGTTAAGTAAATGAGACTCCCAATCAATTGTCAATAAAGAGTAACATTTACTTGTTCTGATGGATCTGTGTGAGACAATTGAAGCCTTGTCTCCATAGGTGTAGCCATTGGTATACTATCCATCATTCTGAATTTCTCGAGCATTGTCTTGGCATATTTTAGTTGAGTAACAAAGATGTGATTTTCCTTTTTCCATACTTCAAGTCCAAGACAATAATGAAGAATCCCGAGATCTGTCATGTCGAATGATCGATTTAGATCTTCCTTAGTTATTTCAATCATCTTCACCGAACTTCCAATGATGACTAGATCATCGACATATACTACTATGATCACTATCTCCCCCCCTTTATTTTTGAGATAGAGATTAGGATCATATGGACTTCTTTTGAATCCATGTTTGATGAGATGCTCATCAATCTTTATGTACCATGCCCTGGGAGCCTATTTGAGACCGTACAATGACTTTATGAGTCTACATACCTTTCCTTCTTTACCTGGTATGAAAAAACCTTCTGGTTGAGTCATGTAGACTTCTTCCTATAAATCCCCATTGAGAAATGCACTTTTTACATCCATTTGATGAACTTTCCAACCAAATTGTGCAGCTAGAGAAAATATCATCCTGATTGTTTTGATCTTAGCTATTGGTGCGAATGTTTCTTCATAATCAATGCCTTCTTTTTGTGCATAACCCTTAGCTACCAATCTTGCCTTGTATTTATCAATGCTTCCATTTGATTTGTACTTTGTTTTAAATATCCATTTGCAACCTATTGCCTTCTTCCCTGGTGGAAGATCTGTAAGTTTCCATGTATTATTCTTAATCAAAGAGTTGAATTCTGAATTCATAGCATCTGACCAAGGTTTTGACTGTTGGGCATCTTGAACTATAGTGGGCTCACTTGATTCAATTACTATACTCATTAAGGCTAATTTTACCTCATTTTGAGTCATACTACGAGTTCTAGGTCCTGAAGTGGATGTGTTAGGATCACTATCCAACTTAGCATCTCGAATTAGATTAGTATACCACTTAGGCATATGTTTAGTTGTTCCTGTAGATGGAGGAGTTGAATTATCCTCATCATCATTATCTTCATCAAGAACATCTTCTATTTTCTTAGTAGGATTGTTTTGTGAGTTTATGGAAGGAGCATCTGCTTCTTTATTCTCAAAAAACTCAACATCTCTACTTGTGAAAATTTTCCTTGATTTTGGATCCATTAACCTGTATCCCAAGGCTTCATCACTATATCCCAAGAATATAAGTTGTTCTGATTTCATATCAAGTTTAGTTCTCTTTTTCTTAGGAATGTGCATACTTGCCTTGCATCCAAAAACTCTAAGGTGTTTTATAGATGGTTTGTTCCCTGACCAAGCTTCTTGTGGTGTTATTCCATCAAGTGTGGAAGTGGGAACTCTATTCAGTAGATAAACTGTTGTTTTTACTGCTTCTGCCCAATATGTTTTACTCAAGCCTGAGTCATCAATCATACACCTTACCATTTCCATTATAGTTCTATTCCTTCTTTCAACAACACCATTTTGTTGTGGTGTATATGGAGGTGCCATTTACCGATGAATTCCATGTGTTTCCAAAAAAGCTTTGAACTCATTACTGGTGTATTCACCCCTCGATATGAGCGGAGTGTTTTTATTTTCTTACCAGTTGCATTTTCACAAGCTACTTTGAATTTCTTAAAAGTTTCAAAGGCTTGGTCTTTGGTGCGAATGCAAGATACCCACATTTTCTATGAGTAATCATCAATAAAAAGCATAAAATATTGAAACCCTAAATGACTAGGTCTCATAGGTCCACACGATGGGTATGCACCGATCAAGTTTACCACGGGCCTGAATGTACTAATTTTCTAAAAAAGAAGCTCTATGTTGTTTTCTGCCAAAAAATTTGTGCACTTATCTGTATTTTTCTTGAAATTTGGCAGTCCTCTTACCATGTTATTTTTTCGAAGTGTTTCAAGATAGCCAAAACTTACATGGCCAAATCTTCGATGCCACAAATGTGCCAATGATGTATCCTTAGCTACAAGGTCCTGATTATTGGTTTAAACAAAATCCAACTGAAACATACAACCCACACTAGAAGCTTGTGCAACAATGTTGGATTTTTTAGACTTATCTTTGATTAAACACATATTCTTTCCATTTATACAATCAAAATCGACTTTTAAGTTGTGCTCCAAAAGATGACTTATTGAAAGTAGATTCTTTGTCAATCCAGGAACATATAGAACATCTCTTATTGTGCACTTTCTTGATCCAAGAGGTAAGGAGATGTTTCCAATTCCTTGTACTTTTACAATGAATCATCACCCAATGAAACAGAGTCTTTGTTAGGTGTATTCTTTAACTCTAAGAACCAATCATTTCTCCCGGTCATATGTCTTGTTGCTCCTGAGTCAACATACCAAATTTCCTATGGTGAATTGATTTCTTGAGTTGATTGTGCAGCAAATAGGAAGTCCCCATCTGGTGATTTATCTTCTTCTTCAAGAATGTTGTTTGTCGTGTGTTTTCTTTTTCCAGTTGCTTTTTCTTTGTCCTTGTTGTTTGTTTTGGTAACCCTGACTAGATTGTTGAAAAATTGGCTTCTTGCCACTAGATGCACCCTTCTGAAATGTGTTATACCAACAATATTTTAAGTCATGTCCTTTTACGCCACAAATCGACAATCGCTTTTGCTTGAGTGTTCCCTTGAGTATTTTGTGGAGTATGTTGCTTGTGTTGTTTACCAATTGTATGAATGGTTTTTTTCCCTTATGGAATGAAGAGAGGACATGTTCCACATCTTCTACAGGTTTTTTCATGGACTCTTCTTGTTGTAACATGTTCACTAACTCTTCAAAACTAGTAGTTGGACCCATAATGTTGAGAGTTGTGACAAATATTTTGTATGAGGCTGGTAAAGCTCTCAATACAATAGGGACAAGAGATTCATCAGTGACCTCTTCTTCCAAAGCTTGGAGAGATGATCTCAATATAGCAACATGCTTTAGAAAACCTTCAATAGACTCATTAGAATTCATTTTGAGACAATGGAGTTGTGTTTGTAATTGTAAAATAGCATTTTTGTTCTTAGCTTCATATACAGTTGCTAGTTTATCCCATGCTTCTTTTACGCTTATCGTCGATTGAAATATGAGGTTGTACATAATCAGTTACACCAAACAGAATTATAAGTTTTACCTTTTGATTAGCACGATCAAACACACGTTGTTGAGCAATATCATTTTCTGGTCTCGTTATCGAGCCATCAACTACACCAATTATGTCCTCAAATTCAAGTTGAGTTTTAATTTTCATTGTCCATGCAACATAATTATCACCTTGTAGGAGTTGTGAATCGGGAGAAAAGAATTTAGGTTCATTGTTGGCCATTTTGCATGAAAGAAAAGAGAGATAGAGAATCAAACACGAAACAAATCTCCCCTCAAATCAGTACACACCCTCCCCCAAATTGATTTTTATTGAGTGTGGGCTCCTTTTTGGCCTTTTATAATGATTTTTTGGCACTATCAGCCATTTTTACAAACATCTTGTAAATAGAAAAAGAAAATTGCACCCCCCTTCTTGTTTATGAAAAATTAATATTTTCACAATTTTTTAAATTTTTGGGCACTTTGGCCTCTTTTCCCTTACAAATTTAGTTTTGGGCTCTTTGGCCTCTTTGACTAGACCAAAGCGTAGAGCTCGAAAAAACATATACTTTAAAAAAAAATGGCACCTCAATCCGAGGTACCAGTTGAAAGTTATGACCGTTTTAAAATATTTTTTTCCGGGCCCCTTTCCAAAAATGGAAATTTTTTATTCTTCTGATTTTTTTCGCATCGTCCAAAAAAGGAAAAAAAATTTAAAATGATTTTTAATGCAGAAAACGTGGGTCTGACTTACGCATGTGTGTAGCTTTGTTTCTCCGTCGTCAGCCTTGTTTCCTTCGCCACCCTTTCACCTTAAAGGCTCTCTTACGCTCTGTTCTACAAGGTCAGCACATGAATTACTTGCAGATTGAAGACGCACAGCCAGATCAGTATCCAGCTCATTTTTTTCTTTTTCAGGTGTGAAGTTGTTAGGTAAATCCACAAGTCTGCAAGGTGAATTCACAGATATATGCAAATATTGCATCTGCATTCGTGATTCTGAGATAAGTGGTGGATGTTTCTTTTTTTAATTAAAAATGAAACCTACACACCAAACCCGAATAGTGGTGCCTCCAAAATTGGGGGTCCACTAAATTAAATCACACTAAACAGGATCTCTGAATTAGAGAAAAGAAAAAAAAACAATTGTATATAGTTCATATGCAATGAACAATATTAAATTTTTTTGATACAATCACTTTGTTACCAATCTTGGAGGTGTTTCTGTACTGTTGCTTTTGCTACGCTCTGGCATGTGGAGTAGGGCAGGGGCTCTGTGAAGAGGCTAGGGGAAACTCTGGCTCCTCCTAGCTCAAGCTTCTTATTCCTCCTCCCTCAAAACTTCCTACACTTTTCCTTAGATCAGAATGTTGCTCTGATACCAAGATGAAATTTGTAAACCAGATTAAATTACAAAAACAAAGCGGAGCTTGCTGTGATTTTATTAATATAAAATAAAGCATTACAATCAAAAGAGAGAGCTGCAATATTTATAAATATTGGACAACTTCTATCTCTTCCATAATACATGGAACAAATCTCCTAAACAAAGAAAATATGTAGAAATAGCATATTGCCCTAAAAAGCTTCTACAAGAAATCATCTAAGAACAATATTCTAAGTAAAGAACATCCTCCACAATCTAAGGGATGATAACAACACACTAATAATAAAGCTAACTAAAGTAATTAAATAATTACTTTATTACTATTACACATTAATCCACATATGGTGAATTAAGTGTTAGATTATTTCTAACAAAACATTTAGGTAAAAAATATCACTTATCTTTTTTAGAATTGAATTTCACCCAGCACTCCCACTATTTCCAGTAGATCCCCTATAAGTACACCGTAACAAGAAATTAAAAATTGTCACTAATATTCAATCATGTGTAAAGATCAAGTTTGAATCATTCACATCATGTTTTTATGGTTTTGATCACATATAGATTGCATCATGCATCATAATGTGCATGTTTCACCATCATTAAACTCAAATGAGATCACTTTTCTTTATACAAGGTGGATGACCTATTGTATGGGTCAATCTTATATTTCAAATTTGAATTAACGGCTTCCTTACCCTTGTCGGCATGGGGATCCACCACCTTATGTTTTAAACATAAGTTATAAGACACGACTTTTAGTATTTGGCATGTTTTAGTACAAAAAGTTTCCCACTTAATATTACAAAACCCAATACCTTACTGCATTCCTCCATATTTAACATATATGTCTATCGGTGTTACAACCAAATATAACATTAGACAAACTCCACTTTCCATTATGCTTTGATGAATGTCTCATTACTATTTCAAAACTCCCATTTTGACACAAAGCTAAGAGAAAGCTAGAAAAAGTTGTCGAAGTTTGACATTACATGAGACAATTTAATTTACTTGTGGGGTTCCAAGGCCCTTTCAATGAACCCATTTTTTTGCATCTCTTACCATTATTGAAATCCAAAACCCTTGCCTAAAGAGGTGTTTTGAAAAATAATTCATGTGCCTTGTCCATGCTCCCGAAATAATTATTGGATTCAACAAGAACATTTGAGTATGTGTAGAAGTGTATAAAAAATATAAAAGACAACTAACAATTGTTTGATGTTTGCATATTTAATTAATGTGACAAATCTTCACACCGAATTTTCTTTTATCGAATTCAAACTTTTCAAAAGTCTATCAATAGTTTAAAATATATAAATATCTGAACACATCCATAGACATTATACCAATGCACTTTTAGATAAAAAGAGAAAGAAAAACCTCATGAAAAACAAGGGTTGGGTATATACCGAAAAGGTGCATATCTTGGTTGCATTTGGTGAAACGTGGCAATGCACCCTCTCTAGCTCACTCCTCCATATTCAATGAAGGAATACCAAACTAAGATGCCAATCATTAATCTTCTAGAAGCCAACTTAGAAAGTAGTTTGAGGGTAACATATATTAATTAGTTATTTAGTAACCAGAGAACACATCAAAACAACATCACATGTTAGAAATGCATCATCAATATCCCACAAACCCTTGTTTGTAACTCAACAGAGTCCAAACAAAATGCCCATGACTTCCTCCTTCAATCTATTATTTGAAAAGGAGGAGAACACATCAGGGGTGAGTGAGTCATGTTATATGTCCGATCTCCTCCCATCACAACACCAACTTCAAACAACCATCATCACTCCCTCCTACACCCACCAACTCCCTTAATTTAATTCTCCACCAAAGCACTCTTCCTAATTTTAATTTTTATTTATCATTTTAAAAAATTATTTAAATCCTTTATTATCATTATCATTATTTATATTATATTCTATTATAAAAATCAAAACATATCTTCTATAACAATATAGATTATTTCACTCTGTTAATGTGCCCAAAAACAACTTTATTTATTTTATCATTATTATTATTATTATTATTATTAAGGTTTTAAAATCGTGAGTAAGTGTGATCATGAGTTAAGTACGTGTTCCTATAAGATGACACCCAACTTGGCATGGGTTTCCTAAAAGGTACTTACTATTTATCTTTCTCAAGATAATATTTATATTTTCTTGGCATAAAAATGTCATTTTCTCAATGTAATTTGATCCGAGTCAAATAATTTATAATGTAAGTCCTCAACAAAACATGAAACCGAGGTACTTTCCAATAAAAGCCATTTTTTTGAAAGGTTCGTCACCCTCACCAATTAAGCGTAGTGGTTGAGGCACTAAAGTAGTGCCAACAACTTTAGATAATATTTCAAGTGCATTCTTTAATCCAAAAGGAATTACCAAGTATGCAAAACTACCTCAATAAGTTGCAAAAGTGGGTTTTTCCTAATATTCTTGCATAGTTGGAATTTGATGATAAAATTGAGTCTGTCTTTAAATGCATATACATCATGTCCTACTATTGCATCCAAAATTTCATCTATGGATGGTGTTAGAAATAAATCATTAACACATATATCATTGATGGCTCTATAATCAAAATTCTAGTTCCTCCTATTTTCTTTTGTTGGGTGGCTACCAAGATCATCCAATTTTATTTCTCTATAGGATATATTAGTGTTGCTTCCACCATGTGGAAAAAAATCTACCTTGACCTTTTATTTCATTTTTGGATTCAATCTATAAGGCCTTTTCTTGATAGGATATTCTACTTATGTTAATTCTATGTGCATTTCACCTAATGATGGATCCACTCCCTTGATTTAATTTAATTTAGTGAGGAACATGTAGTCATAATTGTGAAATAGTTGTAGAATCTGGACATCTCTATTTCCATATAATAGTATCTAATAGTGGCTAAATTTACTGCTCCTAATGGGATGATGTCCTCTATCCTCTTACAAAATGATTCATAATATATTTTAGCCTTTATGTTATTCATGGTGTCTTCTACACTTATAGAGCCTTCTTTTTCTTCTATATTTAGATTACATAAATGTTCTTCTTTCTTATTACATAATTATTTTTAAAACGGTCTAGGCTCAATATGTTCATGTGAAAAAAATCCTACTAAATCCATATCCTCATCGTTATCAAGTTCTTATTTTTATTCCTTACTATCTCCTACCCCGTGACACACCTCTACTCTATGATACATCTCCCTCTTCATTGTTTTAGTCTTACTATTATTTTTATGTGCAATTCCTTTTTGATTATTTTTGTGTCCAGGAATTTAGCTCCTCCTTTTGATTCATAGCTCCAAGACATAAGAATGTCTTGATATTTTAAATAGCTACATCTACTATGGTATTACTATCTTTGAACACAAATGTTTGAATAAAGTCCTATTATGTATGTCCCCTTTTGCATGTTTCTCTCCTCCTCTCCCGATGAAAATACCAATTTTTTAAAAAATGACATAAATGTTTCTAGGAAAATATTCACCCATCATTTAGGTTCAATTTCCTATACTTTCTAAACCTCAACGCATTCCTAAATATGAATTTATTGACATTTTTATGTGTAGTACTTAGGCCAATCTTGAGTTGATTTGGTATATAAGGAAAATATTGAATGGATCATGGATATTTCCTCGATCTAAATGATGTTCTTTGATTCATGAATGACCCACCATGTGGATTTTATTCCCTTTAGTGCATATTCTAGTGTGCTCATGTCTTCTTGAGGTATATGTTTATGAAATTTAACCAAGAACACATATAGACCAGAGGTCCTAAAGAATTATAGATTTTATTTTTCTTCTATATAAATCATCCTCTTTAGCCTTAAATTTTCCTCTTTACACATCCAATGGTTTAATCCCACATTTGAATCACCATAAATTGAAGATTCTAGTGCCCATGGAACATGTATTTCTCCATTTGTCTCGGTATAATATTGATCATGCTACGCAAAGGCATTAAATTATGATATCTCAAAATTATTTAAAGAAATAATGTTGTATTGCAATTATTCATCTCAAAATAGATTATTGGTTTGTGCAATGACAATAATTTACAATTTCTTGAACAATGTGAGATTTTTCTACGAGGATTAACTAAAAACCCTACACATTAACAAGGTTACACTCCAATGGAAATGAGAAAGCTCCTAGTAATCACCAAATGTAAAATAAAACAATAAATAATCATGCATAGAAAAAAATTTCTCACCGATTCTCATAGATTAAAATAAGGGTACATATGGAGTGTTGTGTAACTCTGGTTCCTGAAAAATCATTCCCTTCTTGAGGGAAAAAGGAGTTATGACTCCTAATATGGAATGAAAATCCTATGATGTCAATGATGCATATGAAAATGAAAAATTATATGATGGAATATGTCATATGTCATATAACTCCTATGACCAATGACCTCACCTAAGTGAGATGACTCACCATGTGAGGGGGAAAATTCCCAAGTGATGACAAGGAAAGTTTCAAACACCAACACACCCTTCATTAAAGTTGAGATCGAGGAATGGAAATATAGAAAAATAAATAAATCTCCCTATACAACTAGAAAGATGCGCCATATGGGTCCCAACAATTGAAGGAAAATGTAAAAAATGCATCTTTTCATAAAAGAAGAAGAGGACTAGAGATCCTAAAGAAGATGGATGGATGCAGAAGGCCTCACCCTAAGAAGAAAGATAAAGTGAAGGACCATGGACTCAGTAAAGGGATTGGTAAATATGTTTGCAACCTTATTAGAAGTATGAAAATACTAAAATTCGATGATGTCTCTATGAATCGGATCCCGCATGAAGTGCATGTGGATCTCAATGTGATTTGTCCACTTATTCTTAAGTGGATTTCAGAAAATCGAGATAGTGCTCATGATGTCACCATAAATTATATTAGGTTTCTGAAAGTGAATACAAAACTCTGTTAGAATCCCTTACAACCAAAAAATGTTTGTGGTAATTTTGAGTATTCCCGTATTTTTCCTCTGTAGAAGATATTGCAATCATATTTTTCTTCTTGCTCGACCAACCGATATGACACCAACCAAGAAAAAACCTATATCCTAAGGTATAATTTCAATGATCAAGATAACTAGACAAATTAGAATATGTAATTCCAACTAGATCAATCTCCATCCCTCCTAAGTAGTGAATACCATCGGTATGAGTACTATGAACATAGTGAAAGATCAACTTTGATGATTTTCAATGCAACTCATGACGATCCCGCATAAATCAACATGATCCCAATAACGTGAAAGATTAAACCAAGTGTGAGTCAGATAGATCAAGCTCCCCACCAACTGGTGATAAAGGGTACCATCAACTATGGGAGTGGAGAAATCAACAACTAACTTAACCCCATAAAGGAAAGGAGTAATTCTTATAATCACGCATGTGAAATATGGCTAGCAAATCAAGGGCATACTTAGGTTGTGAAATCACAATTCTTGAGTCAGATTGTGAAATATGATTTAGGAATCTCATGAAGAACTTGTTGGCTAAGGCGCTGAATAATGATTAGGCTAGATCTAATCTAACAAAGATGAGTATGGAGGCTAAATGAAGGAGATCTAGAGGTCAAATAGGTTGGTTATAGGTGAATCATGAGCCATATACTTCTTAGGAAATCTTAACGTCCACCTAGAAATCCCATCTTTTAAAGTAGCGATGAAAAGGATAAGTCAAATGGAGTTCATCTTCATAATGGGAGAAAAGGTCTCTAAATAATCAACCCCAACTAATGAACCCCTATTTTTCATGTTTTATCCCATGTGTTTGTTATTTTGGTATCATTTTACAAGATGTATAATATTGATGTTTTATAGGTCGATGTTTTGGAATGAAATTTTGTGCATAATATTGTTATTTTTATCTCATAAGCTCTTCAAATATGGATTGAATGAAAATTTATCAAGACACAGTGTTTAAAGTGGGAAACCACTAAAATTAGAGAACTAGCTTAGGATAATTTTTCCCGTGAGTTATAATGATTTCAAGTTGACCTAAAACGAAATTTTGAGGCTACAACCCTAAATGTTTACTCAGAATTACTAACGATTACAAGAGAAGATACAACTCCCTAGAATTTAATCATCTATGGTTATAGTACTTATAAGGAGTAGTAATCATTTCTTAGTATTCTGAGAAGTACTTGACAAAATAGATAAGGTAAAGGTTACCCGGTTTAGGAGTTTTGGGGTGAAAGTGGAGTGGATAGCCGCTAGAGAAATTGATCAAAACAAGACCACCAAAGAGAGGGGGATGTAGATATGTTGTGAAGGTATGATATTTGTCACCACCTGCGAGGAGGTCAAAATGTGTAATTTGGGCCAAGTGTTAAGATGATTGGGTATGGAAGGTGGTTAGATCTAACTAGAGAGAGGGAATGGACAAAGGGTAAAAGACTAGCTTCCTTTTTACCACAAAGACTATAGATGATGACCAATGATGAGAAAATGAAATAGATGGAAGGAGGATACTTAATCTTCACACACGAGGTATCGGTCTAAAGAATAATGAAGAAAATGTGTAATTGCTTACATGATTGGAGGAATGTTGGGAGGGAGAAGAAATTTTCACACAAAGACTATATAGTTGTGCCAAAATGTGTATTTGGTTGCCTTTGTTGATCAAAGAAAAAGAAGTTGCAATCTTCATTGGGAAGAAATTTTCATTATGCCATTTGGTTGCATCTAAAGAGATCAAACTTGAGATCAGAAGTCTTCCAAAACAACAAAAACCAACCCATATTACAAAGTTGTAGATGGGGCTAAATAGGCCATTTGGTCCATTCCAGTATAACCGGCATTGGTTTAGGTGAACCGACATCGGTTTAGGGTAAACCGACATCGGTTTGGGTGAGATATCTCAAGTTGTTCAAAAGTTTCCTAGGAATTTGTTCCGCCATTTGATGAGGGTCTCTTCTTTTTCTTGGTGTGAAAACTGACCTTAGGAGGCTTTTAATGTGAGGTGAGGGGATGGGTCTAATGTTAGGTTTTATTTAGGCCATTGGTTTAGGGTTTAGGTTAATGGGTCAAATGATGGGGGTGGTTAGGTGAGGTGCATTTAATAAAGGAAAATATATTAAATGGATGTGTGAGGGTAGTGAATTAATTTAATGTAAATAATTAAATTAATATGTGTGTGGTAAAAGGTCATTAACTTAATTAAAATAATTAAATTAATATATATGGAGATAAATGGCATTAATTTAATTAAAGTAATTAAATTAAAATGTGTGGGGTGCAGGAGGTAGGTGCTAAGGTGTTGAGGATGAGGAAATGATTATAGGGCTGCGGTAGGGGACCAAGGTGATTACTGACATGATTTCGTGTCTACATTTTGCCCCTTCTTGTTGTGTAGCTTGTATTGGTAAGTGACGTGAACAAGAATAGAGTGTGGTTGCCCCAAGTGGGAATGAGGGTGATCCCCCTCAAACCAGGAACTGATGAGGTGGCAGAGCACATCAGCGAGTGGTTTGATAAAAGTGGATGTGAAGAAGAATAGTGAGAAATGAGGAATGGGGTAAAGGGAAAATCGGGCATATAAGTAAACGGGTAATCGGCCAAGGTCAAAGGTAGGGGCAGTTGAATGCACACACATGTATAAACTATGACATGGTACCAGGTTGAAGAGCTTGCAAACTCTACATCATCTAAGGTCGATAGGTTTATCCAAACAAGGTTGAAGTGATTCCATTATCCAAGGTATATGATAAGGTCAGGAAACACAACATAGGTTAGGTGTAAGAACGTTTAGGTATGTTCTGGTACACCAAAGATAGGGTCAAGATAAACAGTCACAAATAGGCTAGGTAAGGTCATTAGGTCAAACAACACAGGTAACAGTGTCGCAAGGTATAGCGAGCACATTGGTTCAAAGGTCACAAATAGTTTTCCGGGCCAAGGTAGAGAGGTCACAACATGGGAAGGCCAGGGTAGGGGTAAAATAAGGAGACGCCAATTGGCTAACGAGGTGAGGTTAAAGAAGGTTGAGGTCTAGAGAAGAAGGTAAAGTGGTCCAGGTAGATGTAGGGGAGGAAAAAGGAAGGGAAGGTAAGGAAAATGAGGTCAGTGTGAGGGAAATGAGTAGGCAGGGTAACCGAAAGTGATCGGGATGAACCGAAGGATAGTGGAGAGGAACCAACGGTGGTTATCTAGGGCATTTTTGGTGACATTAGTCAAAGGTTAACCGACGCGTCGATTGAGTTAGGGTAGGGTAAAGAGGGCCGAGATAACCTTCCAGGACCCTATGCCCTGAAGTGCTGCCTACATAGTCCCAAAAAAAGGGACCTCAAACCGATGTAGTTCTCCCATAAGTGAGGGAAGAATATGAAAAGATAGGAGAATAGGTAGGGGTGATTTTAGGTCGATAGGTAGTGTTGATTCTAGGCCATAGGTATGATTAGGTCAAGGTCGATTAGGTTAGGTGGAATATAGGTAGATAGGTATGGGTGATTTTAGGTCGATAGGTAGTGTTGATTCCAGGCCATGGGTATGATTAGGTCAAGGTCAATTAGGTTAGGTGGAATATAGGTAGATAGGTATGGGTGATTTTAGGTCGATAGGTAGTGTTGATTCCAGGCCATGGGTATGATTAGGTAATGTTTGGGTAGATAGGTAAAGGTGATTTTAGGCTGATTGAGGTGTGAGAAGAAAATCCCAAAAGATAGGTGTCGAGGGTCTAGTCCTATATAGGAAGATCAAAAGGTAATGAAGAAGAGAAAAGATAGAGGGGGCAAGAAAGCCACCCGATTGGAAAGGATCAAAACATATGAAACACATCTACAGATAGGCTAGTGAACGTAAGACCCTAAAGACATTGCATGATTGATTACTCTAAAGGTGAAGAATAGTCACAAAATCACCAAATGTCGTAGGTTCAAGAGTCCCTTGAGGCAGTATGAGGTGAAAAGACAACGGGTAAGGAGGTGAAGGTAATTGGGTCATAAAATGGGAAGTAAAATGCCTTGGGCAATAGAGCCAAGATCACAATAGGCAAGTCCATGATGAAAAAGGTTACTTTTCTTTTTCTTTTTTTTTTAACTTTTTTTTAGATAGACTGATCGATGCGGGAAGTCTATACGGGATGAGTATATGTCTCCTTGAGGTCTTCATGAAGTTGATCAATGCGGGAAGCTTCTGAATTTTGATTTTTGAGAAAATAGTCCTCTTTTTGGAAAGACTATGTAGAGAGTTGTGAGCTTTTTATAGCTGTCCTTCGAGGGAGTAGTCTACTTATAGCGACAATTAAGGTGGGAAGATGTCCTTTTGAGGGATTCATCTTTTATATTGGAAGTTTGACTCAAGGAGTTAATCCCTTTATATTTTGTCCTTCGAGGGATTCAAACTTTTTTTTTTTTTTTGGCTTTTAAGTCATGGACTAGACTATAACGAAGCATTTGGTTCTTGTTGAGAAGGAAAGGGTGAATGACCATGGGATCTCATCTAAAAGAAGATGAAAAGTATCCATGAGAATCATGCCATGTGCAAAGAGCCATGGTGCACATATTTAAGATAAGGAAAAAGGGTGAGGGTAATCACATGATTCTTGTTTAGTCATTGAGATGAGGTGTGGAAAAGAAAAAGGTAAATGGCGCTCAAGGGATGAGCATGAACTAGATAAATAGTGATGTAGGACTAGAATTCAATAGTAGAATGGTCGAAGATGCAAGGCATTGAGGGGCTCAGGTTCAGCTTACCATCAAGTGAAGACAAGTGATAAGCACCTGATCCATAGTCATGGGTCACGATGTATGGTCCAAGCCAATTAGGAGAAAATTTTCCCCGTTTGCTTTTTTTTGCTTTGGTTACATGTTGATTTTCCTTGAGGATGAGATCACCGACCTTGAAGGTGCATTCATGGACATGTTTTTCATAGGCACGCTTGATGCATTTTTGGTAGACTTGGAGATGGTCAGGGCATGAAGACGACGTTCATCTAATAACTCAAGTTGTGCTAAACGGTCTTGGTGAAAGTCATCATCAATGAGCATATCTTGAAGGGAGATATGAGAGATGGGATTTGGACTTCAAGAGGCAAAATAGCCTTAGTACCATAGACCAGAGAAAAGGGAGTGGCAGTGGTGGAGGTGTGAATACTAGTATGGTATGCCCAAAGAGTGAAAGGAATGTGCATATGCCAATCCTTCCTAGTATCATTAACCACTTTCATGAGAATTTTGTTTAGGGTTTTGTTGGTGGATTCAACTTGGCCATTGGTTTGTGGGTAATATGGTGAGGAGAAGCTAAGCTGGATGCCGAAGGTGTCACAAAGTTTCTATAGAGTTTTGTTTTTGAATTGTTTTCCATTATCAATGATAAGGTGATGTGGAACACCAAAGTGACAAATAATGTGATGATTGATGAACTCACATATTTTCTCAGCTTTAGTGGAGATGAGGGGTATGACTTCAACCCATTTGGTGTAATATTCGGTAGCGGTGATGATCCATTGATGTCTTAGGGAAGAGTGAGGATTGATCTCTCCGACAAGATCCAAACCCCATTGAGAGAAGGGCCAAAGGTCACGAGTGACCTATAAGGCATGACTAGGTGTGTGATGAAGATTGGCATGTTGTTGGAATTTTACACAATGCTTAACGTAGTCACAACAATCATGATTGAGGGTCACCAAGAATATCCTAGGTGAAGAATGTGTTTAGCAATAGCAAGGCCACTGAAGTGACCTCCGCATATGCCATCGTGAACTTCTTTAATGGTATAGGGGATTTCAGAGCTGGTGAGGCATCGTAAGAGAATACCATCAAAGCCTTATTTATAGAGAAGGCCACCCATGATGACATAATGAGAGGCCTTTTTGAGAAAGGCACGTTGTCCATTACGTGTGAGATCAGGAGGCAATATAGAAAGGGAAAGGTAGTCCATAAGCTACTTATACCAAAGGTCTTGTGTGTTTAGTGAGGCAGTTTAGATGAGGTTAACACAACAAGATTTATAAGAAGGTCTCGGTATGCATTTTATGGTAACAAAGATGTCTGAATCAGTAGGTGAAGTAGGTATTTGGGAAGCGAGGTAGGCCATGGTATCCACGAATTTATTGGTGGATCGTGGAATGGTTTGAATTTTATAGTGGTCAAAGGTAGTCAACATGATGTCGATGTAACATTTGTACTCTTGAAGTATTTCATTATGACACTGATAAACACCATTGACTTGGTTTACTACTAGTTGAGAATCACCAAAGATATTAATGGATCTGACATCTAAGGCATAGGCAGTCATGAGACCCAATACGAGTGCTTCGTATTCGATATTATTAGTGCACTCAAAGTTAAGTTTAAATGATAAAGGCATGGGTTCACCATCAAGAGGAATGAGGATAATACCCACACCACCCCCACGCTGACATTTGGAACCATCAAGAATAAGGTCATTTGGTAAGGGTCATCATCCAAAGAGAGGTTAACAATGGATTCATCAGGGAAATCAAAATTCAAGATTGATTCCCAGAAAGAGGCACATCAACGAGCTAGTCAACAATGGCCTGATCCCTTGATAGATTTTTGGTGGATGAATTCGAGGTCTAGGTCAAAGAAGAGCATGAGCCAACATGTGGCACATTGATTTTGGTAAGGTTTAGCATACATGAAGTGTAAGGGGTCAATGTTGGTCACAACATAGGTTTTTTGGTTGAGTAGGTAATGGAAAAGTTTGGTGGCAACAAAAACTAAGGCTAAGAAAAGTTTTTCAGGTGAGTGTATCAAGTTTCATAGTCCAGAAGGGTACAACTTATATAATAAACCACCTACTCCCTATGTTGTTCATCACGATGAGCGAGCATAGCCCCTAAAGAGTGATTGGTAGCAGAGATGTATAGGTAGAAGGGTTGGTCATCTTTAGGTGGAATGAGTACGGGTGGTTGGAGAAGGTATTGTTTTAAGGCCTCAAAAGCTTTATGGCAGTCGTCATCCCATTTGAAAGAGACATCCTTTTTGAGAAGGTGATGAAATGGTTGACAACGATCAGATAATTGTGAAATGAAATGGCGAATGGATTGCAATTTACCTTGTAGGCTACGAAGTTGTTTAAGGTTAGTGGGTGGAGGCATTTCCAAAATGGCCTTGACTTTAGCAGGGTCAACTTCTATACCACGTAAGGAAATGATAAATCCTAGGAGCTTTCCTGAGAGAACCGCAAAGACACACTTTTTAGGTTGAAGGCGGATGCAATATTTAATGAGGTGGTCAAAGATGGTTTTAAGGATGGCGAGGTGCTCACAACATTTTTAGATTTGGCCAAGAGATCATCCATGTAATCTTCCAATATGTGATGCATGATATCATGGAAGATGTAGGTCATATCCCACTGATAGGTGGCACCAACATTTTTAAGGCCGAAAGGCATGACTCGATAGCAGAAGGTCCCCTAAGGGGTAATGAATGTGGTTTTGTGTTGATCCTCTGGGGTGAGCAAAGATTTGGTTATAACCTGAGAAACCATCCATAAGTGATAACATCTCATGGCCAATGGTAAGGTCAACCAACTGGTCAATACCAGGTAGAGAAAATCATCTTTTGGGCAAGCAAGGTTGAGATCACGGAAATCGGTGCAAATGTGAAGTCCCCCTATCACCTTAGTGATAGGGATGATGTTAGAAATCCATTGGGGTAATCGATGGGTAAGATGAAGGAAACTGAGAGAAGGTTGAAGTTCTTCTTTGACAAGAAGAGCAATGCGAGGGTGCATTTTCCTCAACTTTTGTTTTTTACGGGTTTGGCATCGGGAATGGTTACAATATTGTGGACCATGATAGTGGGATCAATGCCAGGCATGTCAGCATAGGACCAAGCAAAAGCATGGCTATGATTTTTAAGAAAAGAAGTGAGGGCTTCCTGTTCAACAACATCCAGAGATTGGCCAATCTTGAGAATGTGGGGGTCATCCTGAGTGTGGATGTTGACTTCAATAGTCATTCATTCAACATTGTTTACATCTCTAAGGTAATGACCAAAGTGAATATAAGAGTCTTCAAGCACCAAGGTAGGTGAGTATGGACTCATCATCCTGACATTGAATGACATTAATAGGAGTATCATCCCCTATCATGTCAAGATACAAGAAAGGAAGAGAGGAAGGAGCCTCGCCATCACGGTGATAGGTCAGAGGCCCCAAGGAAATGGTATTTATGGAAAAAAAGGTAGGAGGGATAGATTCAGATCCATCACTCCACAGAAGGTGGTGAAGGTGGGGTAGGTGAAGAAGGTGGAGAGGGGTCAATGTCTTCAATGAGTTCAATACGAGGCTTTTTGGTAGGTAGTTCGGTAAAACTGATTCCACTATGATCATTGTGTTTACACGTGGTACATGAAATAATGGTGTGATGACCTTGTTCATAAAGGCCAAAGCCAAAACCCTTCCAGCACAAAGCAGGTGTAGGAAAGTGTGAGCAAAGTGGCGGTTGGTAAGTGACTGAAAGGTCAACCAAAAAAGGTCAGGTTTGTGATGGTGGTTCGGGTGTGTAAGTGGAAATGTCAAGTCCCCCATAGGTAAGATGGGTATGGAGGTGGGGAGGACCATAAAGGAGACACTCACCTATGTGGTGATCATAGTGAGGATGTTGGTGAAGGTTTCCATACTCTTGTGGAGTAAGGAATGTATTGACATTGTACAGTGATACTCCCCCATAGTGAGGCATTGAAAAACACCTTCCAAGGGATCAATGGTTGATATATTGGTGGCTAGAATGGAGGAAGCATTAGAAGTTAGATCGGCGAGAGGTTTCGGTTAGTTGGGAAGCTGATGTGTGACTGGTAGAAGCACAATAATAGCGGTGGGAATAGAAGATTTAGGTGAAGGTGAGGTTGCAACGGCACTGGTGGATGGGGTCATGTGTGAAGAAGATGTAGGTAGGGAGGTAGATGCCTTAATAGGTACAAGGACATCATTGGGCCAGTAAAGCATGTTGTAGGTTTTGAAAGGTGATGGGTCAGCTGGAATGGTATAGGAACATCCTTCATGTTCAAACTTTACACATCGGTGCAAAGTAGAAGGAACACAACCCATGGCACGAATCCAGGGTCTTCTAAGAAAAAAATTGTATTGAAACTCCCCTTCCAACATGTAGAACAACTCGAGAATAGTACGGGGACCCACACGAAATGTGGAGGATGATAGTGCCGAGTGTAGAGGTGATAAATCATTGAATGAATGCAACATGACTGGATGTTTATGCATGCAGTTGTTGGGTATGTGCATTTGTTCGAATGCGTGAGAGGAGATGATGTTAATGCTAGCACCCCCATCGATCATAACACATCGATGCGTATATTATCGATATGGATGGAGATGAAAAGTGTAGATCTGGGTCATCAGTTTGGTGGGGGACAATTTTGTCATCCGAGAAACTAAGGATAACAACTTGGTGAATAGGTGGAGGTGATGAGGTAGATGGAAATTTGGTGAGAGAAGTGACATGATGAGGTGTGATAATAGATGCTACAGGTGTGGGGTCATTAGGTAAAACCTCAATAGATTGAAGGACCTCCATGAGAGCTTGACGATGTGACTCCAGGTTTGGATGAGGTCATATAAGGACATTTTGAGGGGAGATTGGTGTAGTTGTTTGAGCATGGTGCGATGTGTGACACCATTAGAAATGGGGTATGTGGGGCCATATAGTTATTTTAGGTATGGGTGCAAATGGTATGTTGGGTATAGGATTGGTTGGTGGGTCAGCTGCCTTTTCTTTGCCCTTCTCTCGCACACACATGTAGTGATGTGTACCATGTTGATTTGAGGGAGTTGAAAATGGAGAAGGTGTAGGGTGAGTGGTATAACGACATGACGGGAAAAAACCTACTAGAGGAGAAAATCCTTGTGAGGTGAGTTGGGCACAATGACATTTGGTGGAGGTGTGGCAAGTTCTCTGATGCGAACCATGTTAATTTCAAATTTCAGAGATGGAAAGGAAGGTCATGGTGGTGAAGATGGAGGTTATGGTATAGGTGTAGGAGGAAGATGTGAAGAAGGTGGTGAGGGTGAAATAGGTTCATCATCTAGGAGGTCATCATCATCAAAATTGGGGTCAGAAGGACATAATTGAATGAGGGCAGCCTTTAGACCCTTATAGTTCTCAACATCATGTCCTAGCACACGATGGTAAGCACAAATTTTAGTATCATCAAACCCTTCCGGCTTAGGTTTAAGAGGGTCGTAAGGTCTAAGAGGAGGGAGAGTGATAGCAGAGCTTTCAGGAGGTTAGCCAAGATGGTGGCATATGATCCCACCAGTGGATCACAATGCAAAGTAAAAGTAGGTTTGGTTAGAAGATTGGGTAGTTGTGGTGGTAGTTGAGGTGATGCAGTCTTGGATTTGGGTTGTACTTTCTTTAGTGTAGGTAGCAAAGCAACAAGAAGAGGGGTAGGTTTAACCACCTCTTTGGAAATTACCGGTTTTTTTTAATTTTTGGTGTTTTTCTTAGGTAGAGGTGTAGGGGGAGCACATGATGTAGATGGCAAGGTAGATGGTGGGAGAGGACAAGTGACCCAAGGGGACAACTGAGGTGTAGCGATAGGTGTTGGTCGAGGTCGAGAGGGAGGTACAGGTGAGGTGGAAGAAAATTTCATGGGTAGTGAAGGAGGTATAGAAGGTAATGGTGGTATAGAGGCAAAGAAGTTATAGATGGTGATGAAGGACGTAAGGTTCACCTAGGTAGAGCTACAGGCTGTGGTGAAAGGGGTCAAGGGAATTTTAGGTTTACCCCTGGAGAGAGTATATTTTGTTAAGGTAGAGGGGTGAGGTCCCAAGATGGATGGTAAGGGTGAAGGTGATAAAGGTGTAGTTGGTGAGGTTGGTGCATGTGGATTAGAAGGTTGGGTTTTTGTTTAGGTTGAGGGATTGGTTCAATAGGTATATGGGAAGATGTGGTCAAGTGTATCCTGACAGGAGGATGTGCAAGGTTTGATGTGGGTGTGACCCCTAGAACACTAGTGGGTTTAGATATAAGAGATGGTGTTGGAACACGTCAGCTAGTAGGTGGAGAGGTGGGTATAGATGAGGATGATGCAGTAGAAGATGTATCGAGAGTTATGTTCATGTGTGGTTTGGGTTGTTGAAACTTCTTCGATAAATGGTAGAGGTGTCAGTGGAAGATGATTGCATTTGGGTCGAGACCGGGAGTAAGAGATGCCCCCAAAGTGAAGCCCTATCAACATAGTCCAGTGGTCAGCCAAACATGAGAACGACACTGTGGTAGATGAGGTAGATGTGGAGTGAGTGGGTATTCCCATAAAATGTGTCTGAGAAATAGGGAATTCACTGGCTTTGGCCTCTATAGGTAAGAGAGCCAAAAGTAGGTCCATATGATCTTGGGTAGCTGATGGAGAATGGTCACCGAGTGGTAACGAAAATCTATTGGATCCTGAATAGGTGGAGAAGATGATGGGTACTCCTCTGTGGGTGGAGGAGGTACAATTGGTAGCGGCTCACTGGGTAGGGAAGCTGAAGGGGAAATGATATCGGTGCTAACGAGAGACTCCTCCACAGTGTATGGGGAGGTGAAGGGCTTTCCTCTATGGGTAGAGGAATAGATAAAGTAGGTTCTTGTGTGGGTAGAGGATTTTGGGCTAGGATTTCCTCAATGGAGGGGATAGGAGATATTTGGGAATCAAGTGGTAAGTCAGTAAAGATAACATGTACCTCACGTGTATTACTTTCATTGTGTGAGGCATCACTAGTTTGATCATTAGATGGGGAATGGTTAGGGAATGGTTTCTTGAATATATGAAGGTCTTGATTGGTAGGTGCATTAGGGTTATCCAGGACTAACTCACCACTCTCGAGCATTCCCTGAACAATGTTTTTAAAGGTGATACAATTGTTATCACTGTGACCATTTACATGGTGATAGTTATAGTAGTCATTTTCCTTGTACCAACCTGGTATGGGGCGAGAGGGGTCAAAACCAATATGTGGTTTGATAGGAGGAAGGGTGATGGCATTAGCTTTAATAATATTTTCTAAAATAGATGAATATGGTTCCCCAATTGAGGTGTATTTATTTTGTTCACGTTTGAATTGGAAGGTTTGGACCGGTGACATATTGGATGAAGGTTTAGCATGATTGGATGGATGGGCAGGGCCAGCCTTAAGTACCACTGCGTTGGCAGTTCCCTTGGCTTTGGAATAACTCATCTAAGGTTTTGAGGAAGAGGAAGTATCATGTGATTTAAACGAGGAGTTCTTGTTTCATAATTGTATCTTCTTCTCTTTGATGGCATGTAAATTTTGAGCTTACGTGCCATGGTGAAAGCCTCATCGAATGTCTAGAAGGTTTGCACCTATAAGGTAGGTGAGATATGTCTAGCACAGCTCGTGTGAAGAGCTCTATGAGTTCAGTTTGTGGTAATTGGAAAGTGAGTTGGTTGATTAGGCTACGCCAACGAGTGACAAAATCTATGATAGATTCATCGTCATATTGACGTGTGGAGTAAAGATCGGTCATGGTAACCTTCTTGATGACGTTAATCAAAAATGATCCAAGAAGGCTTGGGCTATTTGGTTAAATGAGAAGATGGAATGTCTAGGTAATCCACTATACCAGTCCAATGTTGGACTAGTTAGGGACATGGGAAAGGTTCACAAAAGCAAAGCATCATCATGGGCAATTAAGTAACACCCATGTTTGAAAGATCACAAATGCTTGCTATGGGTCTTCCTTACTATTAAAGCGGTTAAACTTAGGCATCTCCTAAGTGTACGGATATGGGTGAATGGGAATGGATGGGTGAATAGGCTCATTACAAATCTCGTCATAGGTGAGAGAATTATGGGAGCCGGAAATAGATGCTTCTAATGTCTGCATCTTGTCCATCATTAACTTGATAAATTCATTGTTAGGTTATGAAGATTGGGTACCCCTCGGAGCGAAAGGAGGTTTTTTTGGACATATGAAGAATACGACATTCCAGAGTATGGTGGTGTCAAATAAGGAGGCGGAATTAAGAGATAGACATCGAGTATATACCCTGACCGAATGACCGATGAAACAGAGGTGGCCGGTGTAGTAGGTATGTGAGGGTGGGACACTCGTAGTGACCCTGGTAGAGATGGGAGGTAGAGATTGGGGAATAGAAAGGAAAACATTTTGAAATGGGGTAGAGGTTAATGACACCAAGGGTGGTAGTGTTGCGACTGGTATATATGAGACAATAGGTGCAGATGATGCTATGTTTTGGGTGGTGGATGAAGGTATGGTGGAGACTACAGGGGTGCTATAGAGGTAGTGATGTGGCAGTCAAAGTTGGCATGGGACCTAGCTACGACACAACTGGGGATAAAATGGGTGAGGTCACCATGGTAGGAGGTGGAGCCGAGGTGGAAGCGATCATTAGGGATGGAGATAAGGATATGGGCATGCCATAGATCAATTGACCCGAGGCATCTTGAGTGGAGGCATGGGTGAGGTAGTGGCTCAAAGCAATGGGATTTTGATCCAGGAGTCATGCAAACTCCGTGTCACCTATAGGAATGGTGATAGGTTGATTGGGATCCATGGATGATGAGATGGAAGGTGGCGAAGGACTAGGTGATGAAGGGCTAGGTGGGAGGGTAGTAGTGACTAGTGTGAAATATGAGGGTGCTTTCCTAACTACGGGTTAGCACCATGTGGATAGGAACTGATTTGGTGAGACTGTATTATGTTTGAATGGCACAACACAACAGAACTAGGAAAATAGTCAATGGTGAATGAATTAGGTCAGCTGGTGAGTCAGTAAAATAACATAGGTGACCGACGTTGGTTCAGGTAAACCGATGCCGGTTAGGCTTAACCGGTGCCAGTCACTATGAAAAACCAACAATTGTTAAATGATAGTCCCAGAGTGACAATTTTTACACAGGATGAGACGTAAGGTGACTGTGATTGAAGTAATGACAATATGGAAGGTGATAGGAGCCTTTTACAACTCAGAAAGTGAAATAGGTGTCTTTTGGATAGGTATCCAAGAAGACTTTAGACCGATGCCGGTTGGGTTAAACCGATGTTGGTTAAAGGTAACCATAGCCGTTACTGTGAAATTGAAACAGAGAATAAGAAAGATGGTTGTATTTAAAATTTGGTGTTGAATCAAACCCAAAAGTCTAAGAATGATGTAGATGTGGTCCAGGCACACTCAGATGAAGTCAAAATACACTGACTATGATTGGGAGTGTGCAAGGAAAGACAAAAATGATGATCAAAAGCTCTCACCTCAAAATGCAAATCAAGTAGAACACTAAGAAAGAACGTTCCTAGAGTGCCTATTCTATTACGTTTGTTTAGCTTATGCTATTTTTATGGACTGACTGTTATGAACAGAAATAATAGAATTTCTTGGTGAGGAAGGCTTCCTACGAAGAAAGAATTCTAAAGGGTGAGGTTTCAGGAATGTTATGGCGGGGCGGGCTTCGCTCTGAAGTATGACTCGACAGAGCAGTGAGTTGGGTGCCCACTATACCGTGATCGTGTGATCACCTACAACTTCTTCCAGGTAGGATGTTGTTTAAGAATGTATGTATTTTGAATTTTTGTGTGGTTTGGTAAGACTCAGAGAAAGAGAAAAGGATAGAAGTGCTTTTCTACGATTCATTTATCAACCATCAGCTGGTCATGACTTCCAACATATAGGTTGCCCTCAATTAATGTGAGCTAATGAGTTAAATCAGAATGCAATGCACTTGTTTTAAACCCAAATCAAAGTATGATATTCGATGACAACAATAGATGAACAGGAAGAGGGATGCTCTTTCACTAAAATGCAAAAACAAAAGGGAAGAAGGTTCTTTTTAAATACACCAAAAGAAATGTGTCTTTCAGAGCAAATAGAAAGAAGAGAATGTTACCAAGGAGAAAATATTAATGTGAATGCTATTAGAAGGGAAACAAACACACAATTTTTCACCTAGAATGAAGAAAGATGCAAGGAACCCCGAATGGGTCCCACTGGGTGTGCCAAAATGTTTCACCTAATTTCTTAGTTTTCTAAGAAGTACTTGATGAAACAGATAAGGTAAAGGTGGTAAGAGGAATACCTGGTTTAGGATGGTCAAGGTTAAATGCGCGCATATCTCAAATTCCTAATCAAAGTGATTGTGAGACCTTCCTTTTGGCTAGGAGGAACTACCTGTATAAGAATCAAAACAAGACCACCAAAGAGAGTTAAACGATATATGTAGTGGACTGCCTAGCATGTGCTAGATCCTAGAAGTGCGATACTTCCTAGATGGTTATCAATCCACTATTTAAAAAACAATTCAATGCTGAAATAAAGTAAATATTGTCCTACTATAGTTTAATATGATTTAGGCATCTCATACAAAAACACAATAGGCTAGATCTAATCTAATAGGCTAGGCTAGAAGGAGATCCAAAGGTCAAATAGGTTGGTTATAGGTGAATCTGAGCTAACAAGCTAGGTTAGATACAGATCTAAAGGTCAAATAGGTGTTCAGGTAGGTATAGGTCAGAAATAGGTTGTTATTCGCAGAGATCAGGTGACATAGAGACCGATGATGGTTTGACTATAACCAATGATGGTTTGACTATAACCGGTGATGGTTAAAGAGAACCAACAACGGTTAATTGGGGGGTGGAATCACAAAGTCTAGGTTTTTAGAGTTTTGGGGCAAAAGTGGAGTGGATAGCAGATGGGAATTGATCATAGAGGGGATGTAGATATGTTGTGAAGGTCTGAGATTACTGAGGAGGTCAAAATGGGCAATTTGGGCCAAGTGTTAAGATGATTGGGTATGGAAGGTGGCTGCAACTAGAGAGAGGGAATGGACAGAGAGGGTAAAAGACTAGGTTCCTTTACCACAAAGACTACAGATGATGATAAGAAAATGAAATAGATGGAAGGAGGATACTTACTCTTCTATGAGGTATAGGTCTAAAGAATAATGAAGAATTTTCTGCATTGGAGAATGTTGGGAAGAAATTTTCACTGTTGTGCCAGTGTATTTGGTTGCCTTTGTTGATCACAAACCAATCTTCGTTTTGTTGTCGCATCTAAAGAGATCGAACTCAAGATCATAAGTCTTCCAAAACAACAAAACCAACCAACCCATATTACAAAGCTGTAGATGGGGCTAAATAGGCCATTTGGTCCATTCCAGTATAACCGACATCGTTTAGGGAACCGACATCGGTTTAGGGTAAACCGACGTCGGTTTGGGTGAGATATCTTAGGTTGTTCAAAAGTTTCTGAGAAGTTGTTCTCGCCATTTGATGAGGGTCTCTTCTTTTTCTTGGGGCAAAATTGACCTTAGGAGGCTTTTAATGTGAGGTGAGGGGATGGGTCTAATGTTAGGTTTTATTTAGGACATTGGTTTAGGGTTTAGGTTAATGGGTCAAATGATGGGGGTGGTTAGGTGAGGTGCATTTAATAAAGGCAAATATATTAAATAGATGTGTGAGGGTAGTGAATTAATTTAATGTAAATAATTAAATTAATATGTGTGTGGGTAAAAGGTCATTAACTTAATTAAAATAATTAAATTAATATGTATGGAGATAAATGACATTAATTTAATTAAAGTAATTAAATTAAAATGTGTGGGGTGCAGGAGGTAAGTGCTAAGGTGTTGAGGATGAGGAAATGATTATAGGGCTGCGGTAGGGGACCAAGGTGATTACGACACGATTTCGGTGTCTACAATAACCCCCTATGTTTTAAGATGCAACTTAGACTTATTCTTGAGTTTTAGTCACACTTTGTTTGTTGTCTCCCACAACTGATGATGACCAATAAATTTTCTCACTTCTCCTATTTTTCCTCCTAATTATCTTTCCTTTCAATCTACTACATGCACCCTATTGTGACTCTAAATTTTTAAACTAACCTTCTCAAACTACCTATAATTTCATCAAAAATTCAACTCTCTGTCCACCTGCTATCTTACTATTTGATGCACTCACCTACTCTTCTTGGATTGCTAGCTCAAAGTCCTGTTTGATCCTTAAGATTCAACAATCACATATGCTCATAGAGGTCATTGTCATAATTGTAGTCTTTAAATCCCTTCAAAACATGTTGTCTCAGTCTGAAAAATAATATTATATCTCCCATTGTAATATTTGAATTAGACTAGTTCACTCAGGTCATTCTATTGCACATTTTCACACACATATTGCATTTCAAGTTTTGAAAGTCATATAGGCTCTCACTAAGTTATATATTTTTCTTATACTCACACTTTCATCAACTTAACACCCCATCAACCACATGCTTCATACCTTTGAATTCCACACTCCACAATGAAATGCCCTTCAAATTCACATCACTATTTTTCATAAGTCTATTTTACTTCTCAACTTCATATATGACTATTAGAATTCCTTTTCTCTCTTTAAAAGTAAAAACTAACTCATTATATTTCTTTTCAAATTGTATATTGCATACTAAAACCAATCTAGCTCGAGCAAGCATCTCATAGTCCTTTCAAATTCTAATCACTCTTCATATTTCGACTATTGGTTTCTTTATCTTTTAAGTTTACACTATGATTGATAAAAGGATGGCTCTTCATCTCTTTAGTTCAAGATTAAAATATGTCCTTTGACTTATGTAACTTCCTCTATCCTTTAGGCTCCTCTAATGACCTATTCTCTTTAAGAAAACTTGATTAATGACTTTCCATCTTCATAGGAGGACAATATTGGTAATTCAAACTATATTAATAGGTTTTTGAGTCCCACTTAATTTAGAGATATTTAAATCATTTGTAGTATCGAGATCTTCCCAAGGTTATCTTGAGAGACATATGATCATTTGAAAACTTTTCAAGACCAATTTTGGAGGTCTACAAGTCTATGCTTGACTCTGGATATTTTCTCATCAACTTCCACTTAAAAATAGGCTCATTCAAACATTGTAAAATCTTCCCCAACATATTTAAACATCAATTTAGTTAGATAAATGAATAGAGATCTCTCAATTGACTAAAGGTGATCTTAATTTGATTAAAAACCCAAATGGTTGTCTAACATGAATGTGTCGAAAAACCGGTATCAAATTCTCCTTCGTTTTGAAATAAGAAACTATTTTTTTCAACATGTTCGTATACACCATATATAGAAATCTACCATTTTTGTGATTTTTCATCGTAATATCCAAGTTTTGAACAAAAACCTCTTCTAAACCCTAGAATCGGGTTTTACCAAAGAAGAGCAAGCTTGATACCCTTTAGAAACAAATTTCTTGATTAATTTTGAATGAAATTAAAAATTTCAAGTGTTGTGGCTTTTTGAGACCAACTTCCATCTTCTCAAGTAAATTTGCAAGAGTAAAACACCCAAAAACACTCCCATAACTTCAAATGACATTGCATGGTGTGATTAAGCTAATGACATAGTCAAGAAACAAGTGATTTTAAGAATGAGAAACCTTTATAAGAGAATTGAAAGGAATAAATAGGAATAATACCTCTTATTTTGTTACACATACCATACCAATACCCAACATTCATCATTTGTCATATTAACCAAACTTGTAAGGTACAATACGCTTTATTCTCGACAAAAAAAAACTTTACAACTATCACATGAACCTTTGCCATGTTCTAATAGTATTGAAGGCATAAAAATGAAATTGAGACCAAAAATATTATCCAAGAACTCTTTGAAGATGAGAAAACATAGGTCACGGGATTTGAGACAAGCTTAACCATTTAGGCTCCAACCATGGATAGTGTTGTTAGAGGACACATTTTGAGGCAAGAAGAAATGTACCCAAATTGACCATATAAGAACCATTTTATCATTTTACATGTTCTTCAAGAGGAAAAAAACTTCATCCTAGTCTAAAAATTTGATGCAGCCACAACTTTTATAGCTTTATTATCGCACACCAACTCTGTAAAAATATACGACTTACATGCTCTTAGAAAACCTTGCATTGAATCGGCTAGCTTGAAGACTTTGACAACACAAGGAACATGGGGACACCATTATTAAACCATGAAAATATTCAAATAAGATCATATAAGTGATTTTATGACAAACAAACAACTTTTGCGATTTCGACTCGAGAAAGTGTTTGGGAGTGAAAAGAACATAGCTAGAAAAACGCTCATAACTTCTCTAATACTGATCCATTTTTCCTAAAAAAATCCAAATTTCATTATTGGAGTTATCTATAAAAACACTTCTATTATTTATCTAATGAAGGATCCATATTTTTCTTGGGACCTAAGAACATGGGAAACTCATTTTGCACTTCTTAAAGAACCAATTTTAGAAAAACTTACACAACTTTCACATACCTCTTTAGAACTTGATGAAATTTTGCATGAAGCACAAAAATACACCCCTATACATGATCCAAGAATTATTTATCCACAATTATTCTTTTAATCTTAAAACTATCTCACTTACCTCAGCCTACACTATCAATTCTCAAGGTCAACTTTGGTGAAATTTTGTATTTTTCCTCCAAGAGCTAAACTAAGCCTTTTTGTTGCTCAAAAGTTATCTAGAAAAAATTCCTAGGATTTTACCATGCTCACATGGTATTTTCATGACCTGTACCAACCTTTCACACCTCATCAAGATCAAGAAATAGGCCTCAATGAGCCAATTTGAACTAATACTTCCACCAAATGACATGTGACACCCTGTAAGAGATCTTGACCATGTTGAAATCATAAAATATGACCTATAGAACCTTTGATCCAAGCATACCAACTTAAATATTCCTTCAGTGATCAACCACCTCACTTTTTGAGCTTGTAGCACACGAAAACCACTATGAAACAACTTGAAGCCTCCGAAACAAACTTGAATAACTAAGAACCACTTATAAAAACCTACATGGATGAAATTCCACTCCTCCTTTTCCATCATTTCTACTTGACATCAATGAAAACACCAATGACCAGGGTTTAACAATCTCCCCTTGTCATTCATAGAAACACACTCGAGAAAATTTGATGGAAAATTCACACACCAACGAACTTCTAATCACCACTCCTAGTTTCTAACAACTTCTCTCCATGTTTTACATCTATGAAAATGGGTTCTTGGCCACTTGACATGAAATAATGACAATTAAAAACAATTATGCATGATAAAATAAACTTACTTGTCCATAAGCTCCCCATAGAACTATGTTTTCTATTTTTGAGCTCATATACCAGCCTTGAGTGACCTCTTCTTGACAAAAAAAACTCCCTTGAACTGATACTCTCATTATTTTTCCTTCATTCATGTTTTCATCACTTTTTAGGCCATTCTCATGCTTAAGATCACAAACCGCTCTAACTATGTCATATTCACTTTTAGGACCATGTTCGACAACTTCAATAAAATCTCACCTCTTGTTAGGTCTATCTGATACACCTCGGACATAGTTAGGATATCACAAAAAAATGTTGCAAGCCTACCAAACTTACCTTTTGGGCTAAAATTTCCCTTTCTATCTTGAGACAATGAATGATTGGTTCACATGTCAATACATATAGAGGTTCTTGGAAGAATTTATAGGGTTCATTAGTACCTTCTTACAAAGCCAACATGTCCTTAAAATTTTAGGACTCCACTCAACATACAACTCCTTATATTTTACTTTTTGTAATTTTGCTTCTACACTCTCACTAGGTCTTCCACAAAATTTTGTCATGTATAACTCTTAATGTAGGAATTTTCAAGATGAAATGAAGTTATAGTCAAGAACCCATTATGGCCTTCTTACTACCTTTCGAATCTCGGACTCTAAATCCATAATCACACCTTGGTTCCTTTGTTAAGTGGTTTGATTCTTTTAACCCTTCACCCTTGTCTTCTTCTAATACTAGTAAAGAAAACTCCCAACTTGATTAGTGAACATTTAAAAGTATTTCACAATCCTTAAGTAGACTTAATCACAAATTTGTTACATATTTCAAATTAAATCTTGGTGGTTTCAATTTTCAATCATTGAGCCCTAGCTCAAGGGTAGTATGAGTAGGAGAAAGATGAGTATGCTCTAAGATGCTTGAAAACTTCACTCCAAAGACTGAAACTTATACTGATTTATTTCCTTCAATTTTATCACATTCCAATATTATCAGTAATCTTTAAATTTTCCAAGATCATGGATAGTCAGTGTGGTTTCTTGGGTGTAATGGACTCTACCTATAACAAGTGCCCCCTAAGAAAGAAACCTCCATACGTTTTCATAGGTACCCTGACCTTGTAAAATCCATTTAAGAACACCTTCTACCTATACGTAAATTTCTTTAACAATCAACATATGACAAATTCAACTACTTAACTTAGACATTTTCATCTTTGGTTGAGAGTCATCATGGACTCTCCTTGTGTTAAATGCCTTATCTTTCCTAAAATGCAATTGTCACAATTTTATTGAAACTCTTGTCATAAAATACACTTGTAGCATGAATTTGAGGTTTCTAACCTTTATATGCACTTTTAAAAATGTAGCACACCCAATCTTAGTATCTCTTTTCAGACCTATTATGTCCTTAGCACCCCTTAACTTCATGTTGTCATGTCATGAGAGAACTTGAGAATCATATCTACATTTAGGATACATCTTAATAGACCTCATAGGCTTAGGAGCTCATACTTTTTCTATTTCATAGTTATTAACTTCTTTTACAATTTTACACATAAATTTTCTTCTTGAAATCATTGATTCAAATCATAAATTTGAGTATATTCAATCCTCCTAATCTCACACCTTTTCAACACTTCTTTGACTATTCAAGAGTAAAACTTCATAATGATTGTTTGTAAATCATTTTGAAGGTAACACCGCCTAGATTACATGTTTTAAAACAAGTTACAATCATTCTCAAAGAACAAGTTACAATCGTGCACATTTCCTTTGAAGAAAAATTAATATCATTGTCATGACATCAACCCCGAACAACTTTGATCGACCTTGCATACTTGTGGATTGTCTTGATACAACACAAAACTTTACTTTGCATAACCCTGATTTAAGCCTTTCAACTCAGACCACTAACAAATTTGGTTGAGCATGAAGACAATTAATACACACCTTCACAATTTACATTATCTAGAAACCTTCATCAACTTTTATATTGACACAAGTATTTTCAATGAAATCAAACTTGTGGTGTGATTTTGTAGTCCTTTGTACCTTCTCAAAATTCATGATATTTTTAGCCTCAATAAATATGTATAGTTGTAATTTAGCTTGTGAAACTCTTAAATTCTTGATCATAAATCTACAAGATTCCCTTTTTCATATTATAATCACATAGAGCTAATGTAGTCCCGAAGATCAACATACCAGTTCTCATCCATTATGAGTTATACTAAGAAAAAACATTTGTGAGAAAACTTATAGCCTACCATCCATGCTACATAGAAACCATTAGGTGATAAAATACATTTCACATTTTTGACAATTTGAGACCCTTTGAGCTCAATCTTACATTCTTTATAACATAGTAGCATCTTAATGATCCTTATACTAAGAACCTTTATGCACTTACTAGACATATTTGATGCTCTTGCAATCAGTGATCTCTTTTACATTATGTCACAAATCGAACGACACACCTTAAGATAAAATTTAGGCTCAAGGAAAAAATAATTAAATAATTACAACAAACATTTCAAACTATGATACCTTTTGAAGATACCACTTTGGAAATTTGATGACCATATACGTCCGACTTAGACTATTTCAGGGACAAGATGAACTTTACTATGTGCACATGACTTGAATAGACTTTAAGACATGTCACAAAGCACCTAAGGTTCACAAAAATGTATATGCTCTTGACTTATTTGAATATTTTCCTTACTTCCAAACAAACCAAGATGGATATTATTAATTTGATCATGACATGGTGAATTGAATTAAGAAACTTTGTATGTAGACACACTTAGATAATCTAGATAATGGTTATGCATACCTATACCAACTGAACAAGATGAAAACAACACATATATAGAGTTTGATGGACACTCTTTATTTTTTCTTGATCAAACTATTACGATTCTCAAGAACTTTATACAATCCACTAGGAATATAGACTTCATAAAGATTCTAAGCACCATACCTTTTCATTTTGCATGATCTTGCAGATCTTTGATTAGTATCCTCAAATAGTGATGCTTACCAGAGACATTTAAATGCTTCTCTAAACTAATTTATGCCTCCTAGAATCCTAAAGGAGACACCGATACTAGTAGGATCATTTAAAAATATAGAAAGTCTTCAATGAGAATTGATGACTCAACTTTATTTCTTTTTTCCCTTGAAATATTTTCAATTATTTTATTTGAACTCTTAAATATCAAGTTTTCATCTCATATGCATTCTTTTTATAACTGAATTTCTATCAACTACACATGATGCATTTCATCCACTACCTCTCTCTTGATGATGACCGGAAGTCCTTTATGACTGCACTTGGTTTTCCCCATCCTTCTTGGATTGAATATCAACAATTGATGTCTTGCTTGAGCTTGCATCATTTTCCCAATCTATTCTATTGTCATTATTTTCTTCCTTGACTTCTCAATGTGTTTCCTTGATCTTGTATATCTGTTTCATCTTTTTCTTTTCAGAAACCACTTTAGGCATAGTTACTTTTGTCTCATTTCTAGGATTGGTCTTCTTAACTTGTATTTTGAAATCATGCCACTTGTTATTATATTTGGGAGACTTATGGCAGTGTCTTGCAAAGTGACCTTGTTTATGATAATTGAAGCATATAACATAGTTCCTACTCCTTGAGTCTTCTTCTTTCCAATATTGACTAATTGGTTCTTCTAAGCAATGTCTTTTACATGCCCTTTTTCTTGGAAATTGAAACACACTACATTCCTCTCATATTCATTTTTATAGTTTCTCCATGGGTATTCTCTGTCAAATTTATTTATGCAGTTCTTAGCTCTATGTCCAAAACCATAACATGAATAACAATATCCATTAAAATTTCTTTCATACCTGAAAACATTAGGTTTCCTAATAGGTTTAGGCCTTATTGAATTTTTCCTCTTATTTTTCTTCATGTTTGACTATCCACTTGAACCAATAATGTTATCTTCACTCTTCTTTATAGTCTCTTTAATGAAACCTAGTCTAGTTTTTCATCTGGTTCCTTTTGTTTGTCCAACATTTCATTTAGAGCCTCAGAACTCTTTTCTAACTTGTTATACATCTTTAGTATCTTTGTTGCTTCCTATAATTAAAATCTCAAATATTTCATCTCTTCTTCATATCTCATGCAGTGTGTCTTACTTGATATGTAGAGCTTTTGACATTGTTTCAACATGGGATTTCAAATCAGATTGATTTTGAGATGCTCTTTTTCTTTGTCTCTGAGAGATTCTCAAACCAACTCCAATTGTGCCTCAAGATTTATGATTCCATTTTCATCTTCCTGATTTTTCATCTTCTTAAGAATTTTGATATGATATTCATACTCTTTCAACTTGGTCTTCAATTTCTTGTTCTTTTTCCTTTGATATTTCAGGTTCATCTATAACACTTATCAGCTTCGATTCAAATTTACCCTTGCTTCCTCTTCATCTCGATATTTCATCCTCACGACAAATTTGTCTCTTGAACTACTGTTAGGAATTACTTCAATAACCATGCTTGTGATTTAGGAAGGACCTACTCCAAGTTGTTAGACTTGATTCTAGAGTACCAGGATCTGATACCAATTGTTGGAAACTTGGACACTGAGAGGGGGGTGAATCAGTGTCTTATTAAAATTTTCATATATTTCTACTTCACCAAACTTGTTAAGAAAAGCACATGAAAACATACACAAGAAAATGAGAGAGAGATAGTACATAGTGTTTAAAGTGGGAAACCAAAATGGGAGAAAACCAATGAAATCAAAGAACTAGCTTTGGACAATTTGTCCTATGAGTTACAATGATTTCAAGTTGAGCTACAACTCAAATTTTGAGGCTACAACCCCAAATTAATTTAGTCAACAACTACTGACCTTCTGCAAGCTATAAATTATAAGGAAGCTATAACTCCCTAGAATTTAATCAGCTACAACTGATCTTCTATAAGATACTACTTACAAGGAGGCTACAACCCCCTATGTGATAAGCTACAACTTAGACTTATTCTTTATTTTTGTCACACTTTGTTTGTTGTCTCTCATAACTGATGATGACCTCTAGATTTTCTCACTTCTCCTATTTTTCTCCTAATTCCCTTTTCTTTCAATCTACTACATGCACCCTAATTGTGACTCTAAATTTGTAAACTAATCTTCTCAAATTACCTGCAATTTCATCAAAACTTTAACTCTATGTCCACTTGCTATCTTATTATTTGATGCACTCACCAACTCTTCTTAGATTTCTAGCTCAAAGTGTTATTTGATCCTCAAGATTCAACAATCACACATGCTCATAAAGGTCACTTGTCATAATCAGTAGTATTCAAATCCCTTCAAAACATGTTGTCTTAGTCTCGAAAAATAATATTATATCTCCCACTCAAATCTTTGAATTGGGTACTGTTCACTCAAATCATTCTATTGCACATTTTCACACACATGTTGCATTTCAGGTTTTGACAATCATATAGCATCTCACTAAATTATCTTATTTTATTATGCTCACATTTTCATCAACTCAACACCCTGTCACCACATACTTCGTACCTTCAATTCCACACTCCTCAATGCAATGCCCTTCAAATTCACATAACTATTTTTCATAATTTTGTTTGACTTCTCAACTACATATATGATTTGTTAGCATTTATTTTTCTCTCTTTCAAAATTCAAAACTAACTCATTGTCTTCCTTTTCAAACTATATATTACATACTAAAACCAATATATCTTAAGAAAGCATTTCATAGTCCTTTCAACTTCTAAGCACTCTTCATATTTCTTGCTTTGTTTTCTCTGTCTTTTGAGTTTAAACTATGATTAACCAAAGGATAGCTCTTCATCTCTTTAGTTCAAGCTTAAAATATGTCCTTTCAGCTATGTAACTTCCTCTAGCCTTTAGGCTCCTCTATCAACCTATTTTATTTAAGAAAAACTGATTAATGACTTTCCATCTTCACAAGAGGACAATGAAGGTAATTCAAATTATATGAGTAGGTTTCTAAGTACCCAACTTAATTCAATCATATTGAAAGAATTTAGAGCATCTAGACATCTTCCCAATGTTCTCTTTAGAGACATATGAGAATTTGAAAACATTTCAAGACCAATTTTGGAGGTTTGCATGGGTCTATGCAGTTGTCTACTGATGATTGTGCTTGAATTTGGATGCTTTCTCATCAACTTACATTTAAAAAGAGGCACATTCAAACATTTTAAAAGCTTCCTAACATCAATTGAGTTAGATAAATAAAGAGAGAGCTCTCAATTAACTAAAGGTGATCTTAATTTGATTTAAAAATCCAAATGGTTGTCTGGCATGACTTTGTTAGAAAACTAGTATCAAATTCTTCTTCATTTTGAAATGAACAACTATGAAACTTTTTTAACATTCTCGTATACACCGGATAGATAAATCTACCAATTTTTGTGATTTTTCACTAGGTAATAATTGAGTTCCGAACAAAAACCTCTTCTAAACCCTTATATCGGGGTTTTACTAGGAGAACAAGCCCAAGACCCTTAAAAACGATCTTCTTGCTCAATTTTGAATGAATTTTAAATTTTTCAAGTGTTGTGGCTTTTTGATACCAAATTCCATCTTCTCAAGTTGATTTGCAATAGTGAAACACCAAAAAATGTTCCCAAAACTTCAAATGACATTGCACAATGTCACTAAGTTGATAACAGAGTCAATAAACAAGTGGTTTTGAGACTAAGAAACATTTCTAAGAAAATTTAAAGGAATAAAAAGGCATAATACATCTTATTTTAGTGCACATACCATACCAATACCAAACATTCATCTTTTTCCATATCAACCCAAACTTGCAAGGTGTAATACACCCATTCTCAAACAAACAAACAACTTTACAACTATCACATGAGCCTCTTCCATGTTCTAATAGTATTGAAGGAATAAAAAGTAACTTAAGACCAACAATATTATATAATAAATCTCTGAATCTGAGCAAAAAAGAATCCATAGGCTTTGAGACAAGATGAACCTTTTAGGTTCCAACCATGGATAAAGCTACTAGAGGAAATATTTTGAGGCAAGAAGAAATATACCCCACTTTACCATATAAGAACCATTTTCTCATTTTACATGTTCTTAAAGAGGAATAAAACTTCATCCCATTCTCAAAAGTTGATGCAGCCACAACTTTTATAGCTTTGCTATCTCACGCTAACCTTGCAAACATACCACTTACATGCCCCGAAAAGACCTTGCACTTTGAACTAGGATAGTTTGAAGACCTTGACAACACAAGGGGCATGGGAAACCATTATTAAAGCATGAAAACATTTATTTAATCTCATCCAAGTGATTTTAGGAAAAACAAACAACTTTTTCATTTCTAACTTAGGAAAGTGCTTGGGAGTGAGAAGAACATAGCTATAAAAATGCTCATAACTTCTCTAATACTTAACCATTTTTCCTAAAAAAAAAATCCAAAATTCAGTATTGGAGTTCTATACAAAAAATTATTCTATGATTTATCTGAATAAGGCACCATATTTTTCTTGGGACCAAAGAAGATGGGTAGCTCATTTTGTACTTCTTAAAGAACCAGCTTTATAGAAACTTACACAACTTTCACATACCTTTTCAAAACTTGATGAAATTTGGATTGAATCACCAAAAGACACCCCTATACATTATCCATAAATTATTTATCCATGATTAATATTTTACTCTTCAAAACTATCTCACATACCTCAACCCACACTATTAGTTCTCAAGGTCAACTTTTGTGAAATTTTGTATCTTTCCTCTGAGCTAAAATAAGCCTTTTTGTTTCGCAAAAATTCTCTAGATAACATTACTAGGCTTCTCCCATGCTCATATGGTATTTTCATGACATGTACCAACCTTTCACACCTCATCAGGCTCAAGAAATAGGCCTAGATGAGCCGGTTTGAACTGAGACTTCCACCAAATGACCTGTAACACCCTGTAAGAGCTCTTTCCCATGCTGAATTCATAAAATATAACTTGTAGAACCTATGATCCAAGAATACCTACCTGAAACCTTCATTTAGTGATCAACCACCTTAGTTTTTGAGCTTGTAGCACCCTCAAACCACTCTAAAACAACATGAATCCTCCGTAAACAAACTTGAATCACTGAGTACCACTGATAAACACCTACTTGCATGCCAATTCACTCATCCTTTTCCATTAATGAAACTTTAAATTAATGACAACACCAATGAATAGGGTTCAACACCTTCATTGACTCTATAACTTCTTGACAAGATTCCTAACTTGTCATTTCTCCTTCAACTTTCATTGGGATTCTTTATTCTTGGTGTAGGAGCTTCAAACTTAGTCACGGAGGACTAAAATTACAATCACAAAGATGCTCTTATAATCAATGATTTATTTAATTTTAAACCATTATAAATCTTGGATAAGGTATAATATTATGTGTACACATTCTTCAGATGTAAAGAAAAGCGTCATCACTCTCATTCAAGAAAGAACATGCTGATTTGAACATGTAACTCACAGACCTTCAAACTCGAATTTTAACCTTTACATGGTGAGATTTTTCTCTCTTAACTTCACCTAATCATGGATTATAAACCACTTTTATTGAAGGTTGTAATCCTTATACAACTTAACATAAAGCTATATAATCCGTAACCTTTTATTTTAGAGACATCTAAAACTGGTTTTAAAACACCCAAAGACTAGTCTTGATTTGTATGGATTCAAACACTTCAATTGAACTTTCATGCTCAACCAATGCATGAAAAATTATCATAGGACCTATAATTCACTTTCAAACCTTCACTTGCAAATATTATATGGAGAAAAACACATTTACCTTTCAAACACAAAGACTAGTTTTTGCCTTGTTTAGCATTCTCAAGCGGTAGGAAAAAAACTCACATGTATCATCAAATTTATCCAAGTAAATAACCTAGATGACTTCATGAAAATCAAGATCACATCCCAAATATTTGAGCATGGGTTCCTTTGTAAAAAAAAATTGTACACATAATTCTTCACAAAATAGTTATTTTCTTATGGGGCCCACCATGTTTCATAAGATAAAACCACCATGAACATGACCTCTAATGAGTTCTCTACACACTCAAATTATTTTCAGGAAAAAAAAATCATTTGGAGGTATAACTAAGTAATTTTCTCCATACCACTTTAAACTGGGGTTTAGGAGGGTTTTAAAAAGTGCCAGAAAAATGGATAGGAAATTCTTGTCCTTCATCCTTTTGACTTTAGAATTTTTATTAAACCTCTATCTATCTATGCTCTTAAAAAATTTATCTTATGATTTATTTTAAGAATGCTTTTTAATTTATATTGAATGCTAATAAGTCGGTTGCACTATTTTTACATACCTTATTTAGCCCGACTTTGACAAAATTTTAATATCTTGTAGAAAAATCATCTTTTGGTCCTCAAATTTGATCCACAACTTAATGACTACCTCCTCCATGATCTCCAATGGATAATTTTTCATGGTTCACCCTGTAAATTCCAATCCCATCTCATTTGGGCATGTTAAACTTGCTTGTCTTAAAGGGTAGTCATATAAATGACCCTAAATATGCCTCTAAGTGTTGATTTATGACATGTAGCTTCATATGATGACTCTTTTAAATGTCCTTACACACTTCCCATGCATGTATTTTCTTGATATGGCTTGATTTTCTTCAAAACTTATTCTAGGTCCTTGAAATAAGCCTAAATGAGCTAGTTTACACCATAACTCATCATGTATGTCTTGTTCTTCACCATGTATCCCATAAAAATTCCTACCTTGAGTTTCATACCTTTACCATGCTTTTATATCTTCCTCATGCATTCACTCCACCTTTCTATGTCACTTTGCTAACTAGGCCTAGGGATTAGGCCTACTAAACTAAGCTAGTCTCACCAATTCCACTCATGCACCTGTGTATCCATCATTATGACCATATTTCCTTATCACATACCTTATAAAATTGTTATGTCATCATCCAAGCATGATATTATATCACCACTTAGCCTTTTCTAGTAATTGGCTCCTCGGAAGTTTAGTCTCGGCAGTGTTTCTCAAGCCTTGTCCTATTTTCCTTGTCTGACTCACTCCAACCTCTCCTTTAGCACCCTTTCATCCTAATTTATCTTTAACACACATTTTTCATTAATCAAAACTCACTATACACATGTCAAAAAACTCCCCTTTGTCATTGATGAAAACCTTTCGATTCTTCTCCCCCTGTTTACATTAATGACAAAGTGCATAATCTTATTTCATGGTCTCCTCCCACATCATCTTGTTTTACCTCTATCTTGGTTGTAAACATCAACCCAATTCATCATTTAAGTTCTTACTCTTGTCTTT
Organism: Taxus wallichiana var. yunnanensis; assembly: GCA_018340775.1. Lineage (NCBI taxonomy): Eukaryota > Viridiplantae > Streptophyta > Pinopsida > Cupressales > Taxaceae > Taxus > Taxus wallichiana. The sequence goes on from CM031237.1 coordinate 487,543,976, forward strand.
TCTTCCTTAAACCTATTTTTGGTCTTTACCATTCATTGAACTCAATATTTTTCCCCATGAGAAGATGCCTTCATGGATTTTACACATGCTAAAAAATTTATCCTTGAGTTATCTCATACTAATTACTCATGAATAGACTTTTTTAGCTTAGAAAACTCAATTCTAGGCTTAATTCCTCCATATGTTACGTATAGGCAAGATTTAGAGCTTAGGTAGTTTTAAAGCAATCTATTAGTGCATTTTGGTCCAACTTTTTCATGCTCTAAAACATTATATACCTCATGAAGCTCTTATTTCTACCTCCCCGAGGTTATACCATCCAACTTTGTCTACCTATGCCAAAATTTCACCTTATTTCTTGTCCTTAAGTCATCTAGGTGGGTCCTCATTTTTGCATGTCCTTAACCTCTTTTTCAATCCTATTTGCTTCTATTTTTCGTCAATTCATTGATTGAGCTAAAATATTTCTCCCCCTTGAATTATGCCAATTCATCTTCATTTTTTGGTCTAATAGTATTTCAAGATGCCTTGAATACCTCATTTTCCATTTTAGTTTCCTCAAGCCTTATAAACTTGCTTAAAGATTGTTATTGGCTTCCTTGCTTTGCACATCTACTTGTTCGACTTGTAGGTTACTCCTTTAGAGCCTCCACAAACTCCGACATCCTCATAATGAGTGAAATCATTGAATTTTCTTCTCACAAACTTGTGATAATTAAACCAAACATCTTCCTTTGCCTTAGACTCGCATACCCAAACCTCGTAGTTGTCCTTTTCATCTCTTTATATATCTGATAGAATATTAAAAGTGTTCTAAGACATATCTCAGCTTTATAAGATTCTCAACAAGATATTGAGTTAAGGGACCACTTATAATCCCTCATGTTCTTTGACCCCTCATTCTAGATTTATAATAATCTCAACAACATAATACTTCAAGCTCAGGCTTTAAATGTAATATTTTTTTCTTTTCATATAGTACTAACATAAAGAACAAAACTAGGTCCATACCCAAAAGAATGAATATCTTTCCCAAGTTTGTGGTCCTTCATCTAACTTTAGATCCTTTTAGTTTAGAGAGATTCAACACTCTCTATATCCTTCTCCCATAAAATATGTAATGAAAATACGTTTTCAAGTCAACAACTAATATCAACCTTGTTGGAAGGACAATGGACTAAGAGGAAGGGGGTGAATCAGTCCTAAAATTCCTTATTTCATTTACCATTAGTTTCATAAATCAATAGCATTCGTCATTCACATAAATTCATCCATATCATATTAAGTGTTCACAATGCATTCAAATAACCATAACACATAAAAGAGAGCTCATAGATACAATATTTAAGTGGGAAACCCTCATCGGAAGAAAACCCACTAAAACACAAACATTATATTTCTATGTTTCAAATTTAGTGAGGCACCAACCCCACAAGGAGTACTAACCCCTAGTTTAGTAAAGAACCAACTCTACAAGGAGCACCAACCCCTAATTTAGTAAAGCACCAACTCCACAAGGAGGATACAACCCCCTAGATGACCAATCATAAACTCAACAACATTATGAAGAAGATATCTGATGTATTTTTTGAGATAAAAATTCAGCTCACAACCTCTTATACAAACCCTAATAGGTATTCAATCTCTCACAAACTATATTTTCTTCACTTCTCAAAGCTTTAAACTCTTACACACATGCTTATTGACCTTCCTTAAAATTTCACACACCTGATTTGATCTCAATTAATTCTCACACACCTAGTTCCAAAATCACCCAAAACATTGCTTTATAATCTCCTTCTTAATTTAAATTCAAATTCAAACACGTTCCCTCGTTTTTCATGACTAATACATCATAAAAACATCCCATCTACTTTTCATAACATATACAAGTGACCTAAAATGGGTCGTCCTAGCTAAAACACTTCTTACATGCACTAAAAAATCTTCAAGTTCCATGTATTGGAATGAAAAAAATATCCTAATCCAAAAATTATTTTTATTTATGCTTTAAAATTCATCACACATGTTTAAAATAACATTTAAACATCATACATGGTCACAATTATTATGAACCAATACGATTATTTCATTTAATGGGCCCAGATTTGCTCATTGCCTTCACCAAACACTATTTCCAGCACCCTGTCTTCACCTTTTGGCTTTCAAGCTCATAAATGAACACCTCAAATATGACATGTGAAAATTTTATGAAAATTACAGAACTTGTAGAACACTTCTAAACAAGTTAGAACACATGAAAACCCCAATGGATCAAACTCGGTTGTTAAAAAGTAGTTTCCAAAAGCAATCATTTAACACCCTTCTTGACACTTTCAAGGCCTCTAAATGGATTCATTGGATTAAAAATTCACCCTTCTTCACATTTTAGGTGATCAAAAACATCAAAAAATCTATCTCATGCTCCAACCAGCTAAATATTTCAAAAAATACAATTCTATCCTGGATAGCTAAAAACCTTCTTGTCCACAAATGGATCTAGAAACCATATCAAAAATCATCATCATGTGACAAAAATTATATCAATGGAAATATATTTTAATTATCTTTCCAAAAAAACTTGAATCACCTCTTAAATCCTCCTATAGATCCTACACATTTCCATTTTACTCAAGACTCTTTTAACTCGCTCCAAAATTGTCCTTTGACCACCAACCTAAATAGGTCATAATTTTACTTTTTTATGCATCATCATGAAATTAAACATGTTTTTCATCAACAAAAACTCACATAATCAAAATCATGTCCATTTATTTTACACTCCTTTTGACAACCTTGTCCCAAACTCAACTTATTTAAAATTGCCTTGTTTGAGTGGGGTCCACTCATCACCATAACATATATCATACCTTTATGGACATATTAAAAATCCTCTAAATTTTCAAAACTTCATCCATGAACTATGAAGAAATTATAGCCACTTAGGAAGCAAAACTCTCAAACCATTTTCAAGCTAGGGTTTTTAACTGATAACAAGCTATTTACCTTCTTAACATTTATTCATAAAAACCTAATGATAAAATAACCTCATTATTTTTTAAAACCTTCTAAACTCAATTTTAAAAATATCTAAAATACATAAGGTCCCATTTAAAGCACGTAATTTAGGGTGAGCATCGAAGATCCAATTCGAATTGAAATTAGCCTTGTTCTTGACCCCGACTCATCAAAATGGACATAACATGAAAAATACTCATCATGGAAACCTAAAATTTTCCCACAACACAAGGACACACCCTATTGACATATCCAATAATAATAATTTCATAATCACCTCTTAATATTTCAATCCAATCTCATTTTCTTACATTCCTATTTCTCATTATATGCTTCCCAAGACCCTCATAAAAGCATCAAACCACTAAATACTGATCTAAAACTCACCATAAAAATTACGTACACTACCGCCATGCTGAAAAAATGTTCAAAAAGACTTATTTGGTTCATAACTCATACATGTAACTCATTCTACATGTTCTAGGGCAAGAAACAACCTGAAAGACTGACACAATGCTCACAACACATGAATTGAAATTTCTCACCTTATGTGAGACCCATATACACTCAAGTAGCATCATATAATCCATGTTTTACCTCATGAAAACCTCCAACCAGCTCAAGAGATATCATACAGTGACTATACTAGCTCAACCATACACCAAGACACTATAGACCTTCACCAAACTTGAAACTACCAATCAACCTCATGTTTGAAAATTGATTGAAACATAATAGAGACTCATATCATGTCATAACATGATTTTCCATCAATTTTTGTTGAAACAAATGACAACCCAACTACACAATGGCCAAAAATATCCCCTTTTTTCATTTATGACAACCATCTTCAGAAACATTAATGTCAATCATATGACAAAAACACTTACATGAAACTTTCCCATGCTTATAATGCCTCTCTCCCCATTTTTCATCTATGAAAAATGCTACACTAACTCCAAGAGATGAAAATGAAAACACAAGATAAGAACAATGCTCAAAATTGACTTACTTGCCCAAGTAGCTCCCACCGAGACAAAATTATCTCCTCTTTACTCCTTCGATAGCAACTTATGATCCATTGGACCTATAATGAACCTCAAACAAGATCCCCTGAGAATGTACTCCTTATTTTAGCCTTCATTCATGTCATTTATCTCTTTATAGGTCTTAGTCATGCTTAAAAACATCAATTTTCTTCATTCTATCAAACCATACTTTGGAGCCATAGTCTCTAAACACCAACTTACTACATTTTTGAAAAAGTTTGATAGGACATAGAGACCAATATACCTCATAAATTCATCCCTTATGACTCCCTCTAGACTCATTGCATTCAATTTTAACTAAATTCACAAAAATTTGACCTCTTACATTGTTTTCTTACATTAGAGATAACACAAACAATTTGACTCTTCCTTGAAGCATTTTCTTAGTGATTTCAGATTTTATTTACCTTAAAAACATTTGTGAGAGAGAAAAAATGACTCCCACTATCTTGAACACACTTTCAAACCTATAAGATATTCTTTCAATCCTTGAGCACACTTAGCACAACCATTCTTGACTGACCTTAACACCATAGATGGTTGAGCAAGACTTAAACCAAACATATTTTATCTCTTTCATGGATATATTGTAAACTTATAAACATCATCATAGGCCTTAAACCTTCAATTTAATCCTAGATAGATTCTATGAATACACAACACTATTTTTTGGCCATATTAAAACAACATTACACACTCATAACCATACTCAATCTTATCTCAATCTTCTAATCGTATATATACATGTACAATCCTTATTTACTTCTCCAATGGTCTCTAGATAATCTAATGCACACTTTCTCGTTAATCTCTTTTGTAGACCTCTATATAATCTTACATCAGGTCTTTTAACATAAATATCAATCGATACTTAATCGGTTGACACCTTCAATAATTTATATCCCTTTTAGTCCTGCAAAAACATCAATTTTTTACTCACATGCCGCCTTTGTACCTTGAATTTCAAGGACATGCGTAGTGATGGAAAGGATAATTGATCATTTTCACTCATTTGAGACCTCAAACCTACTTGGAATCCTTTATTCCTTTTGTTATACATTTTCATACTTTCTTGAAGCATCATTTAGTTTCTGATGAGATGAATATATATTTCCACTGTGAAGACCACGGATACTCTTTCTATTTGAGACATATCTCTAACTTTTCTTGAAAAGACAACTAAAACAAGCTATGATACACACTTCAACTCAAAGGAGTCATAAACATACCTAAATATCACTTACTAACTTCTAGTTCACATATTCATCATTGTCCTAAAATGCAAACTAGACACTAAATGAGCTCTGAAAATAAACCACAAAAAGCAAATAGTCACATTGTCTCTTCATGCTCTTGAACCTATATAAAGACTTGTGCCAAACTCATTTTCTATTTTTATATCCTCATTTCATGCTAAAATACCTCCATCACCACCTTCATATCCCCGTGATCTCAAAAATTACTTAAAGTCTTCAATACATCAACATATTATAATGTAACCAATAATAGAATTCTTGAATCAATTAATATGCATGTGCTACCACTAAAACCACGTGAATTCATTCATTTCATGTTATGAGAACCATTATGAAAAACTCAGAGCATCACACCTTCCTGCAGCTTAACCATTTTAATGCCTTAAAACTAATAAAAAGAGAAATAATCTTACTTATTACTTGTAGTAGATCCTTTAAAGAAAATACAAGATTCAAATTTCATGACTTTGAAAATGGTGAGGTCCTTTACACGTTCATTCACAAACCTTGTACCTAGAGTACACTATTTTAATTAAATTTGCATAAATAAATCCTTCAAAATACTTGTCCATGATGATGTATAGTGAAACATTGGATAATATCTTAAAAGAATTGAAGGCAATGAGCTCAAGAACCTACCAAAAATATCAAATCTACAAACTTTTATGTTCACTTAAAACATGACTTTAAGACTTTTGTTCACATAATATCAAACATAAAAATTTGACCTTACCATTCTTTATATGCTTTCATGTAGAATTTACACTTGTAGATGCACAAAAATTCCTCCCCGACGACTTGTAAAATGTCATTTTACTCCTTCATGGCTTAGCACAAACTTCAAGACCCTTCATGTGATATTTAGACTACACTTAAAACACTATTCAAATATCATTGATCTTTATGCACTTAAACTAAAACTCCTTGTTTCTGACCATCATGAGGACTCTAAGACTTCTATAATGTACAAGAAAACTAAAAATAACATTACACGAGACTTGTAACTTGGATCATACTTTGAGAGACCAAACTCTTATTATTAATACCAAGCTCCATTGACTAATAACTCAAGGAATGCAAAACTACCTTTATACAGGCTTAAGAACACTTAAGATTATTTGGACTCACTTGATTAATCTCAATACACTATCCTTTTCATCAAGACAAAACTTAATATGAATACCACCGTCAAGAGAAAAATCATACTATAATAGGGTTGCACTCGCTCAAAGTGTGTCACATAAAAGCATCAATTTTTCCTTCATGAGTTCAAAATACTTTTCACATTATAGTCATGACATTTGGGGAGAAGCATTCTCTTCTCTAAATTTATTTTAACCCTTTTATGTCTTCAAAAGAAATTATGTCAAAGTGGAAGAGGGCATACCTTGATTCTACATAAAAAAACATTGAATAATAGTATCTTCTTATGTTATTCAAACTCACAATCCTTAGATAAAGAGCCTTCATGGTTATAACATCTCATTATTTGTTTCGTTGTCTAGAGTTCAAATCTTTGACACCCCTTTTGAAGAATCATAGACCTAACTATGACAATCATCCACTATTTTGTGTGGCTAATGAGATATCTTATAACTTGATCCATCATATGACTATAGACTTCATAAAGTCATGACTTGTTCTTAACCTCTGAGAATCCCGATGAGCTTGAGGGAAAAACTTGAAACCATATCAACTCTCTTTTAACCTTATTGAAGATCACAAAGAGAACTTTTTATGACATATAGTATGCAATTTGGAATTCTAGGCACCGATACACCACTTTTTCAATCCTGAAACCTCTTTGACATCTTTGATGAGATTTTAGTATTTGTTACCAAAACATCAAACTAATTAGATCATATTGACCATCAAAAATCTTTTATCACTTAAGTTATTCAATTTTTCTCTGCTATCACTTGGTCAATCATCTCATGAGGGTTAACTTACAGATAAATCAAAGAAATTAGTGCATGAAGCAACTACACTACCATATCTCTAATACTTAACGATCATGAAAACATCTCTCACACAAGTAGATTTACATTTCTCATCTTTTAAACAGATTAACTCACACTTTTATTTTATAAATCTTCATGAAACATACTTACCTAGCATCACTATAAAAACCTTATAACTTAGATTTAATACCTCTTACCTTGATCCCCTTTTTCCTTTTATCTCTTGACTCCTCCAGTGAGCAATACCCAAACCACGAAGACATAACAATGTATAACACAGAGACGACATTAGACCAATAACTACTCTTATACTTTGGCATCATAATTAGACCATGAAAACAATTTGAGGCATCTCTTGTTAATAGAAAATACCCTAAATATCTCATATCAAGACATAAAATCACACCATGGATAACACACTCAAACTTAGACCTTAGAAACATAGACCTTAAGACATAATTTAGATTAAAGGACCCATTAACATGACTCACTTTGCTCAAGCACATGATTTTAATCTCATACCTTCAATGATTTCAAGATACATGACACATACTTGACACTACCATAACAATTTTTCTCATGACCTCACTCTTTTATGATCGTATGATGTTAATCATGACTATATTGATAGGGAGACATATTTATTGTACAATAATAGATGACATAGACCACAAATCTTGATAACAACATGATAAATGATCTTAAAAATTTTATCACACTTTGAAGGATGAATCATTCTAACAAACTCATACACCTTCATAATGTAAATATTCATGAAAATGAGGGAGAGTCACATTCCATAACTTATCACTCTAGAGGTATCCAACAGACCTAGTTTCCTCAACTTATCTTGCACAAGATCTTGAATGTCATTCAAACACATATGATCTTCTTAAACAAGTTAAAACATGCTTCCTTAACTTGATTTGGGATTGAAAATTTTTTCCCACCTTGAAATATATGGAATCCTCCTTGAAAAGTTTCATATACTGCATGGTAGACTGATAATCACTCTTCTTTATCTCTTTAACTTGAGAAACCTCCTTCTTATCCTTTGGATCTAACCTTGCAATAAACCTCTTCTTGTTTTGGAAAAAAAAAAATCAATATGACCTGATTGGTGACAATTGAAGCAAACAACACTTTTCTTTCTTCTTGGCTCAAACACACTAATATTCCATCCACAATCCTTGGTCTTATGATCATACTCACAACATGAAAATCATTCACCCGTGAATATTCCTATGCCATTCTCAAAATACTTTCTCTTGCAATATCTAGCTCTATGACCAAAATCATGAAAAACAAAGCAATATCCATGAAATGAAGAACCATACCTCATAGCATTAGGTTGTCTAATGGAGTTAGAAATTCTTATATTATCCTTCTTAGTTACCTTCTATACTCATTTAGTACTTGGACCAGCTTCATCATCATGCTTTTCTTGAAACCCTAGGCCTATTTTTTCGTTTGTGTCTCTTTGACCCTCTAAACACTCATTAAGAGCTTTAGAGCTCTTATCAAGTCTCTCATACATATTCAACCTGTTAGAAGCATTCTCTAAATTTGATTCTAGGGATTTTCAACTTTCTTCATATCTGGACCAAGCATCCTCTTTCTCCTTTAGGGAATTAGACAAACGTTCAATTTGATATTTCAAACCCTTGATGGCTTGATCATGATCTTTCTCCATTTCCTTGACCTAATATTGATAGGCCTCAATACATGACTGAGCTATTTCATTCCTTCTCCTCAATATAGCCTCAATATCTGAAGACTTACCCATAGTTTTTCTAATATGATCTCCTTAAAGCTATTAGACTTTCTTCTTAAGGAAATGCTATGATACCAATTGTTGGAATCACAATGGACTAAGAGGGGGAGTGAATTATTCCTAAAAATTCCTTATTTCATTTACCATTAGTTTCAACAATCAATAATATTCATCCATTCAACCATATCATATTAAGTGTGCAAAATGCATTCAAAGAACCATAACATATGAAAGATATCTCATATACACAATATTTAAGTGGGAAACACTCGTGGGGAAGAAAACCTACTAAAAAAATTCAATTTCCATGTTTCAAATTTAGTGAAGCTCCAACCCCACAAGGAGCACCAATCCCTAGTTTAATAGAACACTAACTCTACAAGGAGCACTTTGTTGGTGTGAGTTATCCTATGTGTCCTCCACTCACATATGAAGGGTCATCTCACATGGGTTAGGTTTAGGGTTTTCTTATGAGTCATGCACTAGGGTTACTCAACACCCTATATGTATCCCTTCATTTGACATTTATGAGTATGTCAAGACACTCCATTGTCTTTCTCTACATGTGCAAGCTTTGTTATGTTATGTAATTTATTCAGTTGTTGATCGATTCTTCCTTGTGATTACATTGGAGCCATTACGATTCAACTAGAGTGAAACTTCATTATGGTGCAAAGTTTTTAATACAATTCCTCAAATCTTTCATGGTATCAGAGCTGAGATCGGGTAAATGTGCACTCGTTATTTTGGTTGTGATTACTCTTGGTGTATTTCTCCTCCTCGTGCAAGTTTTTTTATTATTCATTTTTTAGAATCTTGCTAACATTATTAACAAGTTGTTCTTGGAAAGTTTTCGATTTTGTTGTGTTCTTCATGCATGTGCATATCTCCTTGAGCCTTCAGGGGGTTTTCAGCTATATTTAGCTAACTACCACTAAAATTAGCAGATCAGCTAAGAATAGAGGTTTATTTTCTTGTTTTTTAATTTTTTTATTAAACTCGAAATTTTTAGATCTCTGTTTTTTGTCTCTCTTCTGTGTTTGCATGGTATTTTGTAGAATAAAGGTTTAATATTTATGGTTTGGAGTGATTGGTTCAAAATTTGAAGGACTATTTTTTAGCTCAACGAGCTCCTTCGTTCACCACCGGGCTCCTTACCTCAATCCGGGCTCCTACCTCAACTCCTGCATCGAGCTACTCGGCTCGCTCAATTGATTCTTTTTATTTTTTCTCTAACCGAGCACCTACCAATTTAGATCAAGCTCCTTACTTTCTTTAGCAAAGTTGCACATTTCTTTCTTACAAGCCGAGGCCAAGTTTCTACTCTGTGAATCGTGCTTTTTCCCTCTAGCCCGTGTTTTCCCTGAACCGAGCTAAGTGTGCCATTGAAAACGAACTCCTTCCCTCCTATGTTTTTTTCCCTAAGCGAGCAGCTTTTGCGAATCCGTTTCCTTTTTGGCATGGTCGTGTTCATTTGTTGAGGCCGATCTATTTTTCCTCTGGCGAGTCCCTTCTTCCTTGTGCTTCGTCATCCTGAGCTCCTCCCTATTTGCATGCTCTACTCCGAGCTTCCACGTGCTCGCTCCTATCCGTTGGAGACCTGGTATCCAATCATGGATTTTTCAACAACCGTAAGTTGTTACCTAGTTTATTTAGTAAGTTTTCATTTTTGGTAAGTCTATTTCAAGATTTTTGGTAAGTTTCTATACCTTCTAATTTTATTTAAAATACATTAAGCTTTTAAAAAATTTTTTAACCAAAAATGTGACACTTTTTTAGTAAGTATTTAAATTACTTTCTTTAAAAAAAAAATAAAATCATCATTTTTGGTAAGTATTTAAAATCCTACGCTTTTTTTGTAAAAGTTTTTAAGTTTTTAAATACTTTCCATTTTTTTAAAAAATCTTTGAAAGTATTTTTAATATTTTAAATTAGGATTTTTTTAAAAAATCTTAATTAATTCATCATATTTAATTAAGTTTTTTAATTAGATATTAAATAATCGTAATTAATTAAATTAATTTTTTTATTATTTGCGATTATAATTTAATGATTAGATAAGTTTTTAATAAAAAATCGTCTCTTAAATTAACGTCATTATCATTTTTTTACAAAGTCCAAATAGCTCTAACATTAGCTAAATCGGACGTTTCCTAACGGTAATTTTTAACGCATTATTGTTGATTTTTTTACTAATCATGCGCTCAAGTGTGTAGTAACACTTGAGCCTCTATTTGTCTTCCGTGTGCTTTTCCCGCTTTTCTCAAGATCTTTTAGATTCATCTTGAGTTCGTTTAAAACTTTGTATTTTACCCTTATTATTGCTTGTGACTAGTGAGTGCATCCGCCACAGTTTGTAGCAAGGGGGTATCATTTGTGACGTGAGACGCTTTTTCTCACAACCAGGATTTGATTTTGCCTCCTTCCTAGTTTTTAGCAATTGTGCTTGTGTACATTGTCACTTTGCTACACTTCTCGAAACATGATTGTGGTATCCTCTCTTGCGTGTTATTACACTGATTACAAGGTGATTTTCCAAGTGTTTCCAAACACACGCTCGGACCCGATTATATTCAACACACTAAACTATAAAGTGCCGAAAGAAGAGGGGTTATTATATTGTTCTGGGTGGTTTTGTTTCTTTTCTACATTTCTTCTCTCTCTTTCACTATGGATGCACTTTCAATTCCTTTTCTTACACCATTCAAATTTTTTGAAAGGAGATCAAAAATAATTATAAAACTAAGGGGTTAAGGGTTATTCCGCATCACCATGGGAAATAAGACTGAACCAAAAGATGAACCTAAAAAATCTAAGTGGTTAAACCATAGTGATGAAGCTTTAGGTCTTCTTTGCATGTTTGTTTCTCCCGAATTACTCTTCCACATCGAGTCGTCTAAAACACCTAATTCTACGTGGACAATGTTAGATGAAATGTTTGGACAACACGATGACATGAGAGCGCATGAGTTGGAAAATGAACTACTAGGGTTAAATCCTAGTGATTTTGAAAACCTACAAGCATTCTTCTCGAAGTTTTTCCACACTAGATCATTGTTAAAGGAATGTCAAGTAGAGAAGAAATATTCTCAACTGATCTTGTCGATTCTCTCTAAGTTAGGTCCTGAATATTTTGTCTTTGTGTCAACTTTTTATGCTACAAAATTTGCCTTGGGCAAGGATTGGAATATTCCCTCCTTTGACTATTTTTTGTCCCAACTCATTCGAGAACAGGAAAAACTCATTCAAATGGGGTCTCTCAAGTCCAAGTCACATGCCCTTATAGCAAGTACTAGTAAGGAAAATAAGAATGAAAAGAAGAAATAAAAAAAGGATCAACCTAAGAAGGAAACCAAGACCAAAACTAAAATTGACATGAACACTTTGACTTCTGAGCCTAGAGCACAAAAAGAAAGGTATTTGTGTTCTATTGTAAAAGCCTAGTCATAAATAGCATATGTGTATGAGAAAAAAATTGATCACCTTACTCGATTACTTGAAAAAAAATAAAATAGGTGTTCTTGAGTCTATCAAACAAAATGCTTTGAAGGCCGAGTATTCTCCTATGCAAAGGTTCTAAATCTGATAAGAAGAAAGGAAAGGCCTTTGTAGCTAGAGTTTCTCCTTCATCAACGTGGATTATAGATTCTGGTGCCTCACACCACATGGGTTCTTCGCATGTTGAGTTCTCCAACATTGAGCCTTGTGGAATGTCCCAAATCACGATGGGTAATGACATGACAGTGTCAGTTTCGGTAGTGGATTGGTAGAGATGGATGGGGGAACATTCAACCAAGTGTTGAGTGTGTTTGATCTCTCTACCAATATCCTATCATTTTACCAAATTACTCACCTTGGTGAAGGAATGCAAGTGGAATTTAGTCCTAACTCGGTGATTATTCGTGAGCTTAACAATGGCACTACAGTGGTTGAGGAAAGGCGGATCACCATTCATGGTTGTATACCATTTCCCACTTTACATCTTATTCTAAGCCCACTTCTTTGCTCACTCATGCAAATGAGGTTAGTAAGATATGGCATGAATGATTCAAACATCTAAATTATCGCTACCTTGAACAATTGAGATAAAAAGAAATGGTCAAGGGTTACCCCACATCAAGTTTTCTAAGGGTCTTTGTGAGGTTATACCCTTAGAAAGCATCTTGAAAAGAAATTTGACAAAGGAAAAGCCTGGAGAGCTACTCATCCTTTGAATCTTGTTCATAGAAACATTTTTGGTCTATTTCCATCTCTTTCATTTACTACTCTCTTTATGTGCTGACCTTCATTGATGACTATTCGCGATATACTTGGGTATATTTTCTTAAGCTTAAGTCTGAAGTCTTTGAACATTTTCAGGACTTTAAGGCTCTTGCTGAGAAATAGGTGGAATGGTCTATCAAGGTTCTTCAAACCAAAAATGGAGGTGAATATGTAAACAATAGGTTCATGGATTTATGTACTTCTGAAGGGATCTCCTTGCAGCATATAGTTGCATACAACCCTTTGTAGAATGGAGTAGTAGAAAGAAAGAACCGTACTCTTAAAGAGATGTCCACTTGTATGATTCACTTGAAATCTCTTCCTCTGCAATATTGGGCTGAAGCAGTGAATTGTGCTAATTAAATTTGGAACCATGTTCCACACAAGGCAGTAAGAGGGATGACACCCTTTAAAGCCTTATCTAGACACAATCCCGATGTTGAGTACTTTTGATTCTTTAGATCCAAAGCTATGGCTCGATTCCCAAAAATAAATGGAAGGCATTGGAACCAAAATCCAAACCTTGTATCTTTGTAGGGTATCCTGATGGCATGAAGGGATATCGATTGTTGAATCCTACTTCTCATGAGATTTGTATTGAGAGAAGTATTAATTTCGATGAGTCTTATTCGACTTCTACTTCTCTACCTTTGAGGTTCTTGACAACTCACTGATTTGGATTTTGACTCATCAGATGATGATGTTGTTGAGCATGCTCCTCTTCTTGATCCTCCCGACCATCACACCTCTGAGTCTTCTAATTCTAACAGTAGTGATGATGAGGAATTTTCCCTTCTCACTCAAGTGAAGAATCTTATGACTCTGAGCCTGATCTTCTTGGTCCTCTTTGGGCTAGGAAAACTTTACAAAGTGCTTTGGAGATTTAGTTGGAGATACTTTGGATATGATACGTACTCACTCATATTTCATTAGACCCCACTCTTTCTTTACCTCTACTTCTGATCCACAGTCTTTCTAGGAGGCTTTTGGTATTCCTGAGTGGGATTCTGCCATGGATGAGGAGTATTCCTCTCTCATGAAGAATGATACTTGGGATCTCACCCCTCTTCCAAAAGGAAGAAAAATCGTTCGGTGTAAGTGGGTGTTCCAAACAAAGTATGGAGTAGATGGAGATGTCGAAAAGTTTAAAGTATGATTAGTAGCTAAGGGTTTCTCCTAGATAGTTGGGGTTGATTATATTAAAACCTTTGCTCCAGTTGCGAAGATGACTTCTATTCGATTGACCCTAGCCATTGCCGCAAAAAAATAGATGGAAATTCCATCAAATGGACATTAAGAGTGCCTTCCTTCATGGTGACCTAAAGGAAGATATCTACATGGAACAACCTCTAGGTTATGTCCATGATCCCTCCCTCATTTGTAAGTTAAATAAGTCTCTTTATGGCCTTAAACAAGCCCCTTGAGGCTTGGTATGCCAAGATGGACTCCTTTTTACTTACATTAGAGTTTACTAGGTGTGACTCTGATCCAAATGTTTATATTCTACGAAAAGATGACTCCATACTCATTCTTGTTCTCTATGTTGATGACTTGTTGATCACATGCAGTTATTCCTCTATTGTTGATTTTGTGAATATTGCCTTGGCCAACAGGTTTTACATGACTAACTTAGGTCTACTTCATTACTTTCTTGGGATCCAGATTTCACAATCTGACTCAGGAATTTTGATTTTACAACCTAAGCATGCTCTTGATCTACTAGCTCATTTTCGGATGTTTGATTGCAAGTATTCTCCTACTCCTTTTCTTTTTGGGGTTAATTTGGTTTTGATTACTCTACTCCTTGGTTGATGGTACCCTTTATTGACAGTTGGTAGGGAGTTTGATTTACTTGACTCACACTCGACTAGATTTATCATATGCTATTAGGATCATATCTAGATTCATTCGGGAGCCACATGAGCTACATTGGAAAGCAACTAAAAAAATCCTTCATTATGTTCGTGGCACCTATACTTGATGGCATTCACTATCATGGATGGGTGGATATTGACTTGATTGGGTTCGCAGATTATGATTGGGCAAGTGACTTAGATCATCAAAATCTACTTCTAGCTATAGTTTCTCTCTTGGTTCAAGTCCTATTAGTTGGTCTAGCAAGTAGCATAATGTAATTGCGATATCATCCATAGAGGAAAATACGAGAGGAGTAGTTAACACTGCCACGAATCTATTTGGCTATAGGGTATTACGAAGAGTTTAGCATCCACCTTCGGTGGCCTACCATTATCTCTTGTGATAACATGAACACTACCTCTATTTATAGAAATCTAGTTCAACATCAACGAAGCATTGAGATCCATATGCACTTCATATGAGAGTTTATTCATGATGGTATCATTGACATTTAGTACATTTAGACAGTTGATCAGATTGCATATTTATTTACCAAGCCCTTCACTGAGATGAAGTTTCTTCACTTACGGTCTCTTCTTGGGGTGAGGTCTTCTGCAGCTTCTCATCTTCTTCGAGCTATATATTCCTTCTTTTTTCTTCTTCTTCTAGGAATATGTTGTTTGTATATGGGCACCTTATCAGGCATTTAGTTGTTGGGCCCCATTAACACATCTTTCTTAGTTGTTTAGGAGTGTCTTCTCTTTCTGTCTGACTCATCATAGCCACTACCCTAGCTTCGATGAAGGGGGTGTTGGTGTGAGTTATCCTATGTGTCCTCCACTCACATATGGAGGGTCATCTCACATGGTTAGGTTTAGGGTTAGGTTTAGGGTTTTCTTATGAGTCATGCACTAGGGTTACTCAACACCCTATATGTATCCCTTCATTTGACATTTATGAGCATGCCAAGACACTCTGTTGTCTTTCTCTACATATGCAAGCTTTGTTCTGTTATGCAAGTTATTCAGTTGTTGATCAATTCTTCCTTGTAATTACGTTGGATCCATTACAATTTAACTAGAGTACAACTTCATCATGGTGCACAATTTCTGATACGATTTGTCAACTCTTTCAAGCACCAACCCCTAATTTAGTGAAGCATCAAATCCAAAAGGAGGATATAACCCCCTAGGATGACAAATCACAAACTCGGACACATTATGAAGAATATATCTAATGTATTTATGTGACCACAACTGATAGAGATCAAAAATTCATCTCAGAACCTCTTGTTCAACCCCTGAGTCTTCAATCTCTCACAAACTAGCTCTTTCTTCTTCTCAAAGCTTCAAAATCTTACACACATGATTTATGACCTTCTTTAACCTGTAACACACATAGTATTATCCCAATTCATCCTCAAACACCTGCAAAACTCACACTTTGTTAGGTCACACTTCTTGCACACACACACCTAGCTCCAAAAAGTACCCAAAACAATGGTTTTATAAGATGCTTTTAAATTTAAATTCAAACTCATACATTTTCCCTCCTTTTTCATGACTAATACATCATAACAACATCTCATATACTTTTCATAATAGATACAAGTGACCCATATGGGTAGGCTTAGCTAAAAGTGTTCTTCCATGCACCAAAAATCCTCAAATCCTATGCATTGGATTGAAAAAAAATCCTAATCCCAAAAATTATTTTTATTCATGCTTTAAAATTAATCACACATGTTTAAAATAAAATTTAAAAATCATACATGGTAGAAATTATCATTAACCAATCATTTTATTTCATTTAATGGGTCGAGTTGCTCATTGCCTTCACCAAACACTTATTTACAGCACCATGTCTTCACCTTTTGGCTTCAATATCATTAAATAATACAAAAATATGAAATGTGACCACTTGATGGAAATTAAAAAACCTGTGGAAAACTTATAAATAAGTTAGAACACATGAAACATCCAGTGGCTCAAACTACATCAACTTTTTCCTTCACTAAATTAATTTTCCCAAAAAGTAGTTTCCAAACAACAACTGGTTGACACACTTCTTGACACTTTCAAGACCTCTAAATGGATTAATTTGATTATATATTCATCCCTATTCATATTACATGTGATATAAAACATCACCTAATCCATCTCATGCTCCAACCAACTCAATCTTTCATCAAATACAATTATGTCTTGGATAGGAAAAAAACTTCTTGTCCACAAAATTACATAGAAACCTTAGAAAAAATCATCATAATGTGACAAAATTGTATTAATGGAAACCTCTCTTAATTATATTTCCATCTAAACTTTTATCACCTCTTAACTCCTCATGTAGCTCCTGCGATGTCCATTTTATTGAAGACTACTTTTAAATGCTCCAAAACTACCCTTTGACAATTCATCCTAAATAGGGAACAATTTTTCATTTCTATACATCCTCAAGGCCTAAAACCTCTTTGGTCATTAAGAACAACTCACATACTCAAAACAATGTCCATTTATAAAGTAACTCCTTTAGACAACCTTGTCCCAAACTAAACTTCTTTATAAACTGACATGTTTGAGTGGGGTCCACTCATCACCATAACCTCTATCATACCTTTCTAGAAATATTAAGGAGTCATATACATGTTCCAATCATAATCCATGCACTAGGAAGCAATTCTGGCCAATTAGGAATAAAAAATCTCAACCCACTTTCAAGCTAGGGTTTTTAACTCATAACAAGTTGTTTATGTTCTTAACATTCGTTAATTAAAACATGATAATTAAATTACCTCATTATTTTTTTGCAACATTCTAAACTCAATTTAGAATCATCCCATAAGGCCACATGGTCCCATGAAAATCACACAAATTAGGGTGAGGATCGGAAGATCCATTGAAGTTGGAATCAACCTTGTTCTTGACCCTAATCCATCAAAACTGACATAACATACAAAATACTCATCATGGAAACCTAAAAGTTTTTAAAAATACAAGCACACACCCTACTAACATCTATAATCATCATAATGTCATAATCACTTCTCAATATTTCCAGGTAATCTCATTTTCTTATCTCAGTATATTTCTCACTATTTACTTCCCAAGGACCTCATTAAAGCATCAAACTACTGAATAGTCACCTAAAACTCACCATACACCTTAGGTAAACCACTAAAATTCTGAAAAATTCTCCAAAAGAATGATTTGGTCTAAGTATCATACATGTAACTCATTTTGCACACTCTGGGCAAGAAATAACCATGGAAAGACTGAATCAATGTTAACAACCAATGACTTGACCTTTTTGACCTTATAAAAACACATATACACTCAAGACACATCACAACATCCATTTTTGACCTCATGAAAACCTACAACTAACTCAAGAGAGATCATACGGTGAGTATACTAGCTCAACCATGCGCTAGGACACTATAGACCTTCACTAAACTTGAAACTATCAATCAACCTTCATGCTTGACATATCCGATTGACACCTAATAGAGACTCATACCATGCCATGAAACCTTTTTCCATCAATTGTGGTTGACATCAATGATAACATAACTACACAATAGTCAACAATTTCCCCCTTTGTCATTTATGACAACCATATTGAGAAACATTGATGGTGACCATATGATAAACACACTTACAAGACACTTTCCCATGTTTCGATGCCTTTATCCACCTTTTCCATCTATGAAAAAGGATATAATTACTCTAAGACATGAAAAATGACATCACAAGACAATGACCATGATAACAATGCTCAAAATTGACTTACTTACCCAAGTAGCTCCCCTGAGATAAAATTCTCTCCTCTTTGGCTCCTTCGAGCAAATGATGATCAATTTGACATGTAATGAACCTAAACAAGGATCCCCCCGAGCATGTAATCCTTATTTTAGACTTCATTCATGTCATTTACCACTTTCAAGGTCTTAGACACACTCAAAAACATCATTTTTCTTCATTTCTATTAAACCATACTTTGAAACCACAATATCTAAACACCAACTTTAGTACATTTTTGACAAAGTTTTATAGGCCGTATAGACCAATATACCTCATGAATTCATCCTTATGACTCCCCTAGAATCATTGCATTCAATTTTAGCTGAAATCACAAAAAAATGACCTCTTACCTTGTTTCTTGCATTGGAGATAACACAAACAATTTGATTCTTCCCAAAGCAATTTCTTAGTGATTTCAAATCTTATTTACCTTCAAAAATGTGTGAGAGAGAAAATGACTCTCGTTGTCTCGAACACACTTTCAGCTAATGTAAAATCTTATTTCAAGCTATGAGCACACTTATCATATCCGTTCTAAACTCACATGAACACCGTAGATGGTTGAACAATCCTTAAACCAAACATACTATCTCTTTTAATGATACATCATAGACTTCTGAAGCTCACCATAGGCCTTTAACCTTCACGTGATGCTTAGAGGTTTTTTGAATACACAACACTATTTTTGGTCATTTTTAAACAACATTACACACTCGAACCATACTCAAGTTTATCTTAGTCTTCTAAGCGTATTTATACATGTGTAGTCCTTTTTACTTCTCCTTTGGTCTCTAGATACTATTATCCACACTTTCTCGGTCAATCTCTTTTGTAGACCTCTACACAGGATTACATCAAGTCTCTAAATATAAATCTCAATAAATACCCAATTGATTAACACATCCATTCATTTATATCCCCTTTAGTCTTGTAAAACATCAATTTTCAACTCACATACCAATCTTTATACTTTGAATTTCAAGCACACACATAGTAAAGGAAAGAGTAATTGATCATTTTCACTCACTTAAGACCTTAGACATGCTAAGACACCTTTATTCATTTTTTCATATATTTTCATGCGCTCTTGAAGAATCATTTGGTTTCTTGATGAGATGAATATATACATACTTTTTCATACCCTAGATGTTGTTTCTATTTGGGACATATCTCCAAATTTTCTTGAAAAGACAACTAAAACAAGTTATGATACACACTTCAACTCAAAGGATTCATCAACATACCTAAAGATCACTTACTACTACTAGTCCATATATTCATCATTGTCCTTAAATGCAAACTAGATGCTAAAAGAGCTCGAGAATAAACCACATGAAGAAAATAGTCACATTGTCTTTTCATGCTCTTGAACTTGTATACGAGACTTGTGTCAAACTCTTTTTCTATTATATACATCCTCATTTCATGATAAAATACCTCTATCTCCACCTTCGATCCCTCTTATATCGAAAAGAACTTGAAGGCTTCAATCCATCAACACAATGTCATATAACCACTAGTAGAGTTCTTGAATCAATTACAATGCATGTGTCCACAACTTAAACCACGTGAATTCATTAATTTCATGTTATGAGAATCATTTTAGTCTTGGACCTAATAAAAGAGAAATAATCTTACTTTCCATATGTAGAATCTCCTTTGAAATAAATACAATATTCTAATTTCATGAATTTGGCTATGGTGAGGTCCTTTACACCTTCATTCACAAACCTTGTACCTAGAGTACACTATTTCACTTGAATTTACATAGATAAATCCTTCAAAGTACCTAATCGTGATGATGTAAAGTGAAACATTGGATAATACTTTTGAAATACTTGAAGGTAATGAACTCAAGAACCTACCAAAACAATCTTGTATCTTCACACTTTTGTGTTCACTTGAAACATGAATTTGAGACCTCTTTTCACACAATACCAAGCACAAAAACTTGAGCTTACCATTCTTTAAATTATTTCATGAAGAATTTATACTTGTAGATGCACAAAAATTCCTCCCCCGACTTGTAGAATGAAATTTTACTCCTTAATGGCTTAGAATATACTTCAAGACCCTTCATTTGATATTTATCTTAGAATAAACTTGAAACACTATTTAACTCTTCTTGATATTTATGCACTTCAACTGAAACTCCTTGTTACATGACCATCATAAGGAATCAAAGACTTCTACAATGTACAAGAAGACTAAAAATCCCAAAATAAATACTTGTAACTTGGATCATATTCTAAGAGACCCAACTCTTATCATGAAGACCAAGCTCCATCAACTGCAAATTCAAGGAATGAAAAACTACCTTTATACGGATAAAGAATGTTTGAGATCATTTGAACTCATTTTATCAAGCTCAATACAATATCCTCAGTCATCAAGACAACACTAACTATGAATACCACTATCAAGAGAAAACTCGGACTATACCAAGGTTGCACCACTCAATGTGTCACATAGAAGCATAAATTTGCCTTCATGAGCTCAAATTACTCTTCACATTCTAGTCATGACATTTGGGGGTAACATTTTCTTCTTTGGCATTATTTCAACCTTTTTATGTATTCAAAAGCCCCTTTTTCATAGTGAAAGAGTACATACCTTGATTCTACAAAAAAACAACAACAATAGTATCTTCTTATGGTATTCAAACTCACCATCCTTAGATCAAGAGCCTTCATGGATTTAACATCTCATTATTTGTTTTCTTGTCTTGTGTTCAATTCTTTGACACCACTTTTAAAGAATCACATACCTAACTATGACATTCATCCACTATTTTGTGTGGCTAATAGAGATCTTCGACTTGATCCATCATCTCAGTTGTAGACTTCATAAATTCATGACTTTCTCTTAGCCTCTAGAGAATCCTAAAGATCCTAAGGGAAACACTTGAAACCATATCGAATTTATCTTAACCTTCTTGAAGATCAAAGTAGAACTTGTTCTACCCTGTAGCATGTAATTTTGACTTCTATGCACCGATACACCACCTTTTAATCATGAAACCTCTTTGACATCTTTTATGAGATTGTAGTATTTGTTACCAAAATATTAGATCAATTGGAGCATATGGACCATCAAAAATATTTTATCAATCAACTCATGAGGGTGCCCTTACACATGAATAAAATAACTCATCCCATGAAGAAACTACACTTCCATATATCCAAATACTTAACTGATCATGACAACATATCTCACATAGGTAGCTTTACATTTCTCATATTTTAACCTATTAACTCACACTTTTCTTTTATAGACCTTCATGAAACATAATTACCTAGAATCATTGTATAGACCATCTAACTCAGCTTTAAAACCTCTTACCTTGAGTCCCTTTTTCCTTTTATCTCTTGACTCCCCTTAAGAGTGAGAAATTAGTCAAAACCCTTAAAAATTAACAATGTATAACACAAAGATGACATTAGACTAAGAAATACTCTTATACTTTGGCATCATAATGGATGACTTAGACCATGAACATAGTTTTAGGAATCTCTTATTAATAACACATACCCTAAATATCTTAGATCCAAACATGAACTCACACCATTGATAACACACTCGGACTTAGACCTTCAAAACATAGACCTTAAGACACAATTCAAATTAAATAACTCATTAACATGAATCACTTTGCTCAACCACATGATATTAAGCTCAGAAATTCATAAATTTCAATATACATGACACATATTTGATACTACCTATTTTCGTGCAAATGTGCAACAGGGAAATTGGAAATTTCTAAGCACGACAACTATACCCCTATGCCAAAATTTTCATGCTTTATCATTCCTAGGAAACCCCAGCTCTATCCAGTCATTCCAAATTACCTTCAAACCAATGTTATATCCTCCCCTAGGTGATTTAGGAAATTCCATTCATTCCCTAGGTGATTTTAGGAATTCATTGAAAATGCAAATTTTGGGGAGTCACGGGAAGGGTCATCATTTGGCCTTCCTGTGGACTAGATTGACCCCACAGGAGCATAACGGAAGGAAAAATTAAACATGGAGGTGAATGGAATACCTTATGACATAAAAGAAATGATTTTGAATGTTTAGAGAAGTTTTTCAAGACTTGTAGCGATCTAAGTGAAAAACAAGGTTCACAAGCATAGACAATACACAGTGCCTAAAAAACAGCCACCGGGCTTGAAGAAGAAGATTATGAGAGCTCGAATGGAGTTAAGTAAAAATAAACATATTTTTAAAGAGTATTCAAATACCTACATGATGGTGGAATAATATTTTTCACAATACCTTGGCACATATGATTGGAAGGTAGTTTTTCTCAGGCACAAGTGGAGTCCCAAATAAAAACTCCAATTTTTAAGAGATCATATGGTAGAATTAAGACATGATACCCACATCATTGGATTCAAAATTCCATTTATAGTTAGGATCATATAAAATTTCACCAAGAAATTCCACCGGGAGCTCAAGTTATCTTGCATTCCAAGTTACCCTCTTAAAGGCAGTTCAGGACTTAGTCATTTTTTCGAGAGGACACGTGTCAGCACCAGGAGCCTGGTGGGATTTCATGTCCCCGATATCCCTGAGGTCAGGTACATAAACCCTTGGAAAATTATCCCAGCCCTCATGTGACCCTTGAGACCCTCATATGACCTCCATACAGCAGCATCACCCTCGGTGCTTATTTGGAGCATGCGTTCCCTACCGTCGGATCAGTCGCCACGTGTCAGCTCCAGGACCACCGTGGAATTTGATTTCCCTTATGCACCTAATGTGGGGGACATCAGACCTTGAAAAATGTTCCCATTCCCCAGGGAGTCTTCTGGACACCCATGTGACCTCCTCTCAGCTCTCAGTGCTTTAAAGTAGTTTTTCCTCCTTCATTCCCTGTCGTTGGATCAAATGCCACGTGTCATGCCCTTGACCACCATGGAATTTTATGTCCCTCACATCCCTAAGGTTAGGGACATCAAGCTTGGAATAATTCTCCCTAACCCTAATTGTGCATATCTTTTTTAAAAAATTCCCAAGTGCCACTTTCTTCACTTCTAACTTCTAACACTTATGTGCACTCCATTCCTCCATTCTTCCTCTGCAACATTCTACCATCACTCCGCCATTGCAAATGCTCAGACCAGCTCGACCCAAGCACTAAAAAAACTCCCCACAGTGATGTGCAGGTCTCAGAAGGATTTTTTCACAGAAACAAGAAGGAGAAACGAAGAACAAGAGGAAGAAAATGGTGAAAATCTCCATAACCTAAAAACAAAGATCTGAAGAAATATTGCAAGCCGGTGCATGAATCAAAGAACCATTTGTTTCTGTTCATTCCTCTGACCAAGACCATCAAAAATACACCTTCAAACCCCCCTCGTGTGACAGAGCATCCACAATGAAGAAATCTCATTTCGGCTCAATGAAGAAAGAAGTAGGATTTCCCGTCAAACTAGTTGCCGGATTGAAGTAAGATCACATGTGAAGCACCAGAAGAAAAAACCCACATCAAAAATATAAATTTATTTGTAAATGGAGGAGAAAACCAGACCTGTAATTTTTAGGTCCATTAATGGCTATTGTACCTAGAGGCACTGCCAGGTCTGAAAACTAAAACTTTAAAATCTCCTGGACTATTAAGCGGGCGGATCTGAAATTGCAGAGGGAGGATATTGGGAAAAAAACATATCAAAAAACTTCGTTCCATGTCAATCTGACTCCCGAAGGCCAACTTTCTAAAAATAGTAGGTCTACTACATAGGAACTGCTATTTTAGGAAAGTTAGTAATAGAAAGAACTGCGAGAGGAGACGAAGACATTGGAGGTAAACTACAACTAAAAATTCACCAGAACATACATTTTTGGAACTTACTAAAAATAGTAAGTGGGCCCTCGAGCACCTACTAAAAATAGAAATTTGATCCAGAAGAAATGAGGAACATGAGGAGAAAGAGGAAAACTAAGCCACAACATCCAGTTGAAGATCGAGGAATTTATTTTCCACACTTACTAAAAATAGTAAGTTGCTTTTTCGAAGGGAGATATGAAGATGAAATGGATGGGTCAGAAGCCGACACAACCCTTTGCCTATGAGTATGATGTGGGAGACAATGATGTCTTGTACATGGACCTGAATGACCTTAAAACTCACATGGCCTCTAAGGACCGAAGGAGGATTAAAGACTAGATATTCACAAGTGGCTTGTTCATTGCTGCAGGACATCCAATGTCTGTGCAAAGTCTCGAGCTAGTCCTAGCCTACTCCTTCCACTACGAGCCTGAGACGTGAACCATCCGAGCTAACAATGGTACAATGTTGGTGGTCATTAACCCTAGAACCATTTCAATCTCTCTCTAGATACCGACATCCCCCAACATGGTTGTCATTTCCAAGGAAAGATCCGTGCACGATTGGGAGACAATGGATTCATATGTCCAAGGGGTAGTGCTTGGATCATGGTTGAAAACTAGAAGGAAGCCTTCCAGGATTCCCAAGAATCTACCAAGGTGTGAGTTCCGAGAAGGGTATTCTGATGTCATCACTCTCCTCAATAGTAATGGGCGAAGCAAACATGAGAGACTTCCAGGAGTGGATGGGCCTTTACATCCCGACATTGATGAAGGGAAGCGAGAGAGAATTGGTCGGGGGCCAAATCATTGGCAATCTCCATCTGCAACTTCTCCAAGTACCCACAACAAAGAAGTTCCACATGACTTTATCTAGTTTATCTCCTCACAAGCTCATGATCATTCAAGGGATTGGCTCTCACACAACATTGCTTCCAAGGTTACTGCATTCGAGAAACTTCCGCATGATTGATTATGGAGGAGAGCAACAAGCATTTCACCCATGTGAATGATGCATTCACTATGTATGTGGTCCGAAACTTGGAAGGGGATCTTGAAGCTAGGATGTCACCAAAAGCGGCATCCCTGATTAAGGAATATGGCTTGTACTTCATATAATTCTCAACATTCTCCTACATACAAGTCACTGGCTTCGACCAAGCTCCTCTAAAACTACCCAAGTACCTCAGTGACCAGATTGTATTGTTCGAACTCTGCAGGCAGATCACCCAAGTAAATAGCAAGCTTAGAAGTAGAAGAAAGAAATTGATTTCTTTCCCTATATCTCTAGGGGAGTTCACGTGCAAAATCTCAAATGACGCATCCCACTTGGAGGCCGCTTTCACACATCTGACTTTGTATTCCTACATCGCTAGGCCTAAATTTGACATTTGAGAAGATCCTAACTCCTTCTACATCCCATAATTGCAACATGAGCCACAAGTTGAGGACTACTAGGCCAATTGTATTGATGAGTTCGAAGTACGTAAAAAATATCACATGAGGATGACAACCAGTGAGATGAAGAAATTCAAGTTCCCTTGGTATGAAGACATCTTACACAATGATGGGAAAGAGATGTATGATCCTAAGTGCAGCAATCAAGATGTCCCCAATGCCCCAAATCAACTGGCATGTTCATGAATCAGGAGATATACTGGAGTAGACTAAAAAGGTGGTGAGGAGAACGAGGAACTAGTTTTAGAAGAAGAGGACTATGATCATTTGATCATGAGGAATTTCCCCAAGCTAGAAGCAAGCTTCACATCATTCATCTTCAAAAGTGGTAGAGGTAACCTCCAGCTCTAAACACTCTAGAGTGAGTTCAAAAAGGAAGGCCACGGAATTGAAAATTTCTCCCCATGAGAAGACATCCAAGAAATTCAAGGAAGAAAAAGATTCATTGGCATTGCCGTAAGAGGAAGATGTGATCCCGGTAATGCAAACAGAAAATCCAACACCGATATGCAAGTGAACAAGGAGTATATGACTCATGATCTAATATTTGAGCCACTACAAGAGGTCCTACATGTTGTTGACTCCAACACTCCTCTCATTCAAGATTTTCCTCCTCCATTAGAACAAAGAATGGTTGATGTGCCCATCATTGAGCTTGAAACGATGAGATGTTTCCATGGATGTGGGAAATGATCATCCTCAACACTCACACTGTGCAACAAGTAGTAGCCCCCAATATATCAGCAATTGTCTCTCTGGCTAAAGAAAAAAGGTCAAGAAAGATCACACAGACAGCATCATGATTCTACAGTGAGGAGATAGGTAATCAGTATATTGAAGTAGCTCAGCCAAAAGTAATCAAGCCAGTGGATGAGATGACACCAGCCGACTATGAGATGAGCACGATCCAATTGGGACCAGCTACTCATGAAGGGATATTTACACATATTTTGACAATCTTCTCTCACATGATGGCAAGGAATAAAGAATACAAAGAGAAGATCGAGGGACTAGAGGAGCAAGTGTGAACTCTTTCATCTTATGTGCAACACTTGGTGGAACCAAGCACTATAACACTTCCTATTGAGAAAGTGGTACCCATTAGCATCTTCAATCTGGAATCCATCAGAAGAATGCACAAGTTCACGATGCAAGGCCGAGCAAATAAGGAATGGATCAATTCAATCTTCGAAAAAGGGAATTCAACACTTCAAGAGGTAGTCAAGTTCTTTGCATACATGTGTGCCACCGCCAACAAAATGTGAGCACTCAAAAAAGATGTGGGGAAAGAAAGAGATTACTGGGAACCTCTGGGACCAGTAGTGAGTGAGATGAGCAACACTCATTGTCAGGAATTGATCGATAAGAAGGTTTTTGAAACTCCTGCAAAAAACTTGACACATGTATGGGAGAGGGCCTTGGAAATCATATTTGAAGCAATCAATCGGGCATTCACAGAGCTAGAGGAGAAAGAAGAACAAACATACAAGCTGCAGGATAGTATAAACTAGAAAATTCAGAAACTTGGAGTACCCGCAATGAGCAAGCATTCAACTGCTGATGATTTGATTGGCTCTTTCAAAGAATATGTCAAGAAAGGGGTGGGCAACCCATTTTCCTTCACTAAGGATACCCTCGACTTCTTCTCAAAATCCAAGCCTCCATTGCACTTATCGTAGAAAATCATTCATCATGGTTTAAGAAGTGCAAGGACATCAACAGTGTGACCGATGGATGGACTGAAACCTTGAGCTGCATTCGTATCCCTCATGCTGAAAAAATAGAACCAGCGGTGACTTGTTTCAACTAGGAGTTTGGAAAGATAAAAGCCTTCTTAGGATCACAAAGTGGAGAGCAGTTAGAGAATGGAGCTAAGTCCACCGCAGCAGCTCATCCTTTAACATAATCCTTCTTCTTCTTCCTCTTCTTTCTCTTTCTTTTCTCTTCTCATACAACACCCTCTCTCCTCAATGTTATATTTTTACGTTGAGATTTACACTCTTTTATATTACTTAAGTGACTTCATAAATGTAATGTAAATTTAAGTCACCATGCTATTATAAAAGGGACTTAAGTATTTAAAAAGGAATATGAATAGTCTTAAGTCACATTAAGGTATTCGAAAAGTCACTAAGAAGATGAAAAGTTTTCTCCTCTTCTATAAATTGTAACAAGCTCCTCATTTGAAGGTCTTCTAAAAAGTCTTCTAAATTTTACTTCTTAGAGGTTGGAGCTGTTTTTTGTGAATTCATGAGAGAGTTATCCTTGTGAAGAGAGAAAGAGATAGCAAGTTTCTTCCATTTCTCCTATTAAAAATGTCTTCTACTTCTCACACTATGTACAAATTCTGCTTGAGCTTCAATAAAGGAAGAAGGAATTTTAGCCTCTTTGATTGAGGAGTTTGTTGGTACTTTGTGCCCATTAAGCTTCATTTGGTCTTGTAGCTATTACATAGATTTTTTTCTTCTATATTCAAGTGCATGTAATGAAACTTCTGGCTGGTGTATGCAAGTCTCTGATTTTCTACTTGTAACATTAGTTTTTCTCTTTTCTAATTTTCCCATTCCCTTTCCCACCTTCCTAGCAAAGTCATCTCTTGCTGCGGGGTTAGTGAAGTACCCTGTTGGATCCCCGGTCGAAAGGCCACCACAGAAATCCACCTTTTCATGTGCATGCACATACGGCAGCTGCACCGGTTAAGTAGAGGGACTTAGATTCCCATAGTATTGGCAAGATAACCACCAATTTTTCCCCAACAAATTTTCTCACCAACACTACCATAAAAAAATTTCTCATGACCTCACTCATTTATGCTCATATGATGATGATCTGACTAGATTGATAGGGAGACATATTTTTGTACAATAATAGATGACACAGACCACAACACTTGATAACAACATGAAAAATGATCTTAACAAATTTGGGAACAATTAATACTAACTCATACAAAAAAACGCAGACACCTTCATGATGTAAAGATTCATGAAACCAAGGGGAGAGTCACATTCCATACCTTATCAATCTAGAGGTATCCTAAAGACCTAGTTTCTTCAACTTATCTTGCACAAGATATTGAAAGGTAATAAAACATACATGATCTTATTTAACAAGTGAAAACATGCTTCCTTGACTTGATTTTGGATTGAGAAAATTATTTCCCATCTTGAAAGCACTAAAATCTTCCTTGACAAGCTCATATACTACATGGTAGACTGAGAATCAATCTTCTTGACCTCGGTGACTTGAGAAACCTCATTCTTATCCTTTGGATCTGACCTTGTAATAAACCTCTTCTTATTTTTGAAAAAAATTGCTATATGACCTGATTGGTGAAAATTGAAGCAAACAACACTTTTCTTTCTTCTTGGATCAAACACATTAAGATTCCATCCATAATCCTTGGCCTTATGACCATACTCACAACATGAAAATCATTCACCCTTGAAGATGCCTACACCATTCTCAAAATACCTTCTCTTGCAATCTATATCTCTATGACCAAAATCATGACAAATAAAGCAATATCCATGAAATGATGAACCATACCTCATAGCATTAGGTTTTCTAATGGATTTAGACCTTCTTGGATCAACCTTCTTAGTCACCTTCTCAACTAATTTAGTACTTGGACCAGCTTCATCATCATTCTTTCCTTGAAACCCTAGGCTTGTTTTGTCATTTGTGTCTCTTTAACCTTATAAAAACTCATCAAGATATTTGGAGCTCTTCTCAAGTCTCTCATATGTCTTTAACCTCGTTAGAAGCATTCTCCAAATCTGATTCTATGGATTTCAACCTTTCTTCATACTTGGAACAAGCATCCTCTTTCTCCTTTAGGGCATTATACAAACTTTCAATTTGAGATTTCAAACCCTTGATGGCTTGATCATGATCTTTATCCATTTCCTTGACCTGATATTGATAGGCCTCAATACATGATTGGGCTAATTCATTCCTTATCCTCAATATCTGAAGACTTACCCATAGCTTGTGCTTCTATGATCTCATTTAAGTTGTTAGACTTGCTTATTAATGACCTAATTTGATACCAATTTTTGTAAGAATAATGGAATGTGAGGGAGTAAATCATTCCTATAAATTCCTTATTTCATTTATGATTATTTTCAATAATCAATAACATGCATCCATTCACATACATTCAACCATACCATATTAAGTGTGTGGAATGCATTCAAAGAACCATAATACATGCAAGAGAGCTCATAGACATAAGATTTAATTGGGAAAACCTTATGGGAAGAAACCCCATTGAAACACAAACATTATCTTTCCATGTTTCAAATTTAGTGATGCACCAACCCCATAAGGAGAACCAACCCCTAGTTTAGTAGAGCACCAACTCTACAAGGATCACCAACCTCTAATTTAGTGAAGCACCAACTCCACAAGGAGGATAAAACCCCTAGGATGACCAAGAACAAATATATACACCTTATGAAGAAGATATATGATATATTAAGGATGCCACAAGTGATAGAGATAAAAATTCAACTCATAACCTCTTACTCAAACCCTAAGTGTTCAATATATCACAACCTAGCTCTTTCTTCACTTATCAAAGCTTCAAACTCTTGCACACATGCTTGTTGAGCTTCTTTAACATGTCACATATCTGATCTGATCTCAATTCATTCTCACACACCTACAAAACTCTCACACCTAGGTCGCACTTCTTGCACAAACACAACTAGCTCCAAAAAGCACCCAAAACAATGCTTTTATAAGCTCCTTCTTAATTCAAATTCAAACCCAAACATTTTCCCTACTTTTTCATGACCAATACATCATAAAAACATCCCATATATTTTTCATAACATCTACAAGTGACCCATATGGGTCGGCCTAGATAAAACCCTTCTTCCATGCACCAAAAATCCTCAAATCCCATGCATTGGAATGAAAAAAATCCTAATCCAAAAATATTTTTATTCATTCTTTAAAATTCATCACACATATTTAAAATAAAATTTAAACATCATACATGGTTGTAATTATCATGAACTAATCAGATTATTTCATTTAATGGGCCTAGTTACTCATTGCCTTCACCAAACACTTGTTTCTAACAGCCCGTTTTCACCATTTTGCTTCAATATCATCCAATAACACCTCAAATATTAAATATGAACAATCTATGGAAATTAAATAACCCTTATAACACTTCTAAAAAAATTATAACACATGAAGCATCCACTTTGGCTCAAACTACATCAATGTTTTCCTTCACCAAATCAAGCTTCCCAAAAAGAAACTAGTTAACATCCTTCTTAACACTTTCAAGACATAAAAATGGATTCATTATATGAAAAATTAAAACATGTTCCTATTTTAGGTATATCAAGCATTAAACCATCTATCTCATGCTCCAACCAACTCAATCTTTCAAAGAAATACGGATTATGTCCTAGATAACAAAAACTTATTATCCACAAAATGGCCTAGAAACCATATTAAAACTCATCATCATATGAAAAACCTTATATCACTAGAAATATTTTTGAATTATCTTTCCAAAAAACTTGAATCACCTCCTAACTCCTCTTGTAGCTCCTAATGATGTCCATTTTACTTAATAGTTCTTTTAGCTGGTCCAAAACTACCCTTTGACTAGTCAACCTAAATAGGGGACACTTTGCAATTTTTATTCATCATCATAACCTGAAATATCTTTTTCATCAATAAAAAAATCACATAGTCAACAATGTCCATTTATTTTGTAACTCCTTTGGACAACCTTGTCCCAAAATGAACTTCTTCATAAACTGGTCTATTTGAGTGGGGTCCAATCATCACCATAACCTATACCATACCTTTCTATAAATATTAAAGATTCATATACATTTTCCAATCATCATACATGCACTAGGAAGCAATTCTGGTCACTTAGGAATCAAATCTCTCAAACCACTTTCAAGCTAGGGTTTTAAACTCATAACAAGTTGTTTACCTTCTTAACATTCGTTCATAAAAACCTGATAATGAAATGACCTAATTATTTTTTGAAACCTTATAAAATAAATATATAAACATCCTTAAAATCCACAAGGTCCCATGAAAATCACACAATTTAGGGTGAGCATCAAAAGATCCAATTCAAGTTGGAATTATCCTTGTTCTTGACCCGATTCATCAAAACCGACATAATATGTAAAATATTCATCATGGAAACCTTAAATTTTTCCCAAAACACAAGGACACACCCTACTAATATCTCAAATCATCATAATATCATAATCACCTCTCAATATTTCCATCCATCTCATTTTCTTACCTACTGTTTCTCAACTTTTTTTCTTCCAAGGACCTCATAAAAGCACTAAACCACTGAATAATGACATGAAAATCACCATACACCTTAGGTACACTACCACCATGCTAAAACCATGTTCCAAAATACTTATTTAGTCCAAATATCATACATGTAACTCATTCGCATGCTCTAGTACCGAAACAAGCCTAGAAATACACGACACAATGTTGACAACCCATGACTTGACCTTGTTGACCTTATACAGACCCATATACACTCAACAAACATAATATAATCCATTTTTAAACTCTTGAAAACCTCCAAACAGCTGAAAATATCTCATATAATGACTATACTAGTTCAACCGTGCACCAGGACACTATAGATCTTCACCAAACTTGAAACTACCAATCAACCTTCATGCTTGACATCTTATTGACACCTGATAGAGACTCATACCATTTCATGACACCCTTTACCATAAATTGGGGTTGACATCAATGACTCATACAAGGACATGACTCATAACACTTTTCTCTATTTGTATAATCAAGCAAGGCCTTATACGACTAAACAAGTACAAACTTTTATGAGAAGAGTTCAACACACATACCTTGGAATGTTGACTCAAATTCATCATGGAGAGGAATTAGTTTATGCAGCTACAATATTAAATAGTACTTCCAAATATCACCAAACTTCCTTCAAGTGATACTTTCCTTATAGAAGCCTAGAGAAGGCACACCATGTCTTTTATATCACATTAGAACAATAAATAGTCTTCAAAGAAACATTATGACTCTATCTTTTCTCTTCTTACCTATGAGACCATGTCAATCTTCTTGTATGCATTTCTAAGTGTAAGAACCTCATTTCATATATCTTTTTCTTCTGATTAGATGTCAAACAAGCATATATGATGCATTTCATATATTTTTTCTACCATAGCTAGGGGTAAGATTTCTTCTTGGCTTGATCATTATATTTTTCTATCTTGTTTGAACTTGCTTCTCCTATGATAGCCATGGTTTTTTTGTCTCTTCATCATCTTTCCATGCTATTTTATTAATATTCTTTTCTTCCTCAACTCTAGAATTGACTTCCTTGACCTTGTATATGTATTTCACATTCTTCTTTCCAGTGTCTTTTTCAAACATAGTTGACTTGGTCTTATGATTAGAATTTGAATTCACCTTAAATACCTTTTTATTTTCCTTTTGAATGCATGGATCTTATTTTTATATCTAAGAGGTTCATAAAAATTTATGCAAAATGTCCTTTTCCATGACAATTGAAGCAAACCCCACAATTCTTACCTCTAAGACCTTCATTTCTCTAATTTTGACTAGTATGATTCATAGAGATAATACTTGGTAGTATGACCCTTCTCTTTAAAATTGAAGCATACTATGTTTCTAGATCTCTCATATTTTTATCTCTTAATGGATGGTCATCTATGACATGATCTCTACATTCCTTAGCTCTATGTCCAAAATTATGACAAGAAAAACATCATCCATTGAAATTCCTTTCATACCTGGATGCATTTGGTTGTCTAACTGACTTGGGATTTCTTGTGTTTTTCTCCTTGGTCATATTCATGCTTGTTTTTATGATTGGACCAATCTTGTCATCCTTTCCCTTCTCCATAGGTTCTCCTTTTAATCCTAGGATTGATTTGTCACTTGCTGATCTTTGACTCTCTATAATTTCATCAAGAACTTCAGTACTCTTCTCCATCTTTCCATACATTTTCAACCTATTTTTGGATTCTTCTAGATCAAATTTAAAGTTTATCAACTATTCTTCATGTCTAAGGAAATCATCTTATTTTTCCTTTAGTGCTTTTTCCACAATTTCAACTATAGCTTCCATCTCTTTGAGGGCTTGGCCATGATCAAATTCCATAAGCTTGATTTCTTTCTTCAATCCATCAATCAAGGACTGAGAAATATCATACTTCCTTTTAAGAATTTATTCATTTAGGTTACCCATTCTTGTGCCTCAAGGATCTCCTCTAAGTTGTTAAACTTGTTGTAAGAGGACCTAATATGATACCAATTGTTAGAAATTCCAGACACTGAGGGGGTGAATTAGTGCTTATTCAAAATTTGACAAAAAAATAATTTCCTTAACTTTGTTATGATGAAACCACAAAATCATTCACAAGAAATCAACAAGAGAACACACACAGAGAGATAATATTTAATGTGGGAAACCATTCAAGGGAGAAAAACCCACTTTGAAACCAAAGAACTAACTTGGACAAAAATGTCCTATAAATGTTACAATGATTTCATTGTTGAGCATCCACTCAACATGAAGCTACAACTCCAAAATTTAGTCAAGCTACCACTTGACCTTCTGTAAGCCACTACTTGCTTAGAAGCCACAACTCCCAAAAATTCAATTCAAGATTCTATTTGATCTTCGATAAGTTTCCAGCTAATAGTAAGCTTTAACCCCTTGTATGATAAGCATCCAATCAGAATTATTTAAAGTGTTTTGATCACTTCTTCAATTGCATCACAGAACAAGTTTTGATCACTTCTTCAGCTCATCCTTCTCCTCTTTTCTCCATGACTCAAATATCTTCTCATCCTCTTCATATTTTGTAAATATATATCATACAAGGTTTCTTTAACAATCTCATTCTCTTCATGATACTCTCCTTGAACCACCCTCTCAACCACTCACACTCTCATAGGCTCATACTACTGCAACAAACTCATTCAAGAAGACATTACATCTTATTTTACATGTCACTAAGCTCCTTCACAAACATGGTCATCAAAAAAATATAATCATAAACTCTCTTGCATACTCCTTCACCTCTATAATCTAGTATCCATACATTATTAATCCCATAGCTTCAACAACGGTATAAATGCACAACTATATAGATGTTTATATCATCAAGGCAAACCTTCTCAAATGAATTTTTCTCTTCACCTTTCAAAGAGACTCTTCCACTTCAGCTCATCAACTTGAATAGACAAGGAGGAATGTCAACAAGTAAAAATTTCTTCTTATAATGATTACCTCTGTCATAGGGTTGAGTTACCTATGTTGCCTTTTTTCTCAATTCCACATTATTTAAACAATAATCTAGTGTGGCAAAACTTTGAGAATAAATCTTATAGGTTATCAAAGTTACTAAGAGTTAATCCTAATAGTTCATTCTCCAACTCATGCAATTTCATGTTGTCTTATTTTCTAAACATATTGTCAAGCATTTTCAAATATCCATTGGGTTTTTTAGAAGAGTCAATGTGGAAGATCAAGTCGGGAGAGACAAACATACATAGAAGACCCAAGACTTCATCGCATCGGTTAAACCACCTATATTTTTCAAGTTCAGATGTTGGTTCTTTTTCTACTCCCATAATGATGGAGAAACAACCCTTTACCCAGTAATGACATAACCATTTTAGATATCCATTAAAATAAATTAAACAGAATGAGAAAAGGTACAAAAATAGCATCCATCGTGAGGAGACAGATAGAGAAAATGCATAAACAAAATAATAACACACACACACACCCCAAAACAATATTTTTACCCCGCTTTGTGGAAAAATATAGTTTAGTGTGTTGATTACAATCAGATGTGCATTTACATCGTGAAACAATCATTCACTCACTTTACAATCAACATAAAAATGTGTAATTATGGGGACCACAATCAAGTTTTGGAGATCACAATAATTCAACACTAAAAGTAAGCACAAAATGAAGTATAAATAAGAGAAGGGGAGACAAAAATAGTCCTGTGTGAGAAACATCATCTCACATTGCAAGAAAACTCCCTTGATGTAAGGTTGTGCCATACGTGCTCACTAGCCCACAAGTGATAACAAGAGTGAATACAATGCAAAAATGACTAAAAAATGAGTCCAAAAAGCCTCCAAAATGCAAGAAAAGCCTCCAAACAGAAAAAGAGGCTCCATAAAGCACTACACACTTCCACGAGAATGTCAATGAAAAAAATGCCCAATAATGCTATATTTTACAATTAATTTACCAATTAATTTTATTATTAAAAATAATTAAAAATCAAAACGAGAATATTTAATTAGCAAAAAAACTAATGAAAATATTTAATGACTTACCTTAAATATTTAAAACTAGATCCTAATCTAAAAATAAATACCTAATTTACAAAACACACCTCCTTAATAAAGCAATTTTTAACAATTAGATATTAAACCTATGAAAAAAAAT
The DNA here is from genome assembly GCA_018340775.1 of Taxus wallichiana var. yunnanensis. Classification (NCBI taxonomy): domain Eukaryota; kingdom Viridiplantae; phylum Streptophyta; class Pinopsida; order Cupressales; family Taxaceae; genus Taxus; species Taxus wallichiana. The sequence goes on from CM031237.1 coordinate 487,580,744, forward strand.
TAGGCAAAAAATGAAGTTCACCTAAATTTAATTTAAAACAAGGTTTTAAAAAGGCATGATTAAGGGTCAAAGAAGGGGAGACCACATGGAGCTCGGTGGTGGGCTCAAGGTGGGTGTAGTCGGCAAGATGATTACTAAGTAGGCTCAGTGTAATAGATGGAGCAGGGAAGCTTGAATATAATAGTGTAGGGGCTATTACGAGACCGAGCACAAGAGGATATCAAACTAGGGTAGAAACGAGACGGTTGACCACATGCTCGAAAGTAAATAAATGGATATGATAGTGGGGCCAAACCAAATCTAAAAGGGTCTACTTTATCTCAATATCAACAGAAAGTGAGTGAAAAGAGTAGGAAGGAAACATGATCAAGCTTGGTTATGGTGGATTCCAACATGGGTGGCCAACATTAAACATAGACCAAATGGGGAGGAGTGTAGAGGGAGGTCCAAGTGAGTTTAGATTTGGGAAAGTGGGAATGAAAAATGAGCATGTAGGGATATTGATAGTTAAGCCCAAGTCGGGATTTATGCAAATTAAGATTAGTTCGAAATGACTGAGCATACACAAGCGAGCTCCGAGATTTGTAGGGTCGACTAAGCAAGTAATACAACGGCCGAGTCATAACCAAATAGAGAGGACACATGCATGAATTGGGAAAAGGGCATAACCATCATGCTTTGAGAAGTAAGGAGAAACCTTGAGCCAAGAAGGGATGAGATAAAAACAAAGAATCCAAGCCAAGAGGGGAGCCCGAGTTGACATAAGAGCTCGGCGAGTTAGGAAGATATTTTCCAAGTTGGGAAGATATTGGAGGACTCAACAAAGGTGGAAATAATATCGGGGAGATTACGAGATAGCTTGTCAAGCTGATTGAAGATCTCTATAGCAAAGCGAGGGGTTGAGAGAAGAAGGAATGGGTAGATTATAAGTAGGGAGGAGTATAAGTAGGTAGGAAGGGAGGAGGTATGGGATAGAAACAAACCAAAAATTTTCAAAGAAAAAAATAAAATTTAATAAAAATATTTAATAAAACAACCACTCTAAATACCTCCAAAACATGCTTTCTACCAAAGATAGATGCAACTAGCTAAGTTTAGCTTGAAAACCCCTAAAAATTACACATGCACAAACACCAAACAACAAAAGCTCCAAAAATAGAGATGTAAATTTAGATTAACACAATGCAAAAATGATTAAAAATTGCACAATAAGTGATGAAAAATGAAACCGGAAGTAATTAGCAACCGATGAATATGAGTGCACATTTACCTAATCGTAACTCTAATATCATGTGGGATTATTCTACGAGGATCAACTAGAAACTCATGCACATCAACAAGGTTACACTCCAATAGAAATAAGTAATCTCTAAGTAATTATAAAGTGTAAAATCAAACAACAAATAATCATACATGGAAAAAAAATCTACTAATTATCATAAATCAAAATAAGGGTGCATATGAGAGTGATGTGTAACTCCCATGCCTGGATAATCATTCCCTCTATGAGGGAAAGAAGATTCACAATTTCCAAGATGGAATGTAACCCATATGATGTTAATGACACATATGACAATGAAAAATTATATGATGGAATATGGCATATGTCATATAACTCCTAAGACCTATGAGCTCACCTAAGTTATATGACTCACCATATGAGGTGGAAAATGCCTCGAGTGGTGACAAGATAAGTGTCACACACCAACAAACACATCTACATTCATCTAATTTTTGTATTGTAGATATGTAGCCTTTTATTGATGTTTGACCTTAAACCAACTTTCAAAATCATATGCATATGAATACATCGATTCTTTAGGAATAGTGTATGTATTTTTTCAGACCTATTCATTAGTATGAGAATAATATAGTCATCAAGGTGCACTTCCATATGATTTTTTACTGTGTTGATTGTCATACTACCATAATATGCCCATTTATTTGATCAACACCAAATAGTGTGTTTCATTATTTTCATGTCAATAACTCCAAAATCCCCTTTTAAACTTAGGTATCCCACATGTATTTCTACATCCTCAATTCAAAAATTAGATCTACTCTTCCATAATCTATGATGCCGAGAGTAACATGACTATAAGTAGAAAATGGGTCTCACATAACTTCCCAAGTCGATCTTGGCATCATGTTTCAAACAATTCATCTTTTATTCACATCCCCTATAATTATATCCAATTTAGTATCCACATCTTACAGATTTTTAGTCTCCACATTTCATAAAGGTTTATTTTCTTACACTTTTTCACTTGATGAATTTTCTAATAGAGTCCTAAGTAAGTTAGATATGTTCTAAAATATACTCATTATGTAGGAAATTTACTATGTTCAATAGATCCTACAAGGTGGATACCACTCCTTCCTATTTTAAAAATATCATCATCTAGTTGTAAATATGCACTTTTAATTCCCTCATATTTTACACATTAACGTCTCTATTATGGATAGAGTGGACAAATCCTTTAGATTATTCAAGAAGTGCCTTTTCTATTATTGGTTTAGGGTAAGTTTCCTTGTATGTAAGTTGTATTTGGGGCTCCATTAGAGTCTCCACATATTCCAAGAATTATTATTTTCTTTGTAATCTGGTAATATCTTGGAGACTCCAATTTCTCTAGGCACAACATTGATCATTTTAACGTTTTTTTATTAAGTGTAAAAGGATTTTTGTAGGGGACCTTACCCCAGGAGGACAAACAAGCTCATAAGCCATATATTACAAGAAACTTAAATCCAAGAGAAAGGCCTAGTATCCAAATAGAACAATGGAACACAAAGGTAGTGAACCAACTTCCACAAGAAGCACAAAAATAGACGGGTAGTAGTGAAACACCTACCTAACACAAGATCCGGAAAATGCTGGAAATTAATTTTTTCCTCGACTTTAGGTCATGCAGAATGAACCGTTTATGGAGTTTTTTTTTTACTTTTGTCCATTTTTCATCCCCATTGTTCATGAAAAATATGTCCACTTTCCCTAGTGATTTGGTTAAGACTGTGTGAACTATCTTTGGAGGGGGCTCACCATTTTAACTATGATGTTTGAACTAGATGTGGTCCCCGCTTGAGTTGTTGATTTTCTAATTCTTCATGTTTCCACTCCAAGTCATAAAGTAGGGATTTGATCATTAATGCTTCGTAATTTTCACTTTCTCCAATCAGAGTTTTTTTCGTCAATCTATCATTAGGGAATCTTCCTGCAGATGTCTTTTTTATCACCTACAACCTTGGGATTTGTAATGCCTAGGAAAGCAAAATTAAAATTTGGAAGAGGCGAGCTTATCTCTATCGACTTGGACTATCCTCTACCGAGGGATTGTTTAATTCTTTGGTTTTCACATGATAACTTTATCTCAGCTCTAATTGTCCTTATCATAGTCGTCTACGAACAAGTCACCATGAGACTTGTCTTCCACATCAGCATTTGCAGCCACGTCATGCTCTTTCTCTCAAAAAAATTTTCAAACCGAACTCCTTCACACTATTATAGGGATGGAGGGTTATTTCATACGTTACATCCATAACTACCATACCCTACTAGCCTACCCTACACTTATTGTAAAACACTACAGAGTCCTCAAATGTGAGCTTCTTCCTCCATACACCATCCCTTGATTTCATAGTAATTACCTCGGGGGAGTTTTCCTACAAAGATGTTTATACACATTCTAGTTCTTTATGAGCATTGTTCTTGCAGTTGTAGCTAGATCGATAACAAGTAAATCACCCATTCATTTATCTATCCCAACTAACACATCTATTTCCCAAAATTCTAATGGCAGTTTAGGGAGCTTGACCCAGATAGGGAACACTGTTAGAGTGTGGGCAATTGCTCCCATTTTCCATTAGGCCAAGGAGAGGGTGGTTCTCCCATAAATAAAGGTCCTCCTTTCATGACTTGGTTCATATATTCTTCTAGATAAAAGATGAAGAGGAAGCTTCTCTCAAAAAGGGAAACTATGGAGAGTTGTCCAAGAGGCTTCCATTTCTTCCTAGCCCAGTCCCTTACTTGGCCAATATTTGGCCATATTCCAATAAATGTACCCATCGAGAGAAAATTTACATCTATTACTTGGCTATATCTACAATAGTTTCTAGTACCTTAAGCCAAGGTGAATCTTTCTTCCATATTGGGCTTAGGCTTAACACTGGTTCCTATGGACATTTTTAAAGAGCCTAATAGACAAAGATAGCTATCCCTAGTTAGAGCTATCCTCCGTCATGGTCGCACTCGTTCACAAACAAATCAGTAGTTTTTATTGATCATTTTAACATTACATAACTGATTTTATTTTCTTTATTTCTCCATGTGGGATAGTATTCTATTTTATGATATCCATGGACTTTGCGGTATGCGTAAAATACTTCCTACACTAGATTTAATGGAAAATTTTGTGTGATACGATATGGTTCTCTACAAATATATCAAACCAATCCCTTTTGTTGTGATCGGGGTCTCATCCTTCTCTTTTAGTATCTAACCTAGTAGCCTCCTTCCTACACACTAGAGGCCATTTGCAAGGTGTTTCATTCTTAGTTATGGCCTTAACATCCTCCATAGGGTGTTTGTGGTGGAGGTACATTCCATCCGGGTGATTGATGTGGTAAAGGGGGTACCTAACCTATATTATTTTATAGAGATGGTAGAGCCCAACTCAAATTGGATTGTGGAGATTATGGTATCCATTGTGGGTTTGTTTGTGGTGAAGAAAGAGACCATTATGCACTCGGTCAAGGAGAGGTAGATATATCTATTTTTGGAATAAATGGTTGAAATTCAGAAGCCAAATGTATTTGTACTATGAAGATATTCCTAGTAAATTCCTCTATCAAATCCATCAAATATCTACAATCCTTAGCTTCATGTGTAGTAGCTTACTTTGCATACCACATTATAAGGTTGTCTAACATAGTGTTGTAGTAGGTGGGAGTTGTTAAGTGGGTGTCCCCATATCCTATATATTTTTCACTATTTTCCCCATCCCACTAATTTTTTTAATGCATCATTATTATGGTTTCCTTCATCTCCACATTCTATCCACCATATGTTAAGCCTCGGTTTCTTTCCTTCCTATAACTCCTCCAATTTGTGGATTATTGTGTCCATTTTTTTCTTCTATTTTTGGATGGATGTGCCACTTTATCCAAAATACTTAAAATTTTACCCCTAGATAGATACTTCAATGGCCTCATATTTAGTTTGATTTATTTTGTACAATTGTAAACCAAATCTTACTATGCAATCCCTCCATAAACCATACAATTGTTCTTGAATCATCAAAATTAAAATTTTATTTGTCCATCATGTCATAGAACCTCATTTCATATTCTAAGACATACTATAAAAGTCTCTAATTTATATCCTTTAAGTCTTAAATAGTCTCTCATACACATTTATTTCTTTTAAATTCTTGTGTGAGTGCACCACGCACATCCTGCAAAAAAATTATGTACTAAGATTTATAGAATATATAAATTCTAAAGCTCTTCCATGTAGTGCCCCTATGAGTTCACACTTATTTTTCGTATCACCTATGAACCCTTTTTCTCCCCAACACATATCATAATATATAAGATAATACTTGGGGTCAATAACCCATTACAAGGCTCATGAGCTTGTATAGGGATTAGGATATTGATCCATCTTTCCTCTTGTTCCCAACTAAATTTATGGATAAATTTGCATAATAGTATACCATGGGCTATGAATTAGATTCAATTGCACAATTTTTTGATCAATACTCACAACAATACTTATACTATCCTTACTGGATTGTGGATTCTCTTCTTATGATTCTTCAAATTTTTGAAGCTAAAACTATATTTTGGGCTTACAAAATAATTGTTACTACACTTCTCACTCATTAATAGTCTCCCCTTAATGTAATCTTGTTCTTCGGATGGTTACACAATGATAAATCTACATCCTGTAATTTCTTCCACATCTATCTCTTCTAATCTTGAATGCAATATCATCTATATTGTAGATGATTGACTTACTCTTATTTGAAATTATTGTAAAATTTCAAACTACTATAATTCATTTAGACAATCCCATGTAATAAATTTTCTATTTGACTCAAGGGAAATATATCTTAATAGAGGGGTATTGTCAACTTTAATGGGAATTTGTCGATCTAGTTTAGTTTCTTCACTATGGACTACACTTTCTTCACCATTGTAATAACAAGGCCTCCATGTTGGTTTCTCTGGCTTCAATACCAACTAGTTCATGAACCAACTTCTAAATACTTATGGTATTCTACCTTTGGATTCTTCATTTGGTTCCTTGGTTTCCTTCTCAACTTCATAATCGGGGTCCACGCCTAATTGTGCACCCTCTCAATGACTCCATATTTCTTCTTTAGTAATCATTTCAGCTACTTTAGGAGGCTTCTTTCCTCCTTTGAATACTTTCCCTACTTTACTCCTACTAACAATTGGTTTCTTCTTTGCTTGAAATAATGGAAATTCCCCATATATTTCACTTTCTAGCCTCTTTGTAGTATTTCAATCCTCCTCTTTTCTTCTCTTTGATCCTTTTCTGATCCCTCAAGTTTCCTATTTAATTTTGGACCCTTCCCCTTCATATTTATCTTCTAGGATTACATACCTTTGACACGTACTCGATTATTCCATACTATGCATAATTTACCCACTATGGAATTTTCCACAACTAACATATTAACTAAGAAAGGAAGTTGTATAAAACTTCCTCTTAATCGAAATAAAAAACATGCTTCAGTAGAATCAAAAGAAAAATAAAAATTGGACAATAATTTTAGTTACACACCCTTCAATTGTGCTTTGTATCTAATGATCAACAACGTGAGTCCATGGAACATCCAATTTGCACAATGTTTCAACTTTTTCATCCTTCCATTCGTATTCCTCTCTATGTTTATGTCTAGAATAATGAAATTACAATCAAGATAGCCAAATATGTACCTTTTCATGTGTTAGGAAATAAGAGATAAAATATGCGGAATAATCCCTTACAAAATCGCAACAGTAGAAACTAATATGTAGAAAATATTACATATCTCAAATAAAAGTGTAGAATAAATAACACAACACAGAGAGACAAGATTTAACGTGGTTCACCCAATTTGGGCTACGTCCACCAAGAATCACTTGCTCAGATTTTATTACAAGCCTCCACTCTCTCAATACAATACACAGATCCATTTGGAGCTATGCTCAACAAACTCTACAGAATTCAAACCCGAATTCAAAGAACATCTGTAATACATTTATATGTCTCTCTATCATATGCATAAGACCATATAAATAGACAATTTCTTAAGTAGTTTTACAAAACCATGGGTATCAAACAATGGGAAAAAAAAACCATCCCATAAACCTATGGGTAGCCGAAGAGGCGAGTTTTACAAAACAATGGGTACCAAAAACCATGGGCCCAAAAACAGCCCATAATGGTTACCCATTACCCATGGGTTAATAAACCACCCATGAAAATTTGCTTGGGGCTTCGCCCCCAAACCCCCTAACCCGCTCACCGCGAGCGGGACCACCGTAAAAATACTCGAGTGTAACACATAGAAGGTGTACCACACTCTAACATGAAAATAGGCTCCATAAACATAACAATCTCCCACTTGGAGACTGATTTTCACTGAGAAAGCTTCTTAACCCTTCATTGTCATCCGCGAAGGCCAACCAAAGCTAAACATAGCTTTAGTTTATCCCTTGTGACCAACTTGGTCATCATGTCTATAGGATTCTGAATGGTATGAATCTTCTCCAACTTCAACTTATCTCCCTCCAAAGCTATCCTGATGAAGTGATGTCTCAACAGTATATGCTTTGTCCTGGAGTGGAAAGCAGAGTTCTTAGCTAGGTGTATAGCACTCTGACTATCACTATGCAGCTTACATTCCTCTTACTTATGCCCCAACTCCTCAAGAAATTGTTGTAACCAAATCATCTCTTTGCTTGCCTCTATGGTAGCAACATACTCAACCTCCGTGGTTGACAAAGCCACCAACTTCTGTAGTCATGAAATCCAGCTCACTGTTGTCCCACCTACAATGTAAATATAACATGTCGTGCTCCTCCTGCTGTCTACATCTCCAACCATGTCTGAATCTACATAACCACGTAAAGTCGTGTCGATCCATCCTTTGTAGCACAAAAGCGTCCCCCCATGGTCCTCTCAAATACCGAAGGATCCACTTTATTGCTTGCCAATGCTCTTTACCTGGATCACTCATAAATCTACTCACAGCTCCCACTACATGGGCAATATCAGGCCTAGTGCACACCATAGCATACATCAAACTACCAACTGCTGATGAGTAAGGTACCTTGGACATCTGGTTTCTTTCTTGCTCTGTCTTGGGACACTGCTCCTTTGATAACTTAAAATGGCCTGCCAAAGGAGTCCCAACCGGTTTAGCATCCTGCATGTTAAACCTATCCAATACCTTCTTAATGTACTCTTCCTGAGATAAAGTCAACTTCCATTTCTTCCTATCCCGAGGTATCCTCATACAAGGATTTGTCTCTGCTGCCCCCAAATCCTTCATATCAAAGGATTCACTTAGCTATTTCTTGAGTACTTTTATTTCCTACATGTTTTTACCTGCAACTAACATGTCATCAACATACAAACATAGGATAATATAACTTCCATCCTCAAATTTCTTTGTATACACACAATGGTCAGAATGACATCTAATATAACCTTGATCCATCATGGAGCTATCAAACTTCTTATACCATTGACATGGAGCTTGTTTCAGTCCATACAAGCTCTTCTTCATTTACACACCATATCCTCTTTACCTTTGACCTCATAGCCCTCAGTTTGCTATATATAGTTCCTCCTCCAAATCACCATGGATAAATACAATCTTTACATCTAACTGTTCTAAGTGCAAGTCTTCTCTGCCCACTATTCCAAGAACAGTTCTAATAGAATTCATTTTTACTATAGGAGAAAATATCTCATCAAAATCTATACCTTGTTTCTATGTAAACCCCTTGACCACCAACCGGGCCTTATATCTTTTATTTTCTCCTTCTTCGTCTTTAACTTTGTACACCCACTTGTTCTGCAATGCTCTTTTACCTTCCGGTAGCTTCACCAAATCCCAAGTCTGGTTCTCCATGAGAGACTTATGCTCCTCATCCATGGATTACTCCCACTTCTTACTGGCATCTACCTGCATTGCTTCATCAAAGCTCTTTGGCTCTCCACTATCAGTGAGTAATAAATAATAAAGAGAAGGAGAAAAACATTCAAGTTCTTTTCTTACCCTAGAAGACCTCCTCACTGTAGGAGTTTAGGGTTCCTGTTGAGTCAGTTCTTGAACTGATTCATGGGTCACTTTGTCCCATCCGGAAGATCCTCTACCACTGCATATTCTTTCTTGGATTCTTCCCTATTTTCCTATAACTATTGCTTATACATGACTTTCTCATTAAATACCACATCCTTAGATCGAATGATTTTCTTGTCCTTAATACTCCAACATTTAAATCCAAATTCATCACCACCATAACCAATGAAAATACATTTTTCTGATTTAGCTTCTAACTCGGTCCTATCATCCTTGTCTATATGAACAAACACCTCACATCAAAAGACTCTAAGAAATGAATAATAAAATTTCTTACCATACCAAGCCTCCTCAGGTATGCCTCCATCCAAGGCACTTGAGGGTTCTCTATTTATCAAGTACACAGATGTGCTCACCGCTTCTGCCCAAAAAGAAAGAGGCAGTCCTACATGTAGCCTCATGCTCCTAACACGTTCCATTATTGTTCTGTTCATCCTTTCTGATACCCCATTATGTTGCGGAGTTCCTAGAACCATATTTTTCCTACGGATTCCATTCTTAGAACAATAATCATTAAATTCATTTCTACAATACTCCCCTCTATTATCTGACCTGAGACATTTTAGCTTAAGACTTGTTTCATTCTCTACCAAGGCTTTCCATTTAATAAAAGTGTCAAATATATCAGCTTTGTTTCTAATACAATAAACCCCAAATTTCCTTGTTGAATCATCAATAAAAGTAACATAATAACTTGAACCCCAAGAGATGATACCCGAGCCGCCCCACACATCGAATGCACCACTCTAACTTACTCTCTTTCTTTCTAGGTCCAACCTTGAGAAACCTTACTCGCTTCTATTTACCATATATGCGGTCCTCACGAAGTCCAAACATGTTTCTATATTTCCAAGAAAATTCTTCTTTTATGATGTCCATGCCCTTATGGCTCATATGACTGAGCCTATAGTGCCATAATGTTGTATCTACATCTAAAGCCACAAGATTACAATCATTAGTACTATCAGTGGATAAATACAAGGTTCCAACCTTCTTACCTCTTTCCACCACAAGAGCACCCTTGGTAACCTTCCAGTCGAGTCAGTAAATATCACAAGACAACCATCACTTCCCAATTGCCCCACCGATATCAAATTTCTACTTAATGTAGGCACATGTCTGACATCCTTCAATAGCCATGTATTCCCATTCTACATCTTAACCTGAACAGAACTTTTTCCAACTATACTGCAAGGCTCATCATCACCAAGAAAAACATGCCCAAAATCCCCTCAAACATAATCAACAAAATAATGCCTATGTGGAGTAGCATGAAAAGAAGCCCCTGAATCTAAAACCCAAGATTCAGTAATATTATGTAAAGAAAGAATCAAAGCATCCTGGTATACATTACCCAATGCCAAATTTTCCTCCTTGTTTTCTTCCTATTGTTTCTTCTTGTCCCAAAGCTCCCAACAATCCTTCTTTGCATGCCCAAACTTTCCACAGTTCCAACATACAATCTTGCTCTTGTATTTTGACCTTGCCCGATCTTTCGATTTTCCACGGTTTCCTCTATTCTTCTATCTCCCTCTAGTTTCCACTGTCAAAGCATTCCTTGAAGTAGAAGATTCCCAAAGCTTTTTCTTCACATTTCCTCACTTAGAATCACCCCTACAACATCCTCAAACTTCAACTTCGAGTTAGCTAGAACCGAGTTGCTTACCGCCATTACTAGGCTATTCCAACTTTTAGGTAAAGAGCATAGAATTAATAAAGCCCTAACTTCTTCATCAAATTCTATTGTAATCGAAGCTAGCATATTCACAACCATATTGAAATCATTTAAATGATCTTCTACTAAACTATTCTCAGACATCTTCATATTAAACAAATTTTTCATTAAAAATATCTTATTAGAGGCAGAGGGTTTTTCATACAACTTCCCTAATGCATCCATAAGTTCTTTTGTAGTCTTTTCCTTTGAAACATTAAATAATACCAAAGATGCAAGACACAACCAGATCATTCCAAGTGCCTTCCAATCCAACAAATCCCATTCCACATCTGTCATACTTGAGGGTTTGTTAACCTTCTCAGACAACGGAGTATAAAGATCCTTCTCATAAAGGTAATCTTCCATCTGCATCTTCCTAAAACTGAAATTATGCTGTTGAATTTATCAACCCTAGATCTTTCATCATCTGCCATAGCTCCCACTCAAGATAAAAATTTCCCTACGATTCAACACTTCAACAAAACAAACCGGCTCTAATACCTTTTTTTTAGGAAATAAGAGATAAAATATGCGAGAATAATCCCTTTCAAAATTACAACAAAGAGAAACTAATATGCGAGATAATATTACTGATCTCAAATAAAAGTATAGAATAAATAACACAACACGAGAGAGACAAGATTTAACGTGGTTCACCCAATTTAGGCTACTTCCACCAAGAATCTTGCTCGATTTTATTACAAGCCTCACTCTCTCAATACAATACCCAGATCCGTTTGGAGCTATGCTCAACAAATTCTACAAAATTCAAACCTGAATTCAAAGAACATCTGCAATACATTTGCATGTCTCTCTATCATATGCATAAGACCATATAAATATACAATTTCTTAAGCAATTTTACAAAACCGTGGGTATCAAACAATGGGCAAAAAACAAAACCGTCCCATAAACCTATGGGTAGCCGAAGAGGTGGTTTTACAAAACAATGGGTACCAAAAAACCATGGGCCCAAAAACAGCCCATAATAGTTACCCATTACCCATGGGTTAATAAACCACCCATGAAAATTTGCTTGGGGGCTTCACCCCCCTGAACCCCCCTGACCCGCTCACCGAAAACAAGCCAGGATCGACTTTAAAAAAATACCCGAGTGTAACACATAGAAGGTGTACCACACTATAACATGAAAATAGGCTCCACAAATATAACATCATGAATCTTGCACTAGAAACTCTCATGAGTATCTCCATATATGTAATCCAAATGGATTTTTTCAAAAATAATTCCCATAAAAGTCTCTTCAACTTCCATTAATTGTTTCATCTTATCTTACAACCATCATTCCACATGTATTTTCCTAGTAGCCATCTTAAAAATTTTAAGACCGATAACAAAACCATTTTTAGTAACTTAGTAGATGTCTTTGCATCATGACATCATGAATTGTAACTAGTTGTAGTCTAGGTTAATACATATTAGTTCCTTTAACAATGTGTAACTCTCACTTGTGAAATAACGATAGAGTAAATACCATTTGAGGAAGGAAAAGACAATGATCAAGAAATTTCATAAAATAAACAAGAATACTTAATACTGAATTAGAACATAGACATGCTTCAAAATGGAAGGAATTAAGATAAATTTCTATTAGAGTGAAAGATCAACCTTATGTAAATTATGATTACATAGTTTTATACATCATGGGGTGATTGTTGAGTTACCAGTCCCTTCTTCTTTTTCTCATACAAAAAGAGGCTCTTTATATTTTATATATATCCGAAGAGAACACTATATATTCTAAAAAAAATTATCTGAATTATGCACATAGAATAGGATTTTGCAATCATATAAAGTATATTCATGTTGGATTTCTAATCCTCTTAAGACTCTAACATCATGAAGGATTTTTGGAATTAGAAAACCTTGGTAGTATGCATTAAGTTAATGACATAATCGAGAGGTTATAAAGTTAATTGTTATCAAAATGTTGGCCTCAATGAACTACTGATGAGGATTGAAACATGATTGTTTAGTTAGATTCCTTCTATTGCTAAAATATTTTTTGAACTATTGTTTGGAAATGATTATTTCCCCTTATTATAAGGATTGATGGAAATGTTAGATTTAATAATTAAAGTTTGTACTCATGTTCAGGAGTCTTGTCTAGAAAATGGATAGAATGTCCAACAATATGTACACATATAATTCATGAAACCATTTTTAGTATGTATTGCTTGTAATAATTTGGTATAGATAAATGTTTACTTGGATTTTATATGCATTATTATGTAAGTGATCCGGAGGAAAATTTTAGGCATCATATATTCACAAGCTCTCCATACATTGGTACAGTATGGAAGAGCACTATGTTATCTTTCCAAAACCTATTAGAATGCATGAAACAAACATGGTATGTACAAGAGACCACTCGTACAAGATCAAAGTTCGGTTTGCGATGTAGAGGGGAATATGTGTCACCACTAGGGCACTATTCATAGTTGTTACACAATGTGTCATGGGGCCAAAGCAAGTTGGTGAGTGGAAAAATTTGTTTTACAAACCTTTGGTATTCAATGGGTGAAATAGGTTGCAAACTAAGGGCCCAATTCTTATTTTGGTAGAGGACCTAGCCACCATGTTATTTAAACAACTCAATTTCTCACGAAGCTTTTAGAGCTAGAAACTAGCTAGTTGGGAGACAAAACAAGTTACTGAATTGAGAGAAATGGGGACCGAGTGATTTGGATGTCGATTTATAATTGAGTTAAAGGAGGATATCTATACTAAGTTTGAGATCAAGTTTCACGACCATCTCACAAATTGAGCCAACCAAGCCACCGAGTCAACCATGCCATTCACAGAGAGGGATTACACCCCAAGGTGATAAAAGGGAGGACATGGCCAAAGCCATTTGTATATAGCACCACGTCGAGCTATTTTAAGCCCATATCCACCAAACCATCGATGAATGTGGGAATATCCCACGGCCAACAAATGAATCAACCGAGCCAAAAGGCAGCTCGACATGGAAGCAATCGAGTTGGGATTAGTTTGTTCGAGTCAGGCGAATAGATCGGTGAATGGTGTAAAACAAATGATGCAAGAGTTTCAAACTACACATCACGACTGAACATGTGGTCCTAATTAGCACACTACCAATCCCATATTACTATTAGCATGTGTATGATATGGGATATAACCCATATCTCGGGTTTGAGTATGCTATATCAACCCTCCTCCATTCAAAACACTTAACCTTGGAGTTTCAAAGGTGAGCTAAGCGTCACTCAATGCATATAAAGGAGATCAAAGAGTTCATGAGAACTCACCGAGGAGATGCTAAAGAGCTCGTAGAGGAGTTTTTGAATGATTGCTTGAGGACAGAGTCAAGTTCCTTAAAGGAGCTATTTTCACATTTTTTCATTTTCAAGAAGTCGGAGGCATTTTCGGGCCTCAAAGTAAACTTCGGAAATGTTTAGAATTCCGAGACAATTATCACGAGTCTATTATTTTCCAATTTTAGTGTTCATTTTACATTATTAGGAGAATTTAACAGTTGATTTTGATGGTGAGCTAGGGTAAAGTGATTGCATAAGTACTACAAGAAGGTAGAGGATGTTGTTAGACGTAGTGCGAGTCTTTAAAATTCGATAGTATAATTTCTATAGGTATTTTTATTACATTATGGTTGAGTAAATAAAATGTGGAGAGTATGCACTATATTTAACCTAAGCTATGAACAACTATAAATGTAGTAAAGAAGTATGTAAATGACCAAAACAAATAATCTAATGAAAATAGAAACCACCGATTTGTAAGAGAGGTGGAAATAACTCATCCGAATAGGAGATGCTCATGGGACTATGTCACAGAGGTGATTGGAGAATCTATAATTAGGAACGACTGTGAAGAAGCCATGGAAAGGATGGATCTGGGGGCTGATTCACTAGACCGGAGCACCTAGATAGGGACTGGGCACTTATGGGTGCTCTGGTCTATAGAATGGGCACCCTAGCTTGTGCAAAATCTCCGCACCTTGGTTTTTACAGTTCGGAAGATGGTATGAAACCCTCGTTTTTCACATCAATTTATCTATATTGCTTCAGATTGTGTTGATATTCCAAGATGAATAGTAGACATGCAAATGACCAAAAAGGACTATCAAAACCCTAAAAAAATAAGAATTCAAATGAATGGGTTTGAATGACCTCGGCTCCCACAACAAAGGGGCTTACTAATTGAGTGTTGCACTACATTTTAGACCCAAATGTAGTTTTGGTGAGTGTGTGCATAATGTGCCCTAGGTTCTCTTATGTCAATCACACTTTGTGAAGTAGCGAGCAATAACTAGATATGGATAATGTAATATAATGTGTGTATGGAATAGAATAAAATCCTCGCCTTATGTTATGTGTAATGCATATGACCTAGCCTTGTGCCTTATGATGGATCTATGTGGATGCAAGTGATCTCCAATGCAATAGATGGATACAACTCTAGATGGATGATAGTAGTGACTAGTGCTTGGTCCCTCATTATGGTCTCATAACTTTATATTTATAGGGTTCTCTTGATCTAATTTCACAATTAACCCCAAAATGGCTAACCTCCAAAATGATAAAGATCTCAAATGATTAGAAAGAACCCAAAAAGTGGCGAGAAAGTGTGAAAAGGAAGGGAGGCTGGTGGGACCAGGGCACCCATGGGCACTCTAGTCAAGGCTAAAATAATGCAAAGTGATGAAAGTTGATTGGGCATGTAGGTGTAAAAGGTCGGGAATGAAAAAATAAAATAAGAGAAGATGGCCAAAATATGGGGGTTAATTAGTACTTTATTCACTCAAGAACCTTCTAAATAGTAGTATGAGACCAAGACTAAATAATGTCTAAAGTGCATGATTTTGTGTCTACATTTACCCCACTTTATGTTGGTGAGTGGAAAGCTTGGTAACATAAATTAGATAGATATACGTACATGATTTCCATGAATATTGTAGTAGAAAATGTGCCAAAGGACTAGACAAAGCGTGGAATGACAAAAAGATGATGGAGCATGGAAACTATAGATGAAAATGCATGAAAAAAGTGATGAGAGTGAACCTAGTTTAGAAATGTGTGTGTAGTTGTTGATGTGTGTAGTGTACCTGCATGGTTATTATGTAAAGTGTGTTGTCACAAGTGTTGTTGTTGATGTTGTTATTGTTGTTGTTTCCGCCATTTGATTGCTTGTTTCTCATACAGTCAGAAATGCAAGCAGAAAACGATATAGTCAAATTTGTATATATGTATTTGTAAAAACAAAATTTAAAAGATGCATGTAAAATTATGTAAATGTAAAATACATAAATAAAAGAGTGTAAATGGAACATGTGCACCTAATCCATGTCAAGAAAGAGAGTGTAGAAGGATATCTTGTACTACGAGTTTTTTGGGTGATCTCACGCCACCCTGGTCAAAGAAGTGTAGGGAGAAAGATGCGTTATTCTCCTTCCTATAACTACTTCCTTGAATGTGTGTGAAGAGATCTCTATACGTCCTGGTTTTTTGGGCAATCCGATGCCACTAGCTGAAGTAGTGTAGGGAGGCACACCCATTGTAACCTCTAAGCTTGTAACTACTTCCCATAATGCTAAGGATAACCATGTCCTAAAAATCCATTGTGTATGGGTTTTGTAGACTGTCTCGAACCCACTTGTTTTGTATAAAATTGAACTAAACCGGTGTAGGATATTTGTGTAGTGCGTAGAAAAACCCCAAATGATGCCCTCCTCTTTAGGGGTGCATGTGACATCATTGATAGGAGAATGCGGCCCCAAAAGAGGACCAACCGCATGAAATTTGTAACTCTACCCTGTAGGGGAAGGGAATGCACTTGTAGAAACCAAGGTGCACACAAACAAGGAGGCTATCCAAAACAAGTGTTAGTACGAACAAACATGCATGTAGAAAGTAATGTGTAAACAACCAAGTAGTAAAGTAATGTAAACACGCAAGAAGAAAAATTAAGTCACACAAAGTGGGCTACAAACATGGGACATCACTCACGATGTTACATGACACACAAGACCATCATGGCTGAATACAAACAAACAAGTGTGCACACCAAACATAGGGAAAGAATAGCATACAAGAAAAAATAGTAACAAAAATGTAACAAACAAGTATGGAAGCAAATGTCCTGCATAACAAATGTTGCACATGAAGCACCGTTAGCATGTTAGAAAGATAACTAGTATGCCAAAAGTGTGTATAGCCAAGTAATTTAAAGTGTTAAGTACAAGATGAAACCATAGCACTGAGAGAGACGAATGTGGATGCCGTCAATGACCAAAGGTAGGAAGGGTAGAAGGTGAGCATCCATGCTACGTGTAAGAGATCTATATTTGTGATGATAACTGGAAAAAGATGTGATCGTGTATATGTGGATGATATAGATAAATTCCATACAAGAAATGTAACTAGCATGTGTAATATAGTGACCATGAACAAGAAAAAGTAAGAAAGAGTAAGAGCAATCATAGTATGTAGTATGAAGTGGATGGATGGAATGGAATGTAAAATGGAGTGATAGGATCTGAATTCCCCGAGTGAATGGAAGTGTGTGTAGTGAGGTTCATTTAGTTTTCCCCCTTAGTAGTCAAGAATGAGCTGTAAATGAGAGTGTGTCATCTGGAAATGGTCAAAGTGTGTGTTGTGTCTAACGTGTTATGATGAATGTGTAGGTTTAGTGATGAGATGGGACCTAACAATGATATGTGTGTGAACTATATATCCGAAGCATATATCATGACTAGATGAATGTATACGTAATGATTTATACTAATAGTATATTAGTTTAAGAGAAATGGATGAGTGATGAATTATCCCTAAGCGTATATCACTACGAGATGAAGAGAGGGAGTGATGATGTAACCAAAGGTGTATACTACTAAAAAATGATAAAATAGGTGACTATTTAGCATAAATTGTATGACACTAACCTAGTAATGTCACACGCTAAAAGGTCAAATGATAAATGCGTGAAAAAGAGAAGGTCCATTTGATTTGTAAACCCTCGTGATCGATTATTGACCAAGGAGCTAAAGTACGTCATATGGTAGTAAGTGCGGTGCGTAGAAGAAAATCTAGTGTGTGTGATGATAATAGACGACCATGTGATGAGTAGGATGTGTGATATGCAATGTATAGTATGTAATGCAATATGTGTAGAGAGACCAAATGTGTGCTATGTAATATGTAAGATGAATAGGATGTAATGCGAGTGTCGTAGATAATAGAAGTGTACAATAAAGACTAGTATGATGTATGATGTATAACTATGCAATGATTGAAGTGTTGTAGGATGTATGATGTAGGATGTGAGATGTGTGATGAAACGCAATGTGTAATGCATGTAGTGCATTATGTTGGGTTCATGTGTAGTAAGCCCTCAACAATAGAGTGTGAACCAAAGCACAAGAGTGTGTCATTGGGTAAAGACAATGTTGAAGTATGAATGAACATGCATATGCTAGGTAATGATGTAAGAGCATGATAAGATGATAGATGTAAAAATTCTATGATAAGCGGGGGTGTATTAGATGGTGTTCCCCAAGGGTAACATGAGTGAGCTAACTAAAGTAACCATGAAGGACGAAGGTCCTCCATTTGATGTAAGTGATGATGAAAGTGTATGAAGATGCTCTAATAATGGTGGTATGGAAGATAATTATTGTGTTGGTGAATGAAGTCTAAGCACATGTGATGGATGAATGTATGATGAAGGTTGTAGCATCAAAAATGTGTCGTGTGACGAGATCTACGTGAGGGTGAGTGTGAAGGTGACGAAGATCTACGTGGGATAAATGAGGTGGTGATCTACATCGAGAGGTAGTAACTGTCCTAGGAATGGGCATATACCTATGCGTAGGACTAAAAATGTGGTGAGGCCATGTAGGTAATGTGTAAGTAGGTGAACTAGGCATAGATTTTTCTTGAGTAACATATAGTGTGATACGCTAGATGAAGTAGGTAGTGTGCTAGCCACTATGCGATAAGATGAAGACCATGGATTAGATGGAGGTACACCATCAATAGAAATAACCTGATTGTTGTGAATAAATTTAATTTGTAAATGATTTATAGAAATGATAGGCTAAGATTGAAGAATCCAATTGAGGCCGAAAAGCATGTCTTAGCCATTAACCGTGTTTCCAACAAGGAAATGCACAAACATTGTAAGAAGATGAACTATAACATGTAGTTTGATAACCCCAAAGGGTTTGTTGAAAGGGAACTCGGTTTTTATGCGGTATAAGTGATAGCATTAGGAAGTGAAATAGAGCATGCACTAACGAGCCATGTTGGGTCAACCTTAGTATTGTTGATGGAGGTTGAGCCAACATAAGCCTTGATATGTAAATGATTAGATATGAAATTTTCATGATAATCATGATCAGAGAAGAAAATTATTAGTGGCGAAGCATCGGTGTTTTCTACTAAGAAATATAGAGCTCCTAATCTAGGAGGTGGTATTGCATGATATTTATGATTGGAAGAAGTTTCAGATGTCTTTTTATCACATTGTTGAGATTCGTTGTTATATATCTTGAGTTTTCCCTGTTGTTGGTTGAGGAAGAGCTAGTAGATTATGGAAACTCTAATTTTTGTCATCAATTATATCTTGGACAATTTTACAAAGTTTGAGACATCTATTTGTAGAATGTCCTATGCATCGATGATAATCACAATGGAATTTCTCATTGTAGTTACTACCTTAAGGGCATGATGGGTTTAACTCGAGTGGTGGGGGAAGAGTAATAAGATTTATTTTGAGAAGTTGTTTCAATGTGAGATGTGTAGCCATTGGAAAGTTAGTAAACATGTGCCAAGCTTGTTGTGATTGATCCTATTTAGTAGGATTGACTGCATTGATGGTGATTTTAGCATCGGTTGGCTTAGTGGTAGATGGTTTGAATGGCGTCTTGTTTGGAAAATGAGTGGAGGACGAATCCTGTTCCTAATACTTAAGCTTGCTTATGGATAGGATTTTGGTCTCACAAAGCTTAAGAGTATGAAAAATTTGATCAAACGAAGGATAGGTTTCAAAAGAACACTCTCTTGGAGAGGTGGTAAAAGACTCTGAATTAACAAGTCCTAGAGCTCAGAGTTCACAAGTACATTTTTCATATTAGCTATATTGTTCTTACATCTCAAAACATAGTTAGTGAGGTGTTCATTTGATCCATATTAAAGTTGTGCTAGCTAAGAGTTAGATATCTTAGAGCCTATATTGATGGAGAAATGAGCAAGGAAGGCATTGAATAGATGGGTGAATGAAGTGACCGAGTGAACAAGTAGGTCGTAAAACCAACGCATCACATAATCATGGAGACTAATAGGAAATATTTTAGCTAAAAGAATATGATCACAAGAAAATCTAGACAAGCGACATGAAATTCTCTAAGATGTTCTTGCGGGTCACCATGTCCATTGAAAATGGGAAGATTAGGGGTGACAAAGCTAGGAGGAAGCAGATAAGTAGAGATGGTATGTGTAAATGGAGTATTCAACATGAGAAGGTAGAATCTAAATACATTGATGCATGTAAAGTAGCCTGTTGTAGCTTATGAATTTGAGCTTGAAGATCATGATAAAGAGAAGTTAAGTCTTGATTGCCAATGGATGAAACTTGTTGTATATGAGAAACTAAGGGTGGTGTAAAATTATTGGTAGTAGGATTAGTGATAGAAATAAGAATAGTAGAAATATGTGGAAGATTAGAAATAAGCAGTTGAGTAGCAATAGAAGTGGGTATGGCCACAAAAGCATTAAGTTCCACCAAATTAGTAGCCTCCTCCCAGAGCCACATGTAAGAGTAAGTCTAGATATTTTGGATGTGCAACAATATGATCATTAATAGCCTTAAGATGTTCTTTAGTAAAATCAATATGAGAGTGAGCCATGGCGAAGGAGAATAAACTCTATAATGGTAAATTATGAATGAAGAATCTAGAAGAGTGATTGATCAAGTCAAGTTCACCAAAATGATTAACTAAAATGTGGATAATATGCACTATAGTTAATCTAAGCTATAAAAAGTTGTAAATGTAGTAAATAAATGCAATAAAGAAGTATGTAAATGACCCAAGCAACTAATCTAATGAAAATAGAAACCCTAATGTGCAAGAGAGAAGAGGAAAGAACTTAGTTGAATAGGAGATGCTTGTAGGACTGTTTCGCAGAGGTGGTGGAGAAATCTGGAAGCAATAAGGATCGTGCGAAGCCCCAAAAGGATGGATTTGGGCTAATTAATCTGACCGAGTGCTTGGAGAGGGACCGGGTGCCTACAAGTGTTCTAGTCTGCAAAATATGCACCTGGTTTATGTAAAAGATATGGAACTAGTTTTTATAGGTTCGGAAAATGGTCTAAAACCCTCTATGTGTGTTGCATCAAGTTCGTCATACTGATTTAGATGTCATTGATATTCCAAGATGAATAGAAGACCTACAAAAGACCAAAAGGAGTATCAAAACCCTAAAAATAAGAATGTAAATGAATGGGTCGTATTGACCTCAACTACCACTACAATGGGCTTAATAACCGAGCGTTGCACTACATTTCAGAACCAAATGTAGTTCTAGTGAGTGTGTGCATATTGTGCCCTAGGTTCTCTTGTGTCAGTTGCACTTTGTGAAGTAGCGAGCAATAACTAGATGTAAAAATGTAATTGAGAATGTGTGCATGTAATAGAATAGAATCCTCCCCCTATGTTGTGTGTGATGCATATGACCTAGCCTTGTGCCTTGTGTTGGATCTATATGAATGCAAGTGATCTCCAATGTAATAGATGGATGTAACTCTAGATGGATGATAGTAGTGACTAGTGATTGGTCCCTCATTGTGGTCTCATAACTTTATATTTATAAGGTTATCTTGATCTAATTTCGTAATTAACCCTAAAATGGCCAACCACCAAAAAGATAAATATCTCAAATGGATAAAAAGAACCCAAAAAGTGGGAGGAAAGTGTGAAAAGGATCAGGGCACCCCCAAAGGTGTGACCACGACGCCCATGGGCGCCCCGAGTACTATTAGCCTGGGTGCTCCAGTCAAGGCTAAAATAATGTAAAGTGATGAAATATGATTGGGCATGTAGGTGTAAAAGGTCGGGAATGATGAAATAAAATAAGATAAGATGACCAAAATATGGGGCTTAATTATTACTTTCTTCACTCAAAACCTTCTAAATAGTAGTAGGAGATTGGGATTAAATAATGTCTAAAGTGCATGATTTTGTGTCTATAATGGTATTGTAAGATTTTAAATTGTACTTGTAATAGATTTTTAATGAAATAGTCATATTAGTGAACCTAGAGATGTAAGCACATTGGTGAACTCTTATATCAATCATTATGCATGGTGTTGATCTTATCTTTCTTGCATCTATTGTGATTGCTGATTTGCAAGGTTATTTAATTTGGGCATTTTGTAAGACTCGATTTTTTAAACTATTTAATAGTATGGGGCATGTTACAATTTATGGATCAAGTTTTTGGTAGCAAATTTAGTAGAATGTTGGATTGGCTTTTGTTATACATTTTTGATATCATATTTTCAGTGGTTTTAATTAAATTTGTGTAGACTTTTGGTCTTGTTGATCTTCCATTTGTAGTGTGTGGTTGTTCGGAGTACAAGTTGTTTGTAGAAAACAAGGAACCACGTGATGAGAGGGACATATGGATCTCTGTTGTTCTCACTTGCAAGATGATGGATAGGGAAATGGAATCCAAATCAATTAGAAATGGTCACAGTGCTTTGGTGAGTAAACCATATTGTGAAGATTTATTTTCTAGTATGATAATTGTATATGTTTTACACCTAATTGGTTATCGGTTGATTTTAGATTTGTAACTATTATTAAGAAATGTAGGATGCATTCTTAAAGTTGTTTAAAAATAAATAATTTTTTAACCTTTGCTCATAGGGTACATAGTTCTTAGTTTCTAAATGAAGGTAAAATCAATCCAACATTTCTTATCTATGAGAAATGACTATTTTTACACAATTGTGGTTTTCATATCCATGTTTAGAACACCTTTGTGTGGCTTGTTAGAAAGATATGCCTTGTGTTGGTTGGATTTTAAGTCGCTGAGTATGCCCAATGGAAGCACATAAAAACTAGAAACAGATTAGGAAATTCACCTTTCAACATGGTGAAGTTCCTCCACATTTAAGAAGGGCAATTCCCTTGTATGATAGGATTTTTTGTATTTTTGGTGATTTTAACTGGAAAGCACAAAGGGTAGAAAATTTGGGAAAGGAAAAAAGGAGAAAAGGGGAAAGAAGAGAAGAATGCAATAATGTAAGCATCCGGAAAGACTGATAAAATTGGGACACAAAGTTCTACAAATCTATCTATCAAGGATGGAAAGTTACTTCTTGGACGTAAAAGATTACCATACTTACAAAGTTGGAAAGTTGATAAAGAGAAGTACAAATTTCAATCTCAAGACTGCACAAATGGGAACTTTTATATCTAACATAAAGGCGTCAATGAACATGAAACACAAAGCACAATTTTTTTATCTCCTTCAAAACATGTTGATATGGCATAAAGTCTACGTACCCTAATAGCCAACACAAAGTCTGATCACCTAAGCATCAATCAAACTATGAAGGAACAACAAAATTAATGATTTAATCACAAGAAGAAGGATGGATTTTACAATTGTTAACCTTTAGCACAATAATAGAGAAAACATTGTATTCATGAGGGAAAATCTGTGTACACAAATTTACAACATCCTTATCCAATAGAGGAAGATAAATTAGCTCACCGAAAAAGTACCCTTTTACAATTACAACTCAACCTTTTATAGGAAGATTCTTTCAAAAGTAGTTACAAAACTACTTTTCCATCTAGTTCACCCTAAACTCGAGTTTATGTAACTTGAATTAAGATTACATCACCATTTAGACAAATTTGATATTTAATTAATTTGGTGAAAAAATTAATTAAATATATTTTAACATTTATTTTTGCATACCCAAATACAAAATTTACTTTAGTGGCACCAAATAATCCCATATTGGCATCAATGGTATTCTGAATATAATCAACAACTTGAGGATTTTGTCAGAAATTGCTACTTCAGATGAATTTGTACATGATGTAATGGATGGACTAACTAAACCATATCTTGAACCAAGCTCCAAAACCCTCTTATTCTTGAACAAGTCACCATTCAATATACAAAAAAATGTCACGACATTCTCCAATGGCCAAAGACAAACGATCCCTATGTTATCTATTTTTGTCATTGTTAAGAAATCTCAAAATCTTTGAGGTCAACATGATTTTATCATCTCTGCAGCAACACAATACTAATAGCTCTACAAGATGGTAAATTGTATTCAATAACCATATCTTTTGTCTCAGTTTAGGATAGTGTAAACTTGGTAGCATGTTTGCGGTCTTCCTCCTTAGGTATAACCATACAGTTTACAATCAAACCAAACCCACCAGTTGATTTTATTTGAAATTTGTTTTTCTTGTTATTTTAAAAACATTCACCTAATTATCAATACAAAGGCATTCTTAATTGGGGTCAAATCTCCATCATTTTACACTTATTCTAAAAAACATCATTACACATTCATGGACTTTGCAGGGAACGTATAATGAAGCTATGTTAATTTGACGTTTGGCCAATCTCATGCAATTTTAATGAATAAGATGACCCTGACAACATTATATCCAATTAACTTGCAAAATTATGATCCTTGAAGAAAACACAAATGACCTGGTATGAACGAGGAGAAAAGATTAGCGGAGGAGATGCCATCGTAGAGATGCATATGAGAGTGAAGATGTAGCTAATACTTCAATGTAAATGCTAGAGTTGTCGACCTCATTTCCTTAAAAAAAAAAATTAGAAGCTTCCTTATTTTGCTAAAGAATTTTTAAAACAATTCACGCGCATCCATGATTCTCCCCATGAGACATTTCTTTAATTTTTGCATTATTTATGAAGGATTTGAAATCTATACTAATTTGGTACCGTCACCTTTGAAATGTATGTATTCTGCAACTGTTCTCCCATATCAGAACTCATCAGAATGCAGGAAGGCCAGAGACATAAAGTATGACACCACGCTATATTTCTGTGAAGCTTTTTTTGGTTGAGAATACAACAAACTATTTCTACTTCATCTGTCGGTTCGGGCATTTAGGGAGACACAACAACATTGGAACATGTTCCATGAGTTCCTTATACAACCAATTTCATGGATGCATGATGTCCACGTAGTCTAATAATATCCCCATTTCCATGTCGTGTAATGCCTTTACAAATGTTGTTTCATACTGAATTTCGGATATCCTTCGCAACTCCATATCATCTTCAAGTTTTTACCTGATATATTGGATGATTGCTCTGATTTTATCTTGCTTATTTCTTTCCCACAATATCTCTACGTACTTTTCATTGCATGCAAAATCATTTTGGAGCCACCGTTGCTCTCATCAGTTTTCAAACCCAGGCATGAAACTATATCTGCAATCAAATGTGAAACATCACAGCTAAGGGGGATATGAAATCTTATTACAACTCGTTGACCTTGAGCAACACAATAAAATCAGAATGAATGTCCGCTTTAGAAAAAGATTGCTGCAAATGCTCTTCGACTGTTTCTCGCACCTGTCAAAAAAATGTTTTTCATGTCCACATCAAAATATCCTTCAAGGCCACCAAAATGTGTTATTTCTATAGTCGATATGTCTACATCTGAGAGACATTTTACAGTACAATACTCCTTTATTGTCTTAGTATCTTCATATATCTTGTCATTTATCCCTTCAGAAGTTGGTTCCCCATTTTCCATGTTGTCCTTGATTCTGAAGTCCTCATGCGGGTATCCTATATTATGGGTGGATTTCAATATAAAAGCTTATGATACTTTCTCTTCGTCTACACCAACCTTGTCACCTATAACAACAAATATTGAAAGTGTTGAAAGCAGACAATTTTTACCTGCCCAAATGTGTCCGACTCCATTTAGAGTTGTCATTTTTATTATTATCTAAATAACTTCTTTTGAATAACATCATTAATTCCTAGACACAACAATTGTAGAACCTTTTATTTTCTCAGCTAACAGTGTATTGAAGGTTTATTGAACGGAATTATGTAGCATGAAGACTTTAACCTTCTTTCTGAGGTCAGATGTCCTTGGATTTTTCCATCAAAAGGAGAAGTTTTCTTCATAACCACGCTAAAAACCACCATTTTCCACTCTACTGGATGAAATGCGGGGAACGAGAAGACATAAGAAACATTATGGTTGTTCCTTGAGTCACTAATTTTTCGGACTAGCTCTTACTAGATGTAGTAATGATAGAATTCCATAACACAACAGGAACAACATAACTGATCCTCAAGTTCCATCAACACCCAACTTTACCGCATAGAAACTCCTCCCAATGCTAGAATCGGATAGTTCGGGTGTTCGGCGAACAAGCAGAAATTGAGAATATTTCCAAATGTGCCTGATTTTCTGACTTCACCGATTCCCTTCAATTTCAATTTTGCACATTATTTTTAACACCTTTATCGAAAATTTCTTCATTCCTTTTAAGCGTGCCACCTGGAAAAGAAAAATCAAAATCTCAAAATGAGATTATTTGATCAAATGGAAGAGTGGACAAAAATGGGGACCATTAAAAATGGTGTTTAATAATTAAACGGTAGTGAAGATCAAATGATGCTTAGAGTTATCCCAGATAAACCAACCCAAATCATAATCAAGGGAAAACATCTCTTGACCAAAAGAAATGGAGTAAGATGATTTCCTGGCCATAGAGTATTAAAAACTCATCATACGAGATTAGATGGAAAAGTTTCAGATAGTCTAATTTTTACTGTCTAGGGATAAGACTTGGATTAATCTTAGCACAAACAAGACATAGCTTGAACTCCATAATCTTGGGGTTTGAAATAGACCAATGCCTTATCGAAAAGATAAGGCTTAACACGAATATAGGAGACATTCTCAACACTCTGTTGCACCAATGGAACACACATAGAGAAATAGAAATGGAAGAAAGCCAAAATTGTGAAAGTATGTACAAAGGAAGGAGTATTTACATAGGGAAAGAGAACGTAAAAATTTTAAACAAACCCAAAAACAAGCTAAGAAAAGTAAGTACCTTTATGAAATAGCACGCTCAAGGAGGTATGAGGCATCCAAAAACTAATATGAACAACTGGGCACACCATTTTTTTGTGGGATCATTACGTGGCTTGAAAATAAAAATGGAAGCAAGTATACCATCTACATAATGATATTCTATTATAAAATTACCCAGTTCCGGTGAAGAGATGAGTATCTTCTGAAACTTCTACCTTTATGACCATGAGGAAGTGGACGAATGGAACCGTAAAGGCTTGTATGACCCTTGATTGTTTCCATGCTGATTTTTGCAAACCACTAAACCTTGAAAACTAGATTCAAGAGAAGTATTGATCCGTATAGTACCAACTTCCTACTTCAACAAAGTGTTGATGACCTCTATTTGAGGATTGCAATAATCATTACAACACATATCATGAGGATCATGCACTTACAAAAGATCTTCCTTATAATCAATTTTAAGAGGAATTGGGAAGTAAGAAATGACCAATTTATCATCTTCATTTTATTCTATTTCTACAACTTCCATCTTGTCCCTGGAAAACAAACCTGCTATTTTTTGTAAAATCAACACTCTTACTTTCAATTTCCAAAAGATATTGATCTTCGGGCACAAACTACATTGCTGATTTGTCTTCATGATTAGTAGGGAATTCAACAGTTGTGAGACTAGATAAAAATTGATCAACAATAACATCCTCTTCCTCTTTCTTACATTCTAAAGAATGGGTTGAAACATGACTGATGCAATCATTATTGTGAAGAAAATATTCCAGACATTGATTTCCATTATCTGTTTATTTTGAGAGATTGCAAGGGTCTCTTGTGTGCTTATATCATCAACAAATATGATAGGGGAATGGTGAGATCATTGACTTAATTTTTTTCATGTTTAGAAACTTGTTTATCATTAAAATAATTTAAAACAACAAGAGGGTCATCAACAATTACCTTGGTTTCATTGTCTTGAAGTTCTTCCAACATAAGAGAGAGATTAGATTTTTCCATGTTTTCATGATGAGCATCAACCTCCACCAGCATAGGATCATTTATTTCAAAACAAGGACATTCACCCCGATGTATGATATATCTTCTAAAAACTCCATTTTGGGTTGGAATGGAGCCTCAAGTTGTTTGTCTTCTTCATCATTTGAAGGAATATCAAATTGACATGCACTAGGTGGAGCAACAAGAAGACATTCATTGGTGAAGTTGAAGTAGCATTGAGGAATAAATACCTTGCAATGTGAAGAATCATCATGAGTAAATTTTGGAACTTGAATGTTTTCCTCCTCGTTATGATGTGTCTCGGACTCCACCGATTTTTCTTTAACTTGTTTTTCCTTCTCACGTGCCTGCGACTTCCCCGTATTGTATTTGTACTTATTTCATAAACCGCATAGACTTTTGATCATCTACAAGTGAAATTTCATTTTCTTTCCTTTTACAACACTCTTGAAACTTAAGCCACAAATATTTAATTACTAGATTGTTAAATATAACAATTTTCTCCAATTTTTCCATCCTTTCATATACTCTTTGTTTCATTTTGACAGATAATATAGGTGCACTAGTGGCTTTCTTGTTTTCATATGGAATATTATAAGATTCTAGAAATGTCTTTCTTACTTTCTTATGTTCAACAAGTTACAGAAGTGTTTGTGACTTTATACCTCCATAGAAATTCTATAGAAATTGGGCGCGTTATGGATTGTATGGAGTTTTTAAAATTTAATGGGGATATCTCCATATTCATCCCTATTATTGTCACTTTGTCACTTAGGTCATAAACCATCTTACTATTATTATAAAACAAATAATTCTAATAACATTGCTAGAAGTAAGAAATTCAACAATAAAAAGAAGAATAACAATTAGAATCATGTTAAAAAACCAAGCTAACAATGTTGAGCAAACTATTTCTCTTTATACTACTTTCCCAGCCTTTAATGACAATTAATGAATCCTTGATAGTGGTTCCTCTAGAAACATGACCTATATTCATGAAATTCTTTTAGATGTTGTGGAATGTCATGAAAATATATATCTAGGTGATAATTCTGTTATTAGGTCTGAAAGTTATGGAAATGTTAAGTTAGAAAATGAAACTATTAGAAATGTTTTATTTGTTCTTAGCTTAAAGAAGAATCTTTTATCTTGTTCTCAACTAACTAAAGAATTTTTTTGGTGAAATAATTTGTGTGGGAAAATTATTGGTTTCCTCCAACAGTCATGGGGCTAATACCCTCCTTCGTGTGTATGGGAGGCTCCCAATATTGAATATAAACTAGTCTAAAGTTGTGGGTGGTTGTAAATTTGGGGATCACATAGGAACACTCCACTAAACCTATAGAAAATGTTTGTATAAGGTACAAGGGAGGAATTTGCAGAGAAGAGATGTAAAGAGGAGTTAGGGAAATAAGGAGAGAGAGGGTTACTATTGTGACTAGGCTTATATGGTTCACATAAAATAACCAAAGTAAGTCCACATTCAATTAGAATAACACAACAATGCAAACAACGATAAGATCAACAACTCATAGACATTGAATTCCATTGACTCATTTATCAAAGGCGAAGACACGTTTCTTGGTTTTACAAGATTTTCATGTACGTAAAGTTGGAAAGAGAGAGTAGAGGAACATAAGATAAGAAATAGAAGAATTACATATTTTATTTCTTGATGTAGAAGTGGTAATCTCAACAACATATATTCAATCAAAAATTTCCAACCCTTTGTAATGGATAAGTAATTCCAATTTGTAGCTTTACAAATAGACTCTTCATCTACTCCCCACATGACTCTTTACCTATCCTCATCACTTGTGACATTTTATCTTCCTAGGATGTGAGTCTTTTTCTTATTAATGAAAAAGAATTCTTACAATGTTAAATTGAGGGTCACTTAATTGAATAGGATGAAATATAAAAAAGTAAATTTTGAATTGAAAATTAGAATATGGAGAGACAGAGAGAGAAGGGATTGAATTATTTGATGAAGATGAATCTATGTTAATATACATTTGAGGAAATGCTTCATGAATGATAATCTTGACTTCTAATCACCTATTGAACTGAAGCACTGAGATTATGCTTCCTCTTATTGTGAGATACTCCAAAGTGTTGAGTAAGTGTTTAGAAACATTATTACAAGGAATTTCAAAGTGAACCTGGGATGACCATTGGCATCACCCATGATGATCCTCTCATGTCATGCTACTTATTACTATCACCTTAATGACTTGAATTCAGATGCTTCAACACCCCATAGGCTTCATGATGTTCATGATTTCACTTACTACCTAAGTGATCATATGTGGAATTAGAAAACTCAAATTACTCCTTTAATGAGATGTAGAGACAATAAAAAACATTGAATTAGTGTTGAAGAACATTGTTATGATATACGCAATGCGACAAAAACATGATGGTTTTAATAGCGGGGAGCTAGATCATAAGGATCACTTTCTCGTTTCTCTAGATCTTTATGTACAAACCTAAATCGACTACGCAATGTCACTACCAAAATTACATCGTTTATCGTCTTTCCCATCAATTTCATTATAATTAGTTATTTGCTTTGCTAATTAACTAACATTCCCTTTATCTTGGTCAATTAACGACACTTCATTAATTAAATAGCATTTCCCTTCATTCTAGATGCCAATTAACGAAACTTTGTTAGTTATCATCCTCTTTTAATTAAATAGCATTAATTAATCAAGCCTTTGTAATCTTCTATTTAACAAAAATCCCTCTTATTGGTTAAATCCCCTTTCAAATCCTCCAAATTCTATCAAATTCCTCCTAAATCACCTCCAAATAGATTTCTAAGCTTATTTTGACTTATTAATTAATCCTAGTTGATTAATTAAATCACCTCCAACTCCCATGAGTTTCTAATTCTAATCAATTCCCTCTAATCATGTTTATCCCTTATAATTCAACTTTATCTTTTATCCCACATTCACTATGAGGTTGTAGCTTCTCCCAAATTACAAAACTATAAATAGAACCTAGTATGCCCCTCTCAAACTTACACCACACTTTATTAGTGTTAATATTAGCACATGATAAGAGCATTCTCCACCATTAAAGAAGCTTATTGATCTTGTACCCATTTATCCTCTCTTTGCAAAGAGTAGTAAAGGAAGATACATACATGGCCATTAAGCCATATTGGTGAGATCATTTCCTCTTCTTCGAGATAGCCATCCTTTGATCTCATTATAATCATAGTAGAAACTATTCTTTAGAAATCATATCAAACTCAGCAAGAAATGGCTTAGTGTTTTTAAGTTTAATTTGGATGCATTAATTAGTTTTTGTTCTTGCATAGCTTTATAATGATGTTTATGTTAGATTAGCTTTGTTATTGGAACTAATCGGTGTTAGTTTCTATTAATTATCTTAGTTTCTTTATCATGCATACATATGGCATGCTTGGTGGGATAACTCTTTTGTCTCATGCACATTTTCTCAAGTTTTTGTAGTTTAGTTTCATTTTTTGCTTACTAACCCTCTTTTTAGCACTTATTGATAAATCTTGTATTTCTTAACTTGTTTTTTTGAGTTTGCATGTGTTGAGTGTTCCTTGCAGGTGTAAGGGAGGTGAGGTGCTACCAAATTTGAAGCTAATCAACAAAAATTTGAGCTTTTTGACATTTTTTAGTCAAAATCTTGTGTTCTTGAAGTCAAATAGGTCCTCACACATTTTTTCATTGAAACCGGTGCATTTCCATTGAAACTAACTTGTTTATGTTGAAACTAGCATATTTCCGTTGAAAATGGCACGTTTTCATTGAAAATGGCACGCTTTCATTAAACCGACACATTTTCATTAAAACTCGCATGTTTCCATTGAGATTGGAATATTTCTATTGAAGGTAGCACGTTTCTATTCAAACCGTGTGTTTATATTGAACCCAATGTGAAACTATTAGCCTTGATGCGTTTACATTAGCCCTATCTTCCAGAGGCCATAAATTTTGCTCCCAAACTTGAAACGGCTCTATTTTGTTACGTTAGAAAGGTATTGAAGTAACCTATGCAACGAAAACATAAATTTAGGATTTATACTTACGGAAAAATTATGGTTTTCTTTATTAGAAAACTAGTAATTTTCTTTGCATGTTATATTCATTTTATATCAACACCATGTATGCTCTTCTCTTGCACTTTTGATCTACCATGAGAATCATATTTGGATATGATTATGGACATTTTTAGGCACATGTCTAAATACTTTAATGAATGTTGTATTTCCATGTTTTTCTTAAATTAGGCTAAAGTTGGTGTATGCCCTTCTCTTGTATCTTTTGGTGATCTTGATAATTAAAAGCAATTTTTTCTTCTTTTCTAACATTTACATTAACTTGGAAATTTCATCATTTATTTTTCTTACGAGAATGAATCTTTTACAAAGAATTTTTCAAATTCATTTTGTTTAAGTTTGTCCATTTCTATTTAGTTGGATCAATCATTATGTATGCTCTTCTCTTGCATCTTTGGACGATCTTGAGAATCAAAAGCAACCTTAGTCCTCTTTATATGGGAAACTACTAAATATTTTATGTGCAGGACCTAACACTTGTCAAATACTTAATCAAAAATATTAACGACACTTTATACAAGTTGCCTATGGTGTGATAAACCACATGTTTTATCAAAGATATAAAAACACACCATTTCATTCAAAACATTGTACTTACAAGTTCGATAATTTCTCAAACCTATCCTTTTTAAACTCGTGGGAAATATCTTGGCATAATCCATAAAAATCATTATGAGGATTACCAAAGAAACCCTAAAGTATTCCACACCTAGAGGGTAACGGTGGATGAAACAGGAAGTTCCCCACTACCCTCTTGACTAGAAATACGCATGAGGAATTATTCAAGTTGTCTATATGAGGCCCCATTAATTAATTTTACTATGGGGTAATGGTCCTTTAAGGAGTTATCTAGTGAAGCGTATCTCTCTTATAAAAGTATTGGTGAGTGTTGAGAACAAAATACTAGGCAACATTTGACATTGGGGCCAACTTAAATATATCCAATCATGTTTTGAATAGCCTTCAAAAGAAAAACTTCTTCAAATTCATAACCTTGTTAGTCGAATAAGGGAAGAGTTCATTGATATTTTCACCATGTGTTATTCATCATGAAACTTACAGAGAAAAATGTTGTCCTAGGTTCTACCTTATTATAAAACAAGGTGAAACTCTGCCAAAGTTACGCCACATATTTTTCATCACCACTTGTATTATCTCCCTTTTTCTTGTTGACATTTTGGGTCAAAAGAGAGAAACATATGCAAGATCTTGCCAAAAAAATAATTTCCACCACTTTTGTATTCACTTATATAGCCATGTTATGGCAAGGAGTATAAGTGTTGAAAATGTGCTGGTACATCCTCATGTTTTGGTAATAATTTTCTTGATACCTATATCAAATACGTCTCATTGTAGTTAGGTTATACCATCATTGATTTCCCCTTGAGTTGTTACACTTCTCGCATTATACCAATACATTTTTGATACTTACATCTTGTTTTATAAAACTTGATATAAGTGTCCCAATTGTATTATTACACTACTCGCATCAAGTTTAAACTTCTTATTATACTTAGATCTTGTTTTTATTCAAACATTGCCTTGAGTTTTGGAAGGTGTTGTAGTTACATTGCTCACATCATATCAATACCATTTTGATACTAACATCTTTCTTTTCCTAAAATCTTGATTAAAGTATCCAAGTTGTATTGTTGTCTTTGCTTGTATTTGTAGGCTCCATTTTTAAAAACTTGGACTTTTTTTTATTTAATGCATTTACTTATACCTTGAATCAAAATCACTTCAACCCCTTTTTAATGCTTAAGTCTTGTTTATTCCAAACTTGATTTAAGTATTAAAATTACATTGTCATCGTCAACAAAACAATATTTGAGAAAAAATCAGACATAGGGAATAACTTCTTTTCAATTGATCCTTTGTTTGGAACTTTCTAGATTTTCCTTGGTGCCTTTCATCTTACATTTTCATCTCCTTGTAAAAATCTTTGTATCCATTCATAATTTTTGTGTTGTTTGATTTTTCCTTGATTCTTTGTGATTCTTTGGACTTCTTTGTGATTCTTTGGGATTCTTTGTGGCAATTATAGTTCTCACGTTACTTAATTTTGTCAAGAATCGTTATAGTGTTTGAAAATTTTCTAGTTAGTTGTCGTTATGTTTCCTGAATCGACATGGAAATTCCTTCTATTTAAAGGAGTTCAATCATACAATCTAGGTCTAGGAATTTGTTCCCAATGATGCCAACCATGATTGACTATTGCATGGTTCCTCACACTTATGATAATATGGAACCTAGGTTTTAGAATTCACATCAAAATATACCCATCATAACCAAACCTCAATTGGTTATTTGCACTAGAGAACTCGTTTGATTACCCATTTCCCCACCTTCATCTCATAGTCGGTGGTATGATTCTAATGCTTATAATCCATGTTATTCTTCTGATTCCCCTCATTCTCCTGATTATTTTGATCCATATTATTATTTTTATTCCCCTCAGTATCTTGAGCCTCATCCAATCAAATTTATATTAAGGAATAATCAGTCACCTCAACAACATTTTCCTCCTCTAAGGATCTGTGTCACCAAAAATTCTCCCCATCATTCATCTAATTCAACTCTTGAGTCATGGTCCTCCCTTTCTCCACAGGACCCCCTTTATCAATCACCTCAATGATGTCTTCCTCCTTTGAAGATCCATGTGACTCCAAGTTCCTCCAATCAAACATCTAATTTGACTCTTGAGTCATGGTCCTCCCTTTCTTTACAGGACCCCCTTTATCATTTGCCTCAACAACGTATTCCTCATTTGAAGATCCATGTGACTCAAAATTCCTCTAATTAATCATCCAAGTCAACCCCTATGTCATAATCTACTAACTTTCTATGTGATCCTCATTTTCTACCTGCACTATGTCATCTTCTATAAAAACCAATACCAATATATTCCAAATCCACATCTTCTTCAACTCGCGAGGCATCCAAATCCAAATCTACTCCTTCTCTTAATTCATCTTCTTCTATCAATAGAAATACAATCCCTCTTTGGCCCCTGGGTCATTTCGATCATTTCTTATTCTATCTTCATCAACCTTCTAAAGATTGATGTTTACGTCCATGTCAAACCATTCAAAATAAACAATGTGTTAAGATATCTTTTTGAAGCACTATCCAATTCCTTTATGGGCGTAATAAGGTGAAACCTTCCCCTCATCTATGTCATCAAACATCTTCTAAATATTCCATACTTGTTGGACCTATTTCTTCTAATCAACATGTTATAATCAAACAACAACAACCCATACCAATCAATTTCCTTCAGAATGAAGAAGTGATCGAGATAATTAGTCGTTTGTACTACACCACCCCAAAGAGGGAAAATTTAGACACCTAAATCCAACTATGCAATTTCAGTACTAAAATTATACCATTTATCATCTTTCCCATCAATTTCATTATAATTAGTGATTTACCTATAAATAGCTAACATTACCCTTCATCTCAATCAATTAATGACACTTTATTAATTAAATAACATTTCCCTTCATTATGGATTCTAATTAACAACACGTTGTTATTTATAATCCTCTTTCAATTAACTATCATTAGTTACTCAAGCCTTTTTAATCTTCTATTTTATCAATAAACCCTCTTATTGGTTAAATCCCCTTTTCAAATCCTCCAAATTCTATCAAATTCCTCCTAAATCATCTCCGAATAGATTTATAAGCTTATTTTGGCCTACTAATTAATCCTAGTTGATTAAATAAATCATCTCCAACTCCCATGAGTTGTTAATTCTAATCAATTCTCTTTAATCATGCTTATCCCTTCTAATTCTATGTTAACTGTTATCCCACATTCACTAGGATTGTAGCTTCTCCCAAATTGGAAAGCTATATATAGAACCTAGTATCCCCATCTAAAACTCACACCACACTTTGATTAGTGTTATTACTAGCACATAATAATAGCATTCTCCACCATTGAATAAGCTTATTGATCTTACACCTATTTATCATCTCTTTGCAAAGAGTAGTAAAGGAAGATCCATAAATGGCCATTAAGCCATATTGGTGAGATCATTTCCTATTCTTGGAGATATACATCCTTTGATCTCATTATAATCATAGGAGAAACTATTATTTAGAAATCATATCCAACTTATCAAGGAATTTCTTAGTGTTTTGAAGTTTAATTTGGATGCATTAATTATCTTTTGTTCTTGCATAGCACTATCATGATGTTTATGTTAGACTAGATTTTTTATTAGAACTAATCGGTTATAGTTTCTATTAATTATCTTAGTTTATTTATCATGAATACACTTGACAATTCACTTCTATGACCAAGAGCCAACTCCATGATGCTCAAAAATTTGGTGCTTTTCTTTCTCTTACAAAGATGGGTCTTCATCATGTGGGTGAAAGGATTACCCTTGAGTGAAATTCTTATCATGTGGCCACCTGTTGGAATGGAATGAAGTGATGGAAATATCCTTCCTTCTTGAGGCATGATCACACTAAAAGGTTTTAGGTGAGTGTTTAAGAACACTACCAAGTTGTTGGAAGCAAATAAAACCGAGATGATTTCCCATTTTTGTGACTATGATGCTCTAAATGAAGATCATTCCCTTTTTCCTTTCTTATCTCCAGGATATTATCTAAATAGAATCATCCTTGAATGAAATCAGCTCATACACCTCCTACTCAAATGTTTCTCATGGGAATGGATGATTTCCTAATTCTTCATACACAATGCTACTTGATTCCTTGGACTAGATCTTCCTAGCTTGTTCTCAGTAAAGAAGGTTTAAACGCTGGTATAGTTGGGGTATTAAGATCACAAACTTACTCCTTAAGTTTCCCATTTCATCTTTTCACATGATGAATCCTTCACTTTCCTCACCAAGTATGGGTGAAAACATATTTACGGTGATTAGACATCCTCTTTCCCAATTTCTCTTTATGGAGATAGGATTCCTCTTCCGATAGTAAAAATGATCCCTAAATATAAAATTGAAGGAATGAATGAGAATTAGCTTTATGTTTTTTCCCGCACACACACTAAAACACTGCAAACTATACCTCCTATGACTTGCAAGATGTGAGCTCATTATCAAGCATGGATCAAGTTTTTAGAAACACTTCGCAAGGTATGAATTGTTTGAGATGAATTCCTTCCTCACTCACAA
Source organism: Taxus wallichiana var. yunnanensis (assembly GCA_018340775.1). Lineage (NCBI taxonomy): Eukaryota > Viridiplantae > Streptophyta > Pinopsida > Cupressales > Taxaceae > Taxus > Taxus wallichiana. Next base: position 487,618,249 of record CM031237.1, read on the forward strand.
GTGATCTTCTCTCATCATGATTATGATGATCATATTCTTGATGAATTTGAATTTCAATAGATCTCTTGACTCTTTTCTAACCTCATAATGTTCCTAGTTTCACCTTTTATGCCTTGATGTACTCTAATATTCTCCTTGACACAAATGTGATCTTACAGAGGGTTAAGTTTCTTATTTGAGACATGAGACATATTATTGACCTCATGATAGGACAAGAAGATGTTATTTTTAGCAATGTTTTACTATTTTCACTTCTTGATATCTTGCAAAAAATGTCTAGCATGACAAAATATTTATTTTGTGATTGTTTGCTCCATTTTTTGGGTAACTTTGCCCAATAGATATTTGGAAAATGAAAAAGGATTTTCTTTCATATTTCTATTGTGGCTTGGAAACAATTAAGGGAGGTTAGAAGGGTTTTCAAAATCACTTTACATATTTAACATGGTTTGGTTTGTGAGGGATGGAACTCATCTTGTTTTCATGTGTTTTTCAGCTCAATTTTCAAGAAATTTGGCTCATTGAGTACATCAATTGAGGCAAGAAAAAATTATTCTCGATTTTTTTTTCATGATGAAGCTACAGTCAAAATTTTGTGGCAATCAGGGTTGGTATTTTTAATTTATGATAAAAACAAGATTTTGATGACTATGGTGCAAAAGATTTTTTAGGTGTTTGAACAAGGTGAAATATATTTAAAAACATTTTTATTGCCTACCAAAGATTCACTTAAATTTTGAAGTACATGTTTTATGATTTTGAGTTGTGGTGAGTGAGAGAGAAGTTTGAATGAGTTTTATGAAGTTATGACCATATTGACCATACTTGACCATACTTTGAACTTGGGTTAAAATGGAGTGAGTGAGAGTTAAAAATATATTTTTATGGTGAAAATGGATTTAAGGGGAAACAAAGGGACCCTTGTATCAATATTTATACAAATTGTGGCATTGGAGTGAAGGTGAGTGAGATGGAGGAGCTAAGCAAACACCATGCGGATCTAGGATAGGTCACATGAAAGACTAGAAGTTAGGGCATGAACATGGGAAAAAAAAATTGTCCCCCTTATCCCCTTTGTGAGAAATGGATATAAAGTTCATAAAATGGTTCCTTGGATCAAGGTGGTGACATGTGGAACTATGGAAAATTGGCTAAGGATGGGTTTTCACTCACACTTCTCCATAACTCAACTTAGACTCAACCCAGGTTGACTTAACTGCACATGGGTGGTTGGAGAGTTGAAAATATGTCTTAGGGCACATTAAATTTTCCCTATTGTCTCCTTGGGTGAAAATTTAAAAGAGGTGGAACAATGTGTGCCTTACTTTAAATGGAAAGCCAAGTTTTGCACCGACTTACCTAAAATAGCCTGAAAGCATGAAATATTTACCCTGCAGAGGCTTATGATGGCCTTTGGACGTAAAATTTTATATGAGTCTGACTCCAAAAGACATTATAAGACCAATTACATGGGTTTTAGACCTTATATCTTCCTGAAATTCCAAAAATGGTCCCTTTTTTATTAGGACAAAGTGAGGTACACATGTAAAGTTTGAACTGCCTCAAAGAAATCATCGACCTTTAGATGAAATTTGATGCTTCCAAAATTTAGATGATTCTTTAATATTTCCATTGAATAATTATTTTCCTCATAAATCCTTATGGATCTCTTAGAATCAGCTAGAGAAGTCTAGATTCACAATTCCTTACACCCAGAAAAATCCGTGTTTGCACAAACCGCCCCGAATCACCACATATTTTCTAAATATTCATAAAAAAATTATTCCAACACCTAACAGGATATCAAATACTACCTTCGAATGTTTATGAACTTTTCAAAACCCTCTCGAGGGATACACATGCCCGAAATGGCCAAAATTGGCCTTTTTAGGCCTATCAGAGAACTAGTCTTCTGTTGCACTTCACTGAATGAAATAATTGACCTTATCACATCATTTTGAAAAATTTTACATGTTCACCCAATGTAATAGGAATATTTTTAGGGGTAAGGTGACCATTTCACAATAGGCAAGATGACCAAGAGAGGGATTCAGGAAGATTTTGAAGCATGTTTACATTTTGTGGCTTGGTTGTCATGATGAAAATTTTACATTTTTGGGATAGTTAATTTACATGACAACAAAAATTTAAAGTTTTTTTATTCAAAGATATATGGTATGTAAATAATGAGCTTGGTAATGTTTTTTCTTCTAGCATCTATAAAAATAGTTTATATATCATTGATGAATTTGTGTCTTAATCTTACTTTTTCCCTTCTTCTTGTAATGATATTCAATAATGACATAAAATGTTTGGGCATGTGAAATTTAAGAGTTTGTATGAAATTTCTCATCTTAAACTTTTGATAGGTCTTCCTAAGATGAAATCAGACCATGGATCTTATGAATTTTTTTCTATGGTAAGCAACATGTTGAGCCATTTCATAAACATCATGAGTCTAATTCCTATAACTTGCTTGAGTTAATCCATAGTGATGTAAGAGGTACTTTGGAATTTACCTCTCTTGGTGGAGCCTTGTATGTTGTATTTTCATTTATGAATTTTCTAGAATGACTTGGTCATATTATATTAAGAAAAAGTCTGATGTTTTGTCTAAATTTCAAGAGTTTAAATCCCTAGTTGAGAACATGGCTAATCTGAAAAATTAAAAGAATAAGAACTGATAATGGAGGTGAGTATGTTAATAATAAGTTTTATGAGTTTTTTGTGTCTTATGGAATTCAAAGAGAGTTAACAACTCCATATTCCCCACAGAAAAATGGCATAGTTGAAAGGAATAATATAACCATAATAAAATGGCCAAGACTATGCTTCATGTGTCTAAATTTCCTAAAATTATATGGGCTAAAGCCATGAACATTGTTGTCCACATTCTAAATAGGGTTCCTACTAAATTCTTGCATAAAACTACACCTCATGAAGTATGGACCAAACAGAAACCTAATATATCTCATTTAAATATATTTGGTAGTTTGCTTCCCTTCTCATTCCTAAAGCTAAAAATAAAAAATGGATCCTACCTCCTATCCTTAGATATTTGTTTGGTGTGGAGGCTGCAAAAAATGATTAAGAGTATATGATCCATGAAAACATGATATCATAGAAAATAGTTATGTTCATATTCTTGATAAACCATTTTATGATCCTACATATCTTCCCTCCTTTGTTTCTCATGAGTCTAAAACCCTAGAGATTAATAACCCTTCTCTACATAATATGTAAATAGAATTTCAAGAGGATGATCTTCCTTCTTGAGAAATTATGTATGTCTATATTGAGGGGGAGTCTTCACAATCTATGTATCAATCTAGAATTCTTAAATGGGCTCAAAATTATTTTCTAATTCTAAACTTAATAATCTGATAAAGATGACCCGCATGATCAAAGATATTTATCATGCCTTGTCAACTTCATATGAGGTTGAACCTTGATCCTTTGAATAATCAAACCTATATGAAAGGTGGATTGAAGCTATGGAAGCTGAATACAATGCTCTAATCAAGAATAAAACTTGGGAACTAGTCCCTCTTCCTCCTAAAATAAGCATTGTAGGATCTAGATGGTTGTATAAAATCAAGTACAACTCTATTGGTAAGATAGAAAAGTTCAAGGCAAGATTAGTAGCTAGAGGGTTTACTCAAAAACCTAGTTTAGACTATGTTGAAACCTTTTCTCCTATTTCCAAAATGAGCATTGTTATAATTCTTCTAGCTTTGGCTTCTCAATATGGATGGGAAATCAATCAATTGATGTTAAGAATGATTTCTTAAATAGTGATTTGAAAGAAGAAATTTGCATGCATCAACCTAAAGGGTTTGAAGAACCTGGTAAGGAATTATTTGTGTGTAATCTTAAAAAATATTTGTATGGTCTTAAACAAGCTCTTAGAGCTTGGTATAATAAGATAAATAGTTTCTTTCAAGATCATGGTTTCAAAATTGGTTTGATGACAATGATTTGTTTATAAAATATAAAAACAATAATTTTATCATTATTTTCTTATGTGTTGATGATATCTTGATTACTAGTAGTGATAAGAATCTAATTATTAAAATCAAAGTGAAGTTAAGATGACATCTTTAAATGACTGATTTAGGTCTATTGAATCATTTTTAGGCATGATTATTTGTCAAAATCACAAATCTATTAGTGCATCTCAAGCACAATATGCTTCTAACCTACTTAAAATATTTAACATGATTGATTGTAAGCGTGTCTCTATTCCTATGGAGTTTGGTGTTAAATTAGATTCACAACTTGCATGTGATAAATTTAATCATAATCTATATATAGAGCTTGTTGGTTGTTTTATTTATTTAACTATCACTAGGCATGATATATCCTATGCAGTTGAAATTGTTTCTATATTCATGGAGGATCCTTATGAGGACCATTAGAAAATGGTAAAAATTATTCTAAGGTACAATAAATTATGGTTTGTATTATTCTTCTAGTAATGATGCAAATTTATTTGGTTATTGTGATTCTAACCATGTTGGTGACATTGTGGATAGAAAATATACTTCTAGATATGTTTTCAAGTTGGGTGTAGGTGCAATCACTTGGAGTAACAAGAAGAAACCAATAGTATATATCTCTTATAATAAAGTAGTGTAGCACCACCATGGTTTCACTATTGTTGTTATAAGAATGATACGACAAATGGTTTTGTTATTTTCTCGTATCAATAATTAATGTGAACCTTGATGTAAACAGGTAATCGAGATAACATGAATAGGCTAAGGATGAGCTCCTTAGATCTAAACCATGTTAATTCTGGGGCCTACCTTAATGATAAACTAATTTTCTAAGGGGACATTATGTCGTTTGTGATGTAGTATGTAATGAAATCCTTGGTGTAAATTTATGCCTTGAAAGTGATTAGTGATGTTGTTGCTCATCTCTAATAAATTGTTAACATTATAGCTTTTAACTAAGTTATGTTAAGGCTTTGATATTCTCTTAGTTTGCTTGATGACCAAAACTTGGAATATGATTAAGAATTCCTTATGACTAATTATTGGTCTTTAGCATACCACCCTATAGTCTACCAAACCTAATACTACGGCAATTGATTTTCATGAATGAAGGACTAAAGTTGTGTAGTCAAGGACTTAATTATTGTAATTAAAGGTATTAGTCCCCATAAAGCACATACAAAACCTTGCATGATAAAAGTTAACATTATTATTGTTATATATTACAAAGGGGGAAACATGCAAAGTCTAAATAGTTAAATAACTATTATTGGATATTTCTTAACTCCAAATAAGCAAAGGTCAATCTAATTTTTTTGTTTGGTTCCAAACCTAACTTATGAACCTATTGTTTAAGGAGCTATGTTTGGGCATTTCCTTTGATATTAAAAAAGAAGACATATAAAGGAGGGCATTCAAATTTGTTAAGTTCTTAGGATATTATATGTTCTCTTAATACCATTATATAAGCTATGGTTGTTGTTCAAATTGAAAAAGGGGGTGAGTTGGCACCCCACCACCTTAGTATATGTACTAACAGTTCATTTATTGTCTTATTTATTAATCCCCACCAACCAATTTTTAAAGTGGAGATAATTTGGTTTAACTAAGTTCTAAGTACATTGCATGGCATGAAATGTGGGACTTCACTAAATTTGAATGATAAATCAGTTGGTTGGATAAACATGGCGGGAAGCTCAATGGACTCCTACATTAATGGCATTTACTATGCATTGAAAGACCCACCAACCTCGAGGAAATGCAAGGATAGTTCAAGGAAACAAGGTGGTTTGTGGTTGTTGATTCATTCTATTGCGAGATTTTTGTAGAAGCTCTACATGCAAGGAAAAATCAAACTAACTATTTTTGAGATGTTGCATGTTGAAAGAAATAGTGATTCGATGGGTAGTAGTGTCTCCTAGACTCAATAAATATTGTGAAAATGTTATGTTTTGTTGGATGATGGAATTTACTTCAAGAACTGGGATTTTTAGATGATCTCAGTAAACTCTCTACTTTGGAATCATTTACGTAATCACAATTAAATGTTGTTTTTCTACTTTTGATTAGAAAATGATAGAGATAACTAGTTAATGAATTTTGATTATACTTAGAATCAACAATTTATAGAAAATGGAAGAATATAACTCATAAAAACCAATAATTTTTATCCTAGAAACCTCCGGAGGAGGAAAACCATTTAGGAAGGGCGAATGATATTTCTTTCCACTTTTATTGGCCAATTTAATCAAGTACGAAATTTACAATAAGTATGAAAGAGAAGTAGATAATATCTCACACTTCCTCCCAATTACTTGCTTACTCTACCTCAACACTCCTTTCTTCTACAAACACAATTCTAGCACTAAGAATTTCTTGTTCACTTGCTTTCATGCTTCAATGATCCAATACTCTTCTTCCTACATGTATTTATATCCCTTCTCATGTCCTCCCATGCACTAGAGGATGGAAAAGGTCATGGAGGAGAAGAGACACATACAACCTTTAAAATTTTGGGAATGTTCTTTTTGAGTTTTATTTTCTATTTGAAAGAGCCAGGACCACCACCCAATGCAAACCGGTGATCACAAGACCGCCTCCTTGGCTGGGCAAAGGTTACAAGGCCTCCGCTTGAGTTGAGTGGTATTTCTACAACTTCCGCTCTATACAGGGAGGTGGTTCTCATTAGCATAAAGAGATAACCTCTGTTTCTTCATTTTCCTTCTTTGATGCTAGTTAATCTGATGAAGTAGAGTCATTTTGGATCCCTATGGATCACACTCCCCTTCTTAGGAGGATTTTGGTCCCACAAAATCTTAGTGGGGGAGTAGATGAGGAAATAATTCCCTCACTTTCTCCTTTGAGTACCACCGAGCCTGCCTTGGTGTCTTTCCTTTCAGTCCAACCTGCCAAGACTCCTGCGGACCTCTCCTAGTCTCTATGACCTTCTACTGCAACACTACATCCTCCTCCAATTCACCTTGTGATACCAAGACACAATCCTCAATGGAAGGTAATAACTATAGTCCTTCATCTTCATCTAGCATGAATGGCTCATATAGGTGCAAGTTCTCATAGTTTACTACTAAGTAAATCCTCATAAATGATGACAGATCAAGTCAAAAGGCATTTTCTCCAACCTTCTCCGATATGGTGAAGGGTCCATATCGTAGTGTCTTGATCTTCTGTGCTTGACCTTGTAGTCTCTCCTTTCTCAAGTAAAGCCAAACTTTATCTCCAACATGAAGCTTATGTTCTCTCCTTTCTTAAGTAAAGTTAAACTCTATCTCCTATGCTTATTATGACTAACCTTGTACTTGGCTTGATATTTATTTAACTATTATTTGACTTTGAGATGTATTTCCAAATCCTCTCAATGAATTTGTTTTCTCTAGTCACCTATGTGTCTCGTGTCTCCTCCTTATTTTGTTGTCTAACTACTATGTCCAAAGAAATTTGTAGGTAGATATCCCAAGCATGCTTCAAATGATGACTTTACAAAGGATGTGTGTACTTCCTATTTATAGGAATGTTGAATGTAGGCTAAGGACTCATCCCAAGGCCTTGGGTATTTTCTATTATACCCTCCGATCAATCGAACAAAAGTCCTGTTCACCACCTTTTTCTATCCATCTGTCTATGGATGGAAACTTCATGATCGTCTATAACCAGGTATCCATCTTGTCCCATAAAGGAGTCCAAAACTTCCCCAAGAACCTAGAATCCCTGTTAGAAATAATATACTTTGGCAAACCAAAATGTACCCATACATTAGCAAATAAAATATTCACTACCTCATGTGATTTTACTATCTTTTTACATGCCATAAGAATACACATCTTACTAAATCTATCAACAACAACATAGACATAGTCATGGCCATGTTTATACATAGGTAATCCTCCTACAAAATCCTTAGAAATGTCCTCCCACATATGAGTAGGTACTAGAAAAGGCATATATAAACCCTCCTTCCTAGTCTTACGCTTTACGGGTACAACAAAGTTTACATCCACCTATAAATTTTGATACTCCTTCTTGCATATTGGGTCAATACACATACCTTCATAAGTGGGATAGGGTCTTACCAACACCGAAATTTCTTGTTACTTTCGAGGTATGTGCTTCCCTCATCAATAGAAGTTTTTCTTCTTTAGGCACACAAAGCTTCCCCCATCGGTAGAGTATCTTGATTTTAGATAACAATACTCAATCCCGTTCTTTCATCCCATTGGGACTATAACTACTGCTGAAATGTCACCCCAAAGTCTTTGTCCTGGCATATGCCTATCCCTAAGATTCCTTCGTGAAGGGCTCGATCTAAGAGATAATGGCCAAGTAGGAGAAATTCTCCCGTGTGTGGGAGGCCTAGACAACATGTCTCGCCACCAATTTTCTACTAACCTTCTTATATTTGATCACCGGATGGAACTACTCAAGGAACCCCATCCATTTGTAGTGTTTTTCTTGTTGCAATTTAGACTATGCTTACAAATACTATAGAGGTTTGTAGTTAGTGTGCACAATAGTTTCTTTACCCAAAAATAATGCTTCCATTTTTTAATTTCTGAATTAGTGCATACATTTCCTTATCATATAATGAATATCCTTTAGCTTCCGAAGTGAAATTTTTAGAATGATAGCATACGGGTTCACCTCCTCAAGCAACATTATGCCCATAGCATAATCACCGCATATGTCTCTACTTCAAAGGACTTCTACAAATTAGGAAGAGAAAGTAATGGAGCATGACTAATCTTGTATTTCAATAACTCAAAGGACTTGTCTTGTTCCTTACCCCAATCAAAATCATTACTCTTTGCAGCCACAAAGTGTGTAAAGGTGTTGCAATCGTGGAAAATACCGGAATGAACTTCCGCATGTATCGTGATCGCTCCCACAAAACTCCTAATCTCTGTGACTCTTGTTGGTGTTGGCCAGTTGGTGATGGCTTCCACCTTATTTTGATCCACTTGTAGCTCTCCCCCAACAACAACGTGCCCAAGATATATAAGTGATTGTTTAGAAAATTCACATTTCCTCATATTACAAAGTAGTTGTTTCTCCCGAGAACTTGCAAGACTTGTTGCAAATGAGTTAGATGTTATTCCCATGTGGCACTAAAAATCAAGATATCATCTAAATATACAATGACACATAAATCTATGAAATCCCGCAATACATCATTCATCAATCTCATAAATGTAATGAGTGCATTGCATAAACCAAAAGGAATCACTAGCCATTCATAAAAACCTTTTTTGTCTTGAAGGAATTATTCCATATATCCTCCTCCATTCTAAATTAGTGATAACCATACTTGAGATCCAACTTCGTGAAGAATTTTTCATGCTTTGAAGCTATTCCAAGAGATTATCTATGTGGGGAAGTGGATATATGTTTTTATGGTGATCTTGTTCAAAGCGTGGTACTCGATGCACATTCTCCAAGAACCATCCTTCTTTAGCACCATCATAATAGGTGAACCCCATGGTGAGGTGTTCAAACGTATCACCCTTGGGTTTAGTAGTTCCTAGATTTATTTGTTTACTTCATTACTCTCTACCAAGGATTGCCTATAAAACCCGATGTTCGAGGGGGGACTCTGGGAATAGCTAAATCTCATGCTCTACTTCCCATTTTGGTGGTAACCCACTAGGATCCTAAAAACTTTCTTGAAAAGACTGAATAATACTATCCAAATCATGTTTTCCCCAGGTTATAAATATTTGAAACTTATACCCCATCTTGTTTATCCTTTAATACAAGTAAACAAAATTGATTATGATTTACTTGAATAATTCATTTTCTTGGTTATAACTCACCATAGTAACTCTTGTCTTACGCTAGTGTGCCCAAATGTTGTAGTTGATCCCATCACTCGACCCATCTATACCAATTTTCCTTCTCATAAATATGGCATCTCTTATATACAAGTAAGGTATTCCAAAAAAATCAAAAGCATCAAGTGGAATAACATCATCTTCCAATACATCAATATACTTTGGGAATTTATCCCAAACTTGACCTTACATCTTTTTGTTACCCGAATTTCAACACCCTTCTTCACCCAACCTAAAGGATAAGGGTGTGGATGCTCATAAGTTTCAATACCAAGCTTCTTTACAAATGCTTCAAAATCAAGTTAGACTGAGAAATGGTATCAACCAAAGCATTTACCTTAGTTCTCTTCATCCGTATTTTGATCGAGAATAGTCTACTCATCTCCTCTTCCCGGATGTCCATGTTGGTAGTTTGCATCCAAGCCTCTCATCTACATCATAGCCATATTTGATTTCCACCTCCCCTTCTGTCTTTATAGTTGTCATGGACTTCTTTGAGTCCTGTTTAGGTTCTTTGGATGTAACACTAGGTGCAACTTCCAACACGTAGCATCGATATGACCATTGATATCACGCTTCTTGCAAAAAAATTGGTATCTTTACAAGTATTTAAAGTAGTGGCAGCTTGTTTACCTTTCCCTTTCCACTTACCCTTGTTACTTGTTTGCCCATGTTATTTCTTCTGCTGATTTTTCAACTACTTTTCCCTTGGCTCTGCTTCTCCTTTCTTCTTTTCATCATCTATGTAGTATGCTTGCACACATGCCTCATTGAGATATTTGGGATTTGTGGAGATGAATTTTCTTCGAAGGTGAGTGTGAAGTCCTCCCAAGTACTTAGTCAGAATATCCTCATCCTCCAAGTCCATGTTCAGCAACATGGCCTGCCTCCAAAACTCTATAGTATAGTCCTACACACTTTGACCACTGCCTTGTCTAAAATACTACCATTTAATCATTTGGTCAGTCTTGTGGCCGTAGGGATAGAATTTAGCTCTAAGTAATTCTTTAAATTCTTTCCAAGATCTCACAATAGGACGTTTCTTCTTTCCACAAGTGATCCTTTTTTCCTTAGTGACATTATGGATTCTAAAGTAGACTTCTAGTAGTTTTAGCCATTTATCAAGAAGCTCTACATCTACTTTTTCTTCAAAGCTTTTAATTTCAACTTTTGTCTCAACTTTAAAAGGAGCATAATCAGATTTTACCTTTTCTCTTTCATTTGAAGTCTCTTCTTCACGTTATTCCCCATAATCCTCCTCATGGTGGCTCCTCCCTATGCCAAAATTATCGAATAAGCCTCGAACCACTGAATCTATGGAGTCTTGCTTAACAAAGCCTTCTTTTGTAAATCTGCAAGTTCTTCTTGTCTTCTAAACATCATATCCATCATGGTCTCCAACATCTCATTCTACAAACCAAGTTCTCTTCCTCTATGTGTCCCCAAATTATTTATTTCCACTTCCTTGTAGAAATATTTAGATCGCAAGGTAAAGCCTCTTCGACTTTAGATCTCATCACTGTCATAAAAATTAGAGAATGAATACCACAGTCCTGGATACTTGTTAGCTCTAATACCAAAATGATCTATAAACTCTCTACTTTGGAATTATTCACAAAATCACAATTAAACTTTGTTGTTCTACTTTTGATTAGAAAATGATAGAGATAGCTAGTGAATGAATTTTTCTTATGCTTAGAATCAACAATTTGCAGGAAAGGGAAGAATATAACTCATAAACACCAACAATTTTATCTTGGAAACCTCGAGAGGAAAACCATTCGGAAGGGAAAATTCTCTTTCTTCCCACTTTTATTGGCCAATTCAATCAAGAAGTACATAATTTACAATAAGTATAAAAGAGAAGTAGATAATATCTCACACTTCCTCCCAATTACTTGTTTTCTCTGTCTCAACACTCCTTTCTTCTACAAACACAATTCCAACGACTAAGAATTTCTTGCTCACTTTCTTTCATTCTTCGATGATCCAATAATCTTCTTCCTACATGTATTTATAGCCCTTCTCATGTCCTCCCATGCACTGGAGGATGGGAAAGGTCATGGTGGAGAGGAGACATAGAAAACCTTTCAAATTCTAGGACTATTCGTTTTGAGTTTTATTTTTTTATCCGAATGAGTCAAGACCACCGCCCAATACAAACTAGTGGTAATATGACTATTGCCACCGCTAGGCGCGCGATTCACAGACCACCACTCGAGTTGGGTGGCGAGTTTTGTAACTACCGCTCTACACAAAGTGGTAATTTTATTAGCATAAAGATAGAACCTATGTTTCTTTATTTTCCTTCGTAGTGCTAGTTGATATGATGAAGTAGAGTCATTTTGGATCCCTATGGATCATCAAAGAAGCTTGAGAACATTTCAAGGATGAGAGGATTGGCATTACATGCATGATAAGCCCTAACTTTTTATAGTATCTTTCTCTATTTAATGATATCAACTAACTATTTTTTTGATTTCTTATTGGTATATTTGAATATTGCTTAAATCTTGTTGAAGGTCAATTCAAATGACTACTGGTTTTTTTATGCATGTCTATGAATGTTTATTATGAAGTATTAATGTGTTCTTGGTATTGTGTTGAGTTTCTTATTGAGCTTAGTTGACTTCAACCCTGGATACGAACAGTCGATTTGAAAAAGAAAACAAGTATCCTAGAAATCGAGTATTAGTGCTTTTCGAAGCACTGTTTTTCTCATTGTTAGAATTCATTGCTTTGTTGGGTTTGTGTAACTTTTGTTTGACGATTTCTACAATATGGGTAAAGGCCTTTATGGGAATTTGAATTGTTTTTTGTCCATAATGGAGGACTTATATTTCAGGATAGTTATCTTAATGGGTTTTTGAGTTTGTCTTGGTGGCTACCTGGATTACGCAAGTTCGTTGATTCGTTACCACCAACTATGCATTTTAATCTAGTTTTGATTATCTTAGGAATTTAGAGTTGAGTAGTTACCCTTACTAGGTATTCATTCTATGACTCCTAGTTGGGGACCATAAATGTGTTGATGGTTATGTAACCTAGTCCGTTATGGACATCACCGAGGTTGAGGCCAGGATTGCTTAATGAGAAGTACCATATCCATTTAAGGATTCTGGGTAGTTTGAGTGGGAACCAAGTTTGATACTTCGCTTCCTTTTCATGGAATCCTTTAAACTTAAACTTAAGCCATAAAAATCTATGTGAGAGAATATTTTAGAGATTTCTTACACCTGATTGATATTGTTCTTATCTCCAATGTTATTTTCTTCCATAACGAGTTATCTCTAGCTCACTTTATGTGATGTGGCTTGGTCTGAATTAGCTCAATGAGCTTGGTTAACCTAATGAGATGGGTAGTTGTAATATGGAGCTTGAATCATTAATTGAAATAAAAATTGGTTACACGTTCGAACTCGGTTGCATTGTAAAGAAATGTGACTCAATTAGATCAATTTTAGTTGAGAACTTTAATGGTGAATTGATGAAATCATGTTTACTGGATCAAATTCAGGGCCTTGGGTTCACATAGGTTAAATGGTTTTATTTTGTTTAAAAATTTTGCATATTCAAACCTTATTGGATACGACATTTGGTTTGAATTAATGTTTGTTTTGGAGCTTTATGAAATTATAAAACTTGAGTTCAATTCGACCTCTCACTAGAAACCATTAATGGTTTCTCCTTGTCTTCTTTGGGGTCTTGGAAAATGTTTCACTTCTACATGAATTCTTGACTAGATGTAATTATGTTCAGAGTGGTTAATTAGTTTGATCCTTTGTATTTGACTTAGGATAAAGCTTTGATGTGTTCATGCAGTGGCTTAGTAGCTGAGTGTGAAATAAATATTCATTTATGATAAACTCTTGGATGGATAATTTGGCATGAAATTTAGTCTCATATTTATTACCTAGCTCATTATTGTTGATTAGTGTATGATCTTCCAACTCCTTACGCTTTCAATTCTTTTAAACTATCCTTATCCGGTGGTGAATCTACTCTATAATAGTTTAGGAATTCGGATCCTTATGTGCAAAGCAAGTAAGAGAAATTACTTGAACATTGTATTGAATTTTAATGTTGTATGTGTGGTTTTTTATAACTGAGAAGATGTTGTCATGCAAATGTGCAACAACTAAATTGGAAGTTTCCAAGCACGACAACTATACCCCTATGCTGAAATTTTCATGTTTTATCATTCCTAGGCAACCCCGGCTCCATCCAGTCAGTCCAAATGACCTCCCAAAAAAATTTATAACATCCCCTAGGTGATTTAGGAAATTCCATTCATTCCCCCTAGGTGATTTTAGGAGTTCATTGAAAATGCAAATTTTGGGCAGTCACGGGAAGGGTTATCGCTAGCCTTCCCAGGACAGAATTCAACTCCCTAGAGCGGAACGGAAGGGAAAAATTCAACACGGAGATGAAATTAAGAACTTAAAACATAATGGAAATTATTTTTGAAGTTTTGGGGAATTTTTGCAAGACTTGGAGCAGTCTAAGTAAAAATAGGGTTCACAAGCCTAGGTGGTACACATGCCTAAAACAATCGCCGGGCTTCAAAGAAGATTCTAGAGCTCTGGATGGAGTTAGGAGAAAAAAATTATATCTATATAAATAGGATTATAATTCCTACATTATGGTGAAATAATATTTTTCTAAACACTTTGGCACATTAGGTCCTGCAGTAATTTTTCTTAAGCACAAGTGGAGTATAAAATAAAAAATCCAATTTTTCAGGGATCAAATGGAATAATAAAGACATTATACACCCACCATTGGATTCATTAGGCCATTTCCAGTCAGTATCATATAAATAGTTTCCAAAAACATCCATCGGGAGCTCAAGTTATCACTATTACAAGTTCAGGACTTAGCAAAAATTTTGGGAGGACACGTGTCAGCACCAGGAGCCTGGCAGGATTTTGTGTCCCTCACATCCCCCAAGGTTAGGGATATCAAGGTTGGAAAAGTTATCCCAGCCCCCTTGAAGCCCTCTCGACCCTCATATGACCTCTTGGGCCCTCTTGTGACCTCTAGACTTGATAGTTTAGCCCCAAGGTGCATTTTTGGAGCATCCATTCCTTATCGTTAGATCGGGTGCCACGTGTCATCTCCTTGACCTTGAAAATGTGCCTAACCCCCATAGGGAGTCTTTTGACACCCATGTGACCTCCTTTAAGCTCTCGGTGCTTTAAATCAGCTTTTTCCTCCTTCATTCCCTATCATTAGATCGAGTGCCACATGTCATGCTCTTGACCACCGTGGAATTTGATGTCCCTCACATACCTTATGTTAGGAAATCAAGCATTGAAAAATGTGACCAAGCTCTAATTTTTCATATCTTTTTAAAAAATTCCAAGTGCCACTTTTTTTTCACTTCTAACTTCTAACAATTATAGGTGCACTCCATTCCTCCATTCTTCCTCTGCAACATTCTACCATCACTCGCCATTGAAAATGCTTCACCAGATTGACCCAAACATTGAAACAAATTACCCATAGCAACATCTAGGTATCAGAAGGATTTTTCATCAAAACAAGAAGGAGAAACGAAGAACAAGAGGAAGAAAATGGTGAAAATCTCCATAACCTAAAAACGAAGATCTGAAGAAATATTGCAAGCCGGTGCATGAAACAACGAACCATTTGTTTCTATTCATTACTCTATCCAAGGCCATAAAAAGACACCTTCAAACTCCCCCTCATGCAACAAAGCATCCATAATGAAGAAATCTCATTTTCGGCTCAACGAAGAAAGAAATGGGATTTCCGTCAAACCATTGCTGGATTGAAGTAAGATCGCATGTGAAGAACCGTAAGAAAAACCCACATAAAAATATAATTTTCTTCACAAATAGAGGATATTTCTAGACCTGCAATTTCAAGGTCCATTAATGGTCATCGTACCCAAAATCACTTGCCAGTCTGAAAATTAAAACTTTAAAATCTCTTGGACTATTAAACGGGTGGGTCTGAAATTTCAGAGGAGGATATTGGTCAAAAACCATATCAAAAACTTCATTCCACATCAATCGACTCCTAGAGTCCAAATTTCTAAAATAGTAGGTCTCCTATATAGAACTGCTATTTTGGGAAAGTCAAAGAATGTAAGAACTCGTGAAGGAGACAAAGACATTGGAGGTGCACTCTGCTAAGAATTCACTAGAACAGACATTTTTAGAACTTACTAAAAATAGTAAGTGGGCCCTTGAGCACCTGCTAAAAATAGAAATTTGATCCAGAAGGAACAAAGAACGCATGGAGAAAGAGGAAAACTAAGCCGCAACATCCAATTGAAGATCGGGGACTTGCTTTTTCACACTTACTAAAAATAGTAAGTTTCTTTTTCGAAGGGAGATATGAAGACAAAATGGACGGGTCAAAAGCCGACACAACCCTTTTCCTATGAGTATGATGTGGAAGATAGTGACATCTTGTACATGGACCTGAACGACCTTAAGAATCACATGACCTCCAAGGATTGAAGGAGGATCGAAGACCAGATATTCACAAGTGGCTTGTTTGGCACTGTATGGCATCTAGTGTCTGTGTAAATTCTTGAGCTAGTCCTAGCTTTCTCTTTCCACTACGAGCCTGAGACACAAACCATCTAAGCCGACAATAATGTAACGATGGTGGCCATCAACCCTAGGACCAATTCAATCTCTTTGCAGATACCAACGTCCCCAACATGGTTGTCATTTCCAAGGAAAGGGTTGTACACGATTGGGAGACAATGGATTCATATGTCCAAGGAGTAGCACTCGGCTCATGGTTGAAAATAGGAAGAAAGCCTTCCAGGATACCCAAGAATCTACCAAGGTGTGAATTCCGAGAAGGGTATTCTGATTTCATCACTCTCCTCAGTAGAGTAATGGGTGAAGCAAGCATGAGAGACTTCAGGACTAGATGGGTCTTTTCATCCCGACATTGCGAAAGAAAGTAGAGAATTGACATGGGCATATCATCAGTGACAATCTCCATTTGTAACTACTCCAAGTATTTGCAACAAATAAGTTCCACATGAATTCTTATCTAGTTTATCTCCTCACAAGCTCATGATCATTCAAGGGATTGGCTCTCACACAGAACATTGCTTCCAAGGTACCTACATTCGAGAAACTTACGCAATTGATATTAGAGGAGAGCAACAGACATTTCACCCGCATGAACGATGTGTTCACCATGTATGTGGTCCGAATCTTGGAAGGGGACCTCGAAGCTAGGATGTCACCAAAAGTAGCATCCCTGATCAAGGAATATGTCTCATACTTCATATAATTCTCAACATTCTCCTACATACGAGTCACTGGCTTCGACCAAGCTCCATTGAAACTACCTAAGTACCTCAATGACCAGATTATATTGTTTAAACTCTGTAGGCAGATCACCCAAGTAAATAACAAGCTTAGAATTAGGAGAAAGAAATTTATTTCATTCCCTATATCTCTAGGGGAGTTCACATGCAAAAGCTCAAATGACACATCTCACTTGGAGGCCACTTTCACACATTTGACTTTGCATTCCTACATCGCCAGGCCCAACTTTGACATCCGAGAGGATCCCGACTCGTTCTATGTCCCAGAATTACAACATGAGCCATAAATTGAGGACTATTGGGCCAACTATATTGATGAGTTTGAAGTATGTAAAAAATATCACATGAGGATGACAATCAGTGAGATGAAGAAATTCAAGTTCTCTTGGTATGAAGACATCTTACATGATGATGGGACAGAGATGCTCGATCCTGAGTACACAAGCAGTCAAGATGTCCCCAATGCCCCAAATCAACTGGCATGTTCGTGAATCAAGAGATATACTAGAGTGGACTGAAAAGGTGGTGAGGAGAACGAGGAATTGGTTTCAAGAAGAGAACTATGATCATTCGGTCACGAGGAATTTCTTCAAGCCGTAAAGAAAGCTTCACATCATTTGTCTTCAAAAGTATTAGATGTAACTTCCATCTCTAAAAACTCCGGAGTGAGTTCAAAAGGAAGGCAGGTGGAATAGAAGACATCCAAAAGATTCAGGGGAGAAAAATATTCGATGGAGTTTCCGCAAGAGGAAGACATGATCCCAAAGAATGCAAATGTAAAATTTGATAGCGAGATGTACAAGTGAATGAGGAGCATATGACTCATGATACAAGATTCGAGCCACTATAAGAGGTCTTGCATGTTGTTGATTTTGATGCTCCTCTCATTCAAGACTTACCTCCTCCATCAAAATAAAGAATGGTTGATTCATCCATCATTGAGCCTGAATCCGGAGAGATGTTTCCATGGATGTGGGAAATGATCATCCTTAAAACTCGTACTATGTAACAAGTAGTATCCCCTAATCTATCAACAATTGTCTCGATGGCTAAAGAAAAAATGTCAAGAAAGATTGCAAAAGAACATCATGATTCTATAGTGGGGAGACAGGTAATCAGTACATTGAAGTAGCTCGGCCAAAAGTAATCAAGCCAGTGGATGAGATGACACCAGCCGACTATGAGATGAGCACAATCTAGTTGGGACTAGCTACTCACAAAGGAGATTCACACGTCTACCAATAATCTTCTCGCTCGCATGGTGGCAAGGAATAAAGAATATAAAGATAAGATTGAGGTGCTAGAGGAACAAGTACAAACTCTTTCATCTTATGTACAACACCTAGTAGAACCAAGCAATATAATACTTCCTATTGAGAAAGTGGTACCCATTAGTAGCTTCAATCCAGAATCCATCAGAAGAAAGCATGAGCTCACGATGTAGGGGTGAGAAAATAATGAATGGATCGACTCAATCTCTAAAAAGGGAAGTCAACACTTCAAGAGGCAGTCAAGCTCTTTGCATACATGTGCGCAACGCCAATAGAACGTGACCACTCAAAGAGGATGTGGGGAAAGAAAGAGATTACTAGGAACCTCTGGGACCAATAGTGAGTGAGATGAGAAACACCCATCATCAGGAATTGATTAATAAGAAGGTTTTTGAAACTCCTGTAGAAGACTTGACACGGGTATGGGCTAGGGCCTTGGAAATCAGATTTGAAGAAATCAATCGGGCCTTCACATAGCTAGAGGAGAGAGAAGAACAAACATAAAAGCTACAGGACATCATAAATCAAAAAATTCAACAAGTTGCATAGTACCCACAATGAGCGAACACTCAATTGTTGATTGGTTGATTGGCCCTTTTGAAGAATACGTCAAGAAAGGGGTGGGTAACCCATTGTCCTTCACTAAGGATACTCTTGACTTCTTCTCAGAAATCTGATCCTCCATTGCACTTATCACAGAGAAGCATTCATCATGGTTTGAGAAGTACAAGAACATAAATAGTGTGACTGATGGATGCACTAAAACCTTGAGCTGCATTCATATCCCTCATGCCAATAAAGTAGAACCAACAATGGCTCATTTCAACCAAGAGCTTGCAAAGACAGAAGCCTTCTCAAGATCACAAAGTGGAGAGTAGTCAGAGAATGGGGCTAAGTCTACCACAAAGAGCCCATCCTTCAACATAATTCCTCTTCTTCTTCTTCTTCCTCTTCTTTCTCTCTCTTTTCCCTTCTCATATAACACTCTCTCTCCTCAATGTTATATTTTTGCGTTGAGAGTTGCACTTTTTGATATGACTTAAGTGAATTTAGAAATATAATGTAAATTTAAGTCACCTTGCTATTATAAAAGGGACTTAAATATTTAAAGTGGAATGTGAATAGTCTTAAGTCACATTAAGGTATTCAAAAAGTCACTAGGAAGATGAAAAGTTTCCTCCTCTTCTATAAATTGTAAGAAGCTCCTCATTTGAGGGTCTTCTAAAAAGTCTTCTGAATTTTGCTTCTTAGATGTTGGAGCTATTTTTGTGAATTCATGAGAGAGTTATCCTTGTGAAGAGAGCAAGAGATAACAAGTTTCTTCCATTTCTCCTATTAAAAAAATGTCTTCTACTTCTCACACTATGTACAAATTCTGCTTGAGCTTCAATAAAGGAAGAAGGAATTTTAGCCTCTTTGATTGAGGAGTTTGTTGGTACTTTATGCCCATTAACCTTCATTTAGTCTTGTAGCTATTACGCGGATTTTTTTCTTCTATATTCAAGTGCATGTAATGAAACTTCTAGCTTGTGTATACAAGTCTCTGATTTTCTACTTGCAACATTAGTTTTTCTCTTTTCTAATTTTCTCATTCCCTTTCCCACCTTCCTAAAGCAGTCATCTCTTACAGGTATATGCAAGCATTTTCCGCAGGGTCAATGGAGTTCCCCTATTGGATCCCCAACCAAAAGGCCACCAGGATAAAACTCACATTTCACTCGTGCATGCACATATGGTAGCTACACCAGTTAAGTAGAGGGACTTAGAATCCTAGATCATTGGCAAGATAACCACCAATTTGTCCCCGACAAATTTTCTCTCCAATAGAATGGCAAAGCATTATTAGAAAATTTGTATAACATAATGAAAGAGGTAAGAATATCAGTTGGTATTATCTATTTTAGATCTTTCTTTCCTTGAGGACTAGTAAGCCCTATGTGCATCTGTGATAGTCAAGTTGTATGTATTTTGTCAAAAAGTTTTAATACTTACATACAGTGGCCTCCCTACCAAGTTGAAATAAATTCCATTCTTGGTAACTCCTCCTTAGATGGTATGGGATGTGTGTTAGTGTAGTTCACCTACAAGTGCTTGGTCTATATCCAACTGATCAGATTATCAATATGTTATGATCTAGCTTTTTTTTAATAAAGTCTATTAGTAATTCAACTCTTTCTTAAGAGTGAATTTTATTATTAAGTCTTACCTATCATATTTCGGTGCTCTAGGTCAGTATGTGAAACTGCTTGACTGTTTTATTGAGTTTCACCTTACTTGGTAGTTTTCTTTGGTTGATGAAGGATAACTAAGGTTCTTCAATGAAGTTGTTTGGGAACTTTCTTGTTGTTATATAAGTTATCACCATATATAATAGAATTATATGATTGCAACCTGCAAGATCTTATTTATTTATGAATGAATAAGATACTAATTTCTTATTATAGTTGATTGGTATAATAATTCGATGAGGGGTATGTTATTCTTTTTTGTGAACAAGGTAGAAATTTCAGTCATATAATATGGAGTTATATGACTGAAATTTCATTACGCTTGTACTTATTTTCATATGATTGATTAGGATCAATTGTTTTTATTTCGTTCACTTTTGTGAAACTTAAATTTCATCTGATTTGAATTATTTAAAGGAAATTGTATGAGTATGAATTTCCTCTATTGGAAAGGTTCATTTATGAAGTTATAGTGGCATAATTTCACGAGTTGTGTTCCTTATTTTGAACCTTAGAATAATTTCATTGAAAAGCATAGTTCCTTTTATGAAATTATTAAGTTGAGCATGTTGTTTTAAAATTTAGCATTTATCATGCTCAGTTCATGTGAACTGAATCATGCTAACAATTTTACAGATGGACATCGTGAAAGAAGGGTGATGTATATAGTTTCATTTATTCTTTTGATCAATGAAAGTTAAATGAGATAACTGATTATGGTTTTCATAATTGAATTACTTCGCTCAGAAATGAGAAAGGCCCTTGGCCATTTAATGTAATTTTTTAAACTTTGGAAGGAAATATTATGATCATTCTTATAAACATGAATTGGTACTTATTTCTGGAATGTATTAAAGTTTGATTTCCTATTACAATATCTTGATTGAGAGGTGATTGATTGGAAAATTATGAGTTTATAGATCTACATTTAATAAAGATAGGTAGTTTGTATATAAGTTATTGTTCTAATAATCCTAAGTATAAATCCAATAAAGTGTTACATTCAACATATGTGTGAATACTAGGGTGAAGAAAATGAAGTTATGAATGGGATGTTTGTATATGGATCTTATGTATTAAGTAATGAAGTGTTAAATATACTTGAAAGTTAGATCAAGTTACTAGTGGGTGACTACCTAAATATTTAATGAATTAAATCAACCTACTAGGATAATATGTGTTAAGTTCATCAAGGGTTTGTGAATAGGATGTACTTAACTAGTGAAAAGTGCCTTGTAATAAGATTGTCTATCTTAATGGCCACTGCTAAGTAAGAAGTTGGATGACCATGGGAACCATAATAAGGTTATGATAAGTGAGTACATTTGTGTTATAACTGATTGATAAATTTAAGTGCTACTAAACCATATCTATAGTTGTAAATTTGTAATAGCAAGTTTTTATGAAAGTAATATTAGGTCCCTTATAAGGACTATACACAAATCCATTAATCAAATGAGCTTATGGTGATATGATATGAAGATATAATAAAGAATGGTATCATTGTTCAGGAGTTATAGTAATGTGATAATATGTGTTATGGGTTGATAGTGTGTTCTTAAAAAGGGATATCCCATAATGTGTCATTATGAACGTATAAGTATGATATTTGGCCTATAATGGAAGAAAAAGGGGAACATACTTATTAAGTTAGAAAGGACATGGTTATTGAATCCTAAACCTAAGTCGACACTATTATTATCTCTAAAGAGGACAAGTAAGTGAACATAATAAAAAGAGATTAAAAATCATATGTAAATGAACTGTTATAAAGGTTATGACAGGAGGAGATGAATTGACAAGTAAGTCATCCAATCTAACATATCAGATACACCAACCATTTTCATACTTGATAGATGTAATAAAAAAATTCTAGATATGAAGTGACAAAAAGTGGATGTTACAAGTAGCATATATAAGTGTTGTGGAAGTAGTAAAAGAAGCTTCGTGGTGTAAAGGTTGTTGGATGAAAATCATATGGGCATCAAAGGAATTACTCTTCTTCTATGTGACATGCAAAGCTACATTTTTCTTATTAAAAATCCAGTTAATCAAAGTACAAAGCATATTGAAATACATATGAACTTTAATTGGGAGAAAGTTCTAAATGGTGACATTGATCTCAAGTTTTATCTACTAAAGTTCAAATAACAGATATTTTTACAAATCCATTGGGTGTTGCAAAGTTCTAAAAATTTCATGTCATGTTAGGCCTTTCAAAATTTGTCTCAAATGATCATGTGGATGACTTTGATCTCCACCTTTGAATTAGATGAGCATATGTTGTTTCAAAATTTGACTCAAATGATCATGTGGATGGCATTGATCTTCACCTCTAAATCAGATGAGTGTATGGCCTTTCAGAGTTGCCCTTAAGGGGGAATGAGCATGTCAATGCCACCTCCTCGGTTGGTTGGTATGTATGTGTCAATTGTAAACTCCCTAGACTATTTCCATTATGTTTAAGTAAATAATCACTTCATGTGAGTTTACTTATAATACCCAAATAAGCAAAGATATATGAGATATTCTTGTTTTATAAGACTCTATAATATTTTGTAAGACTTCATACTTAATCGCTTTATCTTGAGAATTTTTTTGTTCTTATGTTCCATGGATTTTTTCAAAATCCACTAAGTACTATAGCTTTGCACCACAACATGTTTCTCTTAAAACCCACTGGACATTAAAAATCTTTGTGAAATGGATTTTTCTAAAAATCAACAAATCATTATACAAAGGTGTAGTGAGGGTTTTCCAAAACCCACAAAGCACTACAACTTTGTATCATAACATGTTTTTCTTAAAACCTACAGACATTAAAAGCTCTATGTTGTGACATTTTTGAAATTTTCTAAACACTGAGCCTTGCACCACAAATTTTCCAAAATACGTGAAACACTAAAGCTTGGCACCTCAAAATGTTTTTTTTTCAAAACCCACGAAAAACTAAAGCATTGTACTATGAATTTTGTAAAATACGTGAAACAAATTGATTTGTTTGCATGTTAGAGCCTAAATCACCTTGATGATTTATGGATTGTAATTCTTTTTGTACAAAAAGGTGACTTGGCATGTGTTATGAGGAACAATTGTTATATGATTGCATGCTAGCCTAAATCACTTTGATGATTTATGGATTGTAATTACTTTTGTATAAAAAGGTGACTTGGTATGTTTCCCTACTTAATATTAAGGGGGAGTGTTGGGGTTTTTAATATTAAGTGGGAAACTATTTTTATTAAAATATGCCAAAGATTAAAATTTGTGGCTTATAACTTATGTTTAAAAAATAAGGTGGCGAATCCCTATACCAACAAGTGCAAGCCAGTTGTTAATTTAAATTTGAATTATAACAATGACCCCATACAACAAGAAACCCACCTTGTATAAAACATGGTGGTCTCGTTTAATATTGATGATGGTGACACACGTACATTATGATGCATGATGTGAGCTATATGTGAGAAGAATCATAAAAAAATTATGTGAATGATGCAAGCTTGATCTCTACACATGAGTGAATGTTAGTGACAGTTTGTAATTCCTTGTTAAGGTGTAACTAAAGGGATCTACCGGAAATAGTGGGAGTCTTTGGGTGAAATTAAATTCTCAATAAAGATAAGTGATATTTTTAGTGGTTTTTTAACCTAAATTTTTTCCCACTTAAATCTTATGTTTTGTGTTCATTTGTAATGTGTTATGGGCTATTTACATTATACTATAATGCACTCTATAAATATGCAATCTATGTTTAATTCATTATAATTTTTGTACAATCATAAACTATATTCCTTGAAAATTCATGGTGGATATCTAATTTGTGTTTATTATGTATCCCCATATTTCCTAACAAAAGGCATGGGAACTGCTTGAAAAGTACCTCAACGAAATGTAGTCTCATGGAATGTGTATGAAACTACATGGAGTGCCTTAATACCCCAAACCGTCATTGATGCATAAGGATCATTACCTTCCTCTGTCTTGATTTTGAACATTTCACATCAATTTTAGTAAAATAAAACATTAATTCTAACTTAATATTTCTATTTTGACATATCATTATTAAACTAGATCGAAAATATGTTTAAACCAATTTTTTCGTTGAGTTAACTTGATTGGGGGAAAACCCAAATTTTGAGAATCGTCATGGTAAACATAACCATGAACTTGTTTAAAATAAACCTAAAGCTTGATTGACCATGATTTTTCATTTTTAATACCAAATTAAGAGAGAGAAAAGATGATAAAAATGAAACTTGGAAATGATAAAATAGCCCATGATCATGATAAATGCCTCTTGAAATTGATGTGTACGAAGCATCTCTAAACCTCTTTTCCACATTTAAACTATTGGAACCCCTTCCTTGTCATGTAATGATCTTATTACAGCTATGAAACATCGTTAAAACAATTGATGAATAGTTTTGAAAAGTTAGTTTCTGGACTACTTCATAAAACTAGTTACTTAGAAGCAACAACTTGTTATGGCAAAACCCTCCCGAATCACCTCAATTTTTGTGCCCATGGTTTTAAAATAAAATATGCCACCGCAAACCTCTTTTTGATATATATAAATAATTACATGGAACATTTAGTTTTACCCCTTCCCTCTGAAAATTATTGTTTACGCATTCATATCAAGCCACTTGGCTTATTTTATTGAAGGGCAAACAATCGAATTCAACCAACTAGCTCTAGAAAGTTGTTTCCAATTTGAGCTTCGCTTACAGTTTGACCCCATCAATTTCTTGTGATTATCTATATAGTAGAGAATAGAATATGAATATTAAACATTCCATTAAGAGGTTTCACGCCATTTTATGGTCCCATTCTATGGCCAATTAGGCTAGTTTGCATAAGCAAAGACAATCGGGGACCCATAGACCCGTGTTAACCCTCCTAGGTTCGTTCAATGAGTAAAAACTAGTGTGATTATTGTAAGTATATATGATGACTATAAATACATCATATAATATAATTAAAAGGATAATTGATTAAAATAATCATGTAATTTAGCACATTTACCTGCACCCATGTAGTGACAATGGGAATGAGAACCATGTTAGAGGTCATAAAACATTGTATTACTCTTAAAATCATTTAGAATTTGAATGTTAGGAGTAAAAATGATTTTTCCAAATCTCACCCTCTCTCGATGATGGAAATGCACTAGTTTACTTGTGTAAAATAATATGAGTGTTTTCTCTCTCTAATCTCACTCTAAATCCTAAAAATTTATTATGGTTGAAACATATGGAAAATAAGTATGTTTTTCTTTCTCTATCTCTGAATTGATGTTGCAAGTTCAAATAGAATTTTAGGTGGGAGATCCAAGTTCATGTCATTATTTTAACTAACATGTGTTTAAATAATCTAACAAGTTGTAGGTAGCATGGTGGGACTAAAATGATTGATGAATTCTGAGTTTAAATTTGTTTATAGCTTGTAAAATGTGTAATCTTGATGAAATAAGAAATGTATTTTATATGATAAATATTGTATAACTAAAAGAAGAAAAGTTAGTTTATAACATGTTTGTATTGTAATTGATATGAAGTTGTAAATCATATGTGGTATTTTATAGTTCAATTGCATCAAACAATTAAATTTTGTTATCATGTCACGTTCTAAGTATGTTTGTACATTGGTTGGTAGTAAACTTGAACATGTAAATTGTTAATAAATAAATGATTTATCTTAACCTATCCATCATGTTCCTAATCTCGGTCAACCTTGGTGAATGAGGGAACATTTTGAAATGATCTTGTTTACAATGAATTTGGCCCCTCAACACTTCTAGTACTCAAGAATCTCATTATCGTTGGTTCGAGTAAAGGTTTTTACGAGATAAAAATGTCTAATTGTTCCTAATTTTGTCCCTATAGTGAATTATGGACCTTGTATATTGGAATAAATTTGTCCTTAGACCCTTCGAGTTTTATTTTTAATAAAATAATCCTACGACCTTTTAGGGGTTCATTTGTGTTTGAGCTATGGAAACTATATTCGATGTCAACCGCTAAAATTGTGTCCCTTATGGTGATATAGGAAATACAAAGTGTAACTTGTTCACATCTATTTAACTTAATGTTAAACTCTCTTATTAAGGAAATTGAAATAATTTTCTCATGAGGAAACATGTTCCTTGGGCACGAGAAACCCTAGCTTGAGAAGGATTTCCATGTGACTCATATGCATTTGATAATAATCTCAACTAATAATTGGGTTATGAAAATTAATTATGGTAAGGAATGAAAATAATGAGGTGTACTACTTGAGAGTAAATGATTTTAATGAAGTGAGAAATATGAAAATTTTGAGATGAGAACATATGTTCTTGGTATATGTCAATTGTTGTATGATCAATTATGTAAAACATGTAGCCTTTTTACCACTATCAAATGGTACCTAATAAGATGGATTCACAGTGTAAAGTGAATTTTCATTATCTCTTATAACAGGTGGTCAACCTTACATTGTTTAATAACAATTAAATGATTCATTCCCATGTTGGGACATGTATCTTGGGAACATGAATTCCTTATTTATGTGAAATTTAAATGATATTAAAATGATTAAAATGTTTAATATGATTGTAATATAAATGGAAGAAAATGAGTGTATTCTTAGCGATTAAACATTATGATGGAGTGAAACTCATAATTTGTAAATGATAACATATGATTCTAATAAGCATTACATGTGGGATAATACAATGATTTTAACACAAAGGTAATTTAATAGTGATGAAAATGCAAATCATGAAACCTATATACATAATTGTCAAGGTCTGCATTTGTCTCTCTTATAGTCCCGTCATTATATTGTGTTCACTCGTGTGAATTAAATGTGGCATTGTTGATTATTGTCTTACACATGAGAATTTACTTTCTTATGAACACTATATGTCATATAATGAATGCGTAAAATAGACAGTTAAATGTAATTAAGTTGTTAGTTAGGAAAATATGTACATGGTGGATATGGATTTAATATCTCTCTCTATGGATTATGTTATCGTTTTAGATTCACCTTTTGGGATTCAATGTGATATTAGTTTTATTTTCATTTTTTTTTATGCGTGGATGTATGAAAGTATGGGGGTGGGGTACATCATTATTTATGGAGGGATAAGTGTGATGTCAGTGAAGGGAGGAATAAGGAGTTGTTTTTTCATATGGAGGAACCAAGGGGATTCGTGGCTAGTCTTAGTGGAGCAATAAGTGTTGTCTCAAGTGGAGGGATAAGTGTATATTTGTTATATTATATTGCATGTTTAATGGGAGGAACCAAAGGCTAGCTAGGATTTCCTAGTGGAGTGATAAGTGGTAGTTTGCAATGATGATCTCTCCCCTTACAAGTCTTGTATGTATACGTGATATTGTAAAATACTCTTCTCGCCCTCTCTTTAACTTAATAGAATTCTATTATACTTTGGTTGCTCTTTAGATCATGTTTCATCTATTTGATGGATTATGTTATTGCATGCATCGGTATGATTGTTACTATGTTGGGGATTTTGATACCTATTTTCTATACCCTACATCTTTGTTTTCATGCAAATGTTTAGCATGAATTTTTCAAATTTTCAAACATGACAACTTAACCAAAATTGAAAATTTTGCTCCTAAGTCTTCCCAAAACCCTCCTCGAGTCATTTTTTCAGTTGTGTCATGTCCATATTTACCTTTTAGGTGATTATAAGATGATGAAAAAGAAATTAAAGGTGTTTTAAATGATGTGACAAGGTTAACAACTTCATTCAGTGAAATGCTTCCAATGGCTAGTTTCTCAACAGGCCTAGAAAGGCCAATTTTGACCTTCTTAGAACCGATGTGCACCCTTCAGACATAAATAAATTCTCAAGCTCATCCAAGATTTTTTTGAAGAGATATGACAATGTTTTAACTTATTTAGGAAAGTTTAGGAAATATTTTAAATTTTACGAACAAGTTGTGTAACATCAGGTTTCTAAGGCGCAAGGAGTAAGTAGTTGAAAAAAGCACCTGATCTTCTGTGGATGATTATGGGAGCTACGTAAGTAGTTATAAGTCAAAAAATTATTAATTTAAAATATTTAAGAATCCTCTACATTATGTAACCTTAACATATTTCACAAGACTCAACAATCTCTCATGGCAACTCAGTTTTAGTAGACACACCATGTTGTCCTAAGAACCAAGGAGATTTTTAAAGGTTTTTCAGAATAATTAAAATTTGAGACCCATCCCATTGATATTATAATTATATTGGGAGTCAAAATCATATAAATTTTCACTAAAAATGGCATTCTCAAGCTCCAGAATCTCGCCTACAAGCTGTTCTCTCTCGTAGTTACTCAATTTTTCAAGAGGACACGTGTCACCTCTAGGTTGAGGCACATTTTTGTGTCCCTATTGTCTTTATCCCAATCGAGAAATTGGGATAGAAAATTTTTCCCCTCCTCAATATTTTACCCTTGTTTCTCCATGCGACTAACTTGCAACACTCTGAGGGCTTATCTGGCCTATTTCTAGCTCCCGCATCGTGCAATCACGCAATGACAAGTGTCAAGCCCACATGAGGGCACATTTTATTGTCCCCATTATAACCTTAGGAAAGTGGACAAGGGGGACATAAATTTGAACTCCATTCCAAATAATAAAATTCTTAAATTTTAAAAACAAGATTTGTTTCTACTTGTCATGAACAAAATTGATGTCGAGGCAATTTCTCCATCTCCCTCACACTAGCACCTTTGATTGACACTTT
This sequence comes from Taxus wallichiana var. yunnanensis, assembly GCA_018340775.1. Taxonomy (NCBI): domain Eukaryota; kingdom Viridiplantae; phylum Streptophyta; class Pinopsida; order Cupressales; family Taxaceae; genus Taxus; species Taxus wallichiana. Next base: position 487,647,667 of record CM031237.1, read on the forward strand.
TCCTCATCTAGTGAGGGAAATTTATTTTTCCCCCTTATCCCCCATTCCCAAGGGGATAGAGGGGGAAAAATTATCCTCATCCAAGCTAAAAATTCCTAAATGATGCCCTATATGTTGCTTTCACTTTTGTGAGCGAATTTGGTGGTCGGGTAACTTGCAAACTCAAAACAACTAACTGCTGAAGTGTTTTCTCACTTGGTTAGACCTAAGCTCCATTGTTGAAGAAATTAAGCATAAAAATACCTAAAAATAAGCCATCATGCTTCGCAAAATCAGTCTAGAGCATCAACAGCTCCAAGAATGAAGATTTTGTCACTACCAGTGAACGAGGAAACCGATCGTACACTTTAGTTGAGTTGGTTAACTAGTTCATTGGGGTGAGCTGGTTGAAGTGATGTCGGTGAGCTGGTTGAGGCAATTCGGGTGAGCTCAGTGAGTTGGATGAGTCGGTTTCAGATTGGTGAGCCGATTGAGCTAGTCGAGCTAAGTGAGTTAGGAAAGAGCACATGTTTCTTCTTTCGGAGCTCATCATCTCGCAGTCAATAAACATAGAATTTGTAAATGTTGTAGTGCAAAGGTGTAGGATAGGAACGTATTAGGAGATTTTATCATTGTGAATGACAATTTTAAATCCTAAGGAGCATTAAAATAATCCTCACTCTCATTGTGAGTTCAATAATACATTATAATGAGTAGTGCCCAGGTTCATCCCAAGCTCACATTAGAACGTCTCAACGGTGTTTCTAAACACTCAGTTTGAGGTATCCATGCATCTAACAGGTGGAGAAAAGTGATATCATCATGTCTCAGATCAAAAATTTCTACATTGTATGGAGATTATTCAACACATCATTCAATCCCTTTCTTCTCCTCTTCTCTCCCTTTCTTCTAATTCTTTATTGTACACAATCATGGTATTTTGTCATATTTACTTAAATGACAATATTTGTAAATCAGTAACACTACTCTCTAAAAATTATAAGATATGTACTTAATTTTTCTCTCACAGGGGGAAATTGAAAGGTCACAAGTGGAATAGGAACATGAAAAGTCATATGGGGGTAGATGAGAAGGCAATTCACAAGGCTATAAATTGGAATGGCTTCTCCATTCCAAAGGATCCTATATTTTGAAAATTTCTACTTTGTAGTAATTTTGAATTGTGGTTTGGATGTTAAAATTTGTATCACCAACATAAGGAATAAAAGCTATAATCTTCCATTTCTTTTCTCATGTTTTCCTCTACTCTCTCTTTTTTGTAACTTTGCAAGTATGGTGATCAAGAAGGAACTTGGTGTCCTTGATAGATGAACCTAAAGAATTGTGTGTCTCTAGTTTGTTAGTCTCACTAGATGCTTCATTGTTTCTTTCCTCTAATTAAATGTTGAACTACTTTGGTTATTGGGTGTGAACTCTACAATTGTCTACTCACAAAAAATAACATTCCCTTCCTAAATTCTCCTCCTTCTCCCTAATCATTACAAATTTCAATATCCTCCCTTGTACCCCATATAAGCACGTTCTCACAGGTTTAGTGAAGTCTTCTTCTGTGATCCCCGGCCTACTTTTCTACCCCAAAAAGTATATAGAATTATGATAGTTTATATTCAATCATGGGAGCCTCCCCATACACAATAAGGAGGGGCGTAGCCCTATGAGCATTGGTGTGAACACATAATTTTTCATAAGAAAAATTATTTCACTAAAAATTGTTTATCCATACTCCTCACATTCATATTCAAAACATTAAACTATCTTATTCTACTATAAACCATGTCCTCACCCCCATAAAATCACACTTTACCCTGAGTAAAAATCTATTTCATTCACCCTAAACCACCTATAACTCATCTTAACCATATAAAAGTGCATAATAAAATAACACAACACAAAGAGACAATATTTAACGTGGTTCACCCAATTTGGGCTACGTCCACCAAGAATCACTTGCTTAGATTTTATTACAAGCCACCACTCTCTCAATACAATACCTAGATCTGTTTGGAGCTATGCTCAACAAACTCTACAAAATTCACACCCAAATTCAAAGCACATCTGCAATGTTTTTCATACATCTATCATATGCATAAAACCATATAAATAGACAACTACTTAAGTAGTTTTACAAAACCGTGGGTATCAAAACCATGGGCAAAACCATCCCATAAACCTATGGGTCAAAATCCTGCCCATATGAGAAAATCACATTTCCCGATATATCGGGCACGTTTTAAGGCCCAAAAAAATTTTTTTTTGCCTGCTACAAAATTCAAACCTCTAACCGGGGCTACCAAGGACTACATGAAAAGTGTAGGATACATGAAAAGTGTATAATACTCTTAGTGTACAGTCTTCAACACTTTCACACATGAAAATAGGCTCCACAACCTAACAATCTCCCACTTGAGACTAGTTTTCCTCTTGAGCAAGCTTCTCAACCCTTCACTAGTTTCCATGAAGACCAACCAAAGCTGAACACAACTTTAGTTTTTCCCTTGTGACCACCTTGGTCATCATGTCTATAGATTCTGACTGGTATGAATCTTCTCCAACTTCAACTTCTCTTCCTCCAAAGTTGTCCTAATGAAATGGTACCTTAACTATATATGCTTCATCCTAGAGTGGAAAGAAGAGTTCTTAGCTAGGTGTATAACACTTTGACTATCACTATGCAGCTTTCCTTCCTCCTTCTTATGCCCCAACTCCTCAAGTAATTGTTGTAACCAAATCATTTCTTTGCTTGCCTCTGTATGGCAGCAACATACTCAACCTCCGTGGTTGACAAAGCCACCAACTTCTGTAGTCGTGAAATCCAGCTCACTCATTGTCCCACCTACAGTGTAAACATAACCTGTCATGCTCCTCCTGCTGTCTACATCTCCAGCCATATCTGAATCTACATAACCACACAAAGTGGTGTCTGATCCACTATAGCAAAAAACTATCCCCATGGTCCCTCTCAAATACCAAGGATCCACTTTACTACCTGTCTTAGTGATCTCTACCTGATCACTCATAAATCTACTCACCGCTCCCACTGCATGGGCAATATCAGGCCTGGTACACACCATGGCATACATCAAACTACCAACCATGCTGATGAGTAAGGTACCTTGGACATTTGGTTTCTCTCCTACTCTGTCTTGGGACACTGCTCCTTTGATAACTTGAAATGGCCTGCCAAAGGAGTCCCAACCGGTTTAGCATCCTGCATATTAAACCTCTCCAAGACTTTCTTAATGTACTCTTCCTGAGATAAAGTCAGCTTTCATTCCTTCCTATCCCAGATATCCTCATACCAAGGATTTGTTTGGCTGCCCCCAAATCCTTCATAGGAAAGGATTCACTTAGTTGCTTCTTGAGTACTTTTATTTCCTACATGTTTTTACCTCGCAACCAACATGTCATCCACATACATAACATGGATAATATAACTACCATCCTCAAATTTCTTTTCAGATACACACAATGGTCGAATGACATCTAATATAACCTTGCTCCATCATGAAGCTATCAAATTTCTTATACCATTGACGTGGAGCTTGTTTCAAGCCATACAAGTTCTTCTTCAATTTACACACCATCTCCTCTTTACCTTTGACCTCATAGCCCTCTAGTTGTTGCATATATAGTTCCTCCTCCAAATCACCATGGAGAAATGCAGTCTTTACATCAAGTTGTTCTAAGTGCAAGTCTTCTTCTATAACTATTCCTAGAATAGTTCTAATAGAAGTCATTTTTACTACAGAGAAAAAAATCTCATCAAAATCTATACCTTTTTTCTCGTGTAAACCCTCGACCACCAACCGGCCTTGATCTTTTCCTCCTTCTTCCTCTTTTACTCTAACACCCACTTGTTTTGTAATGCTCTTTTTCCTTCGGGTAGCTTCACCAAATCCCATGTCTGGTTCTCCATGAGAGCCTCGATGCTCCTCATCCATGGCTTGCTCCCACTTCTTCCTGGCATCTACCTGCATTGCTTCATCAAAGCTCTCTAGGCTCTCCACTATCAATGAGTAATAAATAATAAAGAGAAGGAGAAAAATGTTCAGGTTCTCTTCTTACCCTAGAAGACCTCCTCAATATAGGAGTTTGGGGTTCCTATTGAGGAGGTTCCTGAACTGATTCATGTGTCACTTTTCCATCCGAAGATCCTCTACCACTGCATATTCTTTCTTGGATTCTTCCCTATTTTCCTACAACTGCTGCTTATACATGACTTTCTCATTAAAGACCACATCCCTAGATCAAATGATTTTCTTGTCCTTAATACTCCAACATTTATATCCAAAGTCATCACCACCATAACCAATGAAAGTACATTTTTCTGATTTAGCCTCTAGCTTGGTCCTATCATCCTTGTCTATATGAACAAACACCTCACATCCAAAGACTCTAAGAAATGAATAATCAACTTTCTTACCATACCAAGCCTCCTCAGTATGCCTCCATCCAAGGCACTTGAGGGTCCTCTTTTTATCAAGTACACAGCTGTGCTCACCGCTTCTACCCAAAAAGAAAGAGGCAGTCCTGCATGTAACCTCATGCTCCTAACACATTCCATTATTGTTCTGTTCATCCTTTCTGACACCCCATTCTATTGTGGAGTTCCTGGAACCATCTTTTTCCTCGTGGATTCCATTCTTAGAACAATAATCATCAAATTCATTGCTGCAATACTCCCCTCCATTATCTGACCTGAGACATTTTAGCTTAAGACTTGTTTCATTCTCTACCAAGGCTTTCCATTTAACAAAAGTGTCAAATACATCAGATTTGTTTCTAATACAATAAACCCAAACTTTCCTTGTTGCATCATCAATAAAAGTAACATAATAACTTGAACCCCCAAGAGATGATACCTGAGCCAGCCCCCACACATCAGAATGCACCAACTCTAACTTACTCTCTTTCTTTGTAGGTCCAACCTTGAGAAACCTTACTCACTTTTGTTTCCCATATATGCAGTCCTCACAGAACTCCAAACCTATTTTCGATATATCAGAAAATCCTTCTTTATGATCTCCATGCCCTTATGGCTCATATGACCGAGCCTATAGTGCCACAATGTTGTATCTACTTTTGAAGCCACAAGATTACAAACATTAGTGCTATAAGTGGTTAAATACAAGGTTCCAACCTTCTTACCTCTTGCCACCACAAGAGCACCCTTGGTAACCTTCCAAGAGTCCACTATAAATATCACAATACAACCATCACTTCCCAACTACGCCCGCCGATATCAAATTTCATCTTAATGTAGGCACATGTCTGACATCCTTCAATAGCCAAGTATTCCCATTCTACATCTTAACCTAAAAAAACCTTTTCCAACTATGCTACAAGGCTCATCATCACCAAGAAAAACATGCCCAAAATCTCCTTGAACATAATCAACAAAATAATGCCTATGTGGAGTAGCATGGAAAGAAGCCCCCAAATCTAAAACCCAAGATTCAATAATATTGTGCAAAGAAAGAATCAAAGCATCCTGACATACATTACCCATTGCACATTTGCCTCCTTGTTTTTTCTTCCCGTTGTTTCTTCTTGTCCCAAGCTCCCAACAAATCCTTCTTTTTTCATGCCCAAACTTTCCACAATGCCAACATACTATCTTGCTTTTGGATTTTGACCTTGCCCGATCCTTTGATTTTCCACGGCTTCCTCTATTCTTCTGTCTCCCTCTAGTTTCCACTGTCAAAGCATTCCCTGAAGTAGAAGATTCACCAGAGCTTTTTCTTCACATTTCCTCACTTAGAATCACCCCTACAACATCCTCAAACTTCAACTTTGAGTTAGCAGAACCGAAGTTGCTTACCACCATTACTAAGCTATTCCAACTCTCAGGTAAAGAGCACAGAACTAATAAAGCCCTAACTTCTTCATCAAATTCTATTGTAACCAAAGCTAGCATATTTACAACCATATTAAAATCATTTAGATGATCTGCTACTGAAACCATTCTCATACATCTTCATATTAAACAACTTTTTCATTAAAAATATCTTATTAGAGGCAGAGGGTTTTTCATACAACTTCCCTAATGCATCCATCAGTTCTTTTGTAGTCTTTTCCTTTGAAACATTAAATAATACCAAGATGCAAGACACAACCAGATTGTCCCAAGTGCCTTCCTATCCAGCAAATCCCATTCCATCATGTCATGCTCGAGGGTTTGTTCACCTTCTCAGATAATGGAGTATAAAGATCCTTCTGATAAAGGTAATCTTCCATCTGCATCTTCCAAAGACTAAAATTCTACCCATTGAATTTATCAACCCTAGATCTTCCATCATCTGCCATAGCTCCCACTCAAGATAAAACTTTCCATGATTCAACACTTCAAAGAAACCAAACCAGGCTCTGATACCAATTGTTAGGAAATAAGGGATAAAATATGCGAAATAATCCCTCACATAATCGCAATAATAGAAACTAATATGCAGAAAATATTACAGATCTCAAATAAAAGTGTAGAATAAAATAACACAACACAAAGAGACAATATTTAACATGGTTCACCCAATTTGGGCTACGTCCACCAAGAATCACTTGCTCAGATTTTATTACAAGCCACCACTCTCTCAATACAATACCTAGATCTATTTGGAGCTATGCTCAACAAACTCTACATAAATTCACACCCGAATTCAAAGCACATCTGCAATGTTTTTCATGCATCTATCATATGCATAAAACCATATAAATAGACAACTACTTAAGTAGTTTTACAAAACCGTGGGTATCAAAACCATGGGCAAAAACCCGTCCCATAAACCTATGGGTCAAAATCCCACCCATATGAGAAAATCATGTTTAAACTAATATGTAGAAAATATTACAGATCTCAAATAAAAGTGTAGAATAAATAACACAACATAGAGAGACAAGATTTAACGTGGTTCACCCAATTTGGGCTACGTCCACCAAGAATCACTTGCTCAGATTTTATTACAAGCCTCCACTCTCTCAATACAATACCTAGATCCGTTTGGAGCTATGCTCAACAAACTCTACAAAATTCACACCCAAATTCAAAGCACATCTGCAATACATTTTCTTGTCTATCTATCATATGCATAAGACCATATAAATAGACAATTGCTTAAGTAGTTTGATACAAAACCGTGGGTATCAAAACCATGGGAAAAAACCATGGGTATCAAAACAATGGGCAAAAACCGTGGGTATCAAAACAATGGGTACCAAAAAACCATGGGCCAAAAATAGCCCATAATGGTTACCCATTACCCATGGGTTAATAAACCACCCATAAAAATTTTCTTCAGGGGCTTCACCCCCCATAACCCCCCCCCGACTCGGGTGACCAGGTGAGCGGGACCGCCGTAAAAATACCCGAGTGTAACACATAGAAGGCATACCACACTCTAACATGAAAATAGCTCCACAAACATAACAATCTCCCACTGAGACTCGATTTTCCACCGAGCAAGCTTCTCAACCCTTCACTGTCATCCGTGAAGGCCAACCAAAGCTAAACATAGCTTTAGTTTATCCCTTGTGACCACCTTAGTCATCATGTCTGCAGGATTCTGACTGGTATGAATCTTCTCCAACTTCAACTTATCTTCCTCCAAAGTTGTCCTGATGAAGTGATATCTCAATTGTATATGCTTCATCCTGGAGTGGAAAGTAGAGTTCTTAGCTAGGTGTATAGCACTCTGACTATCACTATGCAGCTTACATTCCTCCTACTTATGCCCCAACTCCTCAAGCAATTGTTGTAACCAAATCATCTCTTTTCTTGCCTCTGTGGCAGCAACATACTCAGCCTCCGTGGTTGATAAAGCCACCAGCTTCTGTAGTCATGAAATCCAGCTCACTATTGTCCCACCTACAGTGTAAATATAACTTGTCATGCTCCTCCTATTGTCTACATCTCCAGCCATGTCTAAATCTACATAACCACGTAAAGTGGTGTCTGATCCACTGTAGCACAAAACTGTCCCCATGGTCCCTCTCAAATACCGAAGGATCCACTTTATTGCTTTCCAATGCTCTTTACCTAGATCACTCATAAATCTACTCACAGCTCCTACTACATGGGCAATATCAGGCCTAGTGCACACCATAGCATACATCAAACTGCCAACTACTGATGAGTAAGGTACCTTGACATCTGGTTTCTTTCTTTCCTGCTCTGTCTTGGGACACTATCCTTTGATAACTTAAAATGGCCTGCAAAGGAGTCCCAACCGGTTTAGCATCCTACATGTTAAACCTATCCAATACCTTCTTAATGTACTCTTCCTGAGATAAAGTCAGTTTCCGTTCCTTCCTATCCCAAGTTATCTTCATACCAAGGATTTGTCTGCTACTCCCCCAAATCCTTCATATCAAAGGATTCACTTAGTTGTTTCTTGAGTACTTTTATTTCCTACATGTTTTTACCTACAACCAACATGTCATCAACATACAAACATAAGATAATATAACTTCCATCCTCAAATTTCTTTATATACACGCAATGGTCAGAATGACATCTAATATAACCTTGCTCCATCATGAAGCTATCAAACTTCTTATACCATTGACGTGGAGCTTGTTTTAGGCCATACAAGCTCTTCTTTAGTTTTCACACCATCTCCTCTTTACCTTTGACTTCATATCCTTTTGGCTGCTACATATATAGCTCCTCCTCCAAATCACCATGGAGAAATGTAGTCTTTACATCTAACTGTTCTAAGTGCAAGTCTTCTACTGCCACTATTCCAAGAATAGTTCTAATAGAAGTCATTTTTACTACAGGAGAAAAAATCTCATCAAAATCTATACCTTGTTTCTATGCAAACCCCTTGACCACCAACCGGCCTTATATCTTTTCTTTCCTCCTTCTTCATCTTTAACTCTATACACCCACTTGTTCTGCAATGCTCTTTTTCCTTCCGGTAGCTTCACCAAATCCCAAGTCTGGTTCTCCATGAGAGACTTATGCTCCTCATCCATGGCTTGCTCCCACTTCTTACTGGCATCTACCTACATTGCTTCATCAAAGCTCTCTGGCTCTCCACTATCAGTGAGTAATAAATAATAAAGAGAAGGAGAAAAATGTTCAGGTTCTTTTCTTACCCTAGAAGACCTCCTCACTGTAGGAGTTTGGGGTTCTACTGAGTAGGTTCCTGAACTGATTCATGGGTCACTTTCCCATCCGGAAGATCCTCTACCACTGCATATTCTTTCTTAGATTCTTCCCTGTTTTCCTGCAACTGTTGCTTATACATGACTTTCTCATTAAAGACCACATCCCTAGACCGAATGATTTTCTTGTCTTTAATACTCCAACATTTAAATCCAAAGTCATCACCACCATAACCAATAAAAGTGCATTTTTCTGATTTAGCCTCTAGCTTGGTCCTATCATCCTTGTCAATATGAACAAACACCTCACATCCAAAGACTCTAAGAAATGAGTAATCAAATTTCTTACCATACTAAGCCTCCTCATCGGTATGCCTCCATCCAAGGCACTTGAGGGTCCTCTGCTTATCAAGTACACAAACTTGTGCTTACCGCTTCGCCCAAAAATAAAGAGGCAATCCTGCATGTATCCTCATGCTCCTAGCACATTCCATTATTGTTTTATTCATCCTTTCTAACACCCCATTCTATTGTGGGGTTCCTGGAACCGTCTTTTTTTGCGGATTCCATTCTTAGAACAATAATCATCAAATTCATTGCTGTAATACTCCCCTCCATTATCTGACCTGAGACATTTTAACTTAAGGCCTGTTTCATTCTCTACCAAGGCTTTCCATTTAACAAAAGTATCAAATACATCAGATTTGTTTCTAATACAATAAACCCAAACTTTCCTTGTTGCATCATCAATAAAAGTAACATAATAACTTGAACCCCCAAGAGATGATACCTGAGCCGGCCCCACACATCAGAATGTACCAGCTCTAACTTACTCTCTTTCTTCGTAGGTCCAACCTTGAGAAACCTTACTCGCTTCTATTTCCCATATATGCAGTTCTCACAGAAATCCAAACCTATTTTTATATATCCAGAAAATTCTTCTTTATGATGTCCATGCCCTTATGGCTCATATGACCGAGCCTATAGTGCCATAATGTTGTATTTGCATTTGAAGCCACAAGATTACAATCATTAGTACTATCAGTGGTTAAATACAAGGTTCCAACCTTCTTACCTCTTGCCACCACAAGAGCACCCTTGGTGACCTTCCAAGAGTCAGCTGTAAATATCATAATACAACCATCACTTCCCAATTGCCCCGCCGATATCAAATTTCTCCTTAATGTAGGCACATGTCTGACATCCTTCAATAGCCATGTATTCCCATTCTGCATCTTAACTTGAATAGAACCTTTTCCAACTATACTTATAAAGGCTCATCATCACCAAGAAAAATATGCCCAAAATCCCATTAAACATAATCAAAAAATAATGCCTATGTGGAGTAGCATGAAAAGAAGCCCTCGAATCTAAAACCCAAGATTCAGTAATATTATGCAAAGAAAGAATCAAAGCATCCTGACATACATTACCCGATGCCACATTTGCCTCCTTGTTTTCTTCCTGTTGTTTCTTCTTGTCCCGAAGCTCCCAACAGTCCTTCTTTACATGCCTAGACTTTTCCACAGCCCATACAATCTTGCTCTTGGATTTTGACCTTTCCCGATCTTTCATTTTCCACGGTTTCCTATTATTCTTGTCTCCTCTAGTTTCCACTGCCAAAGCATTCCCCAAGTAGAAGATTCCCGAGCATTTTCTTCATATTTCTTCGCTTAGAATCACCCCTACAACATCCTCAAACTTCAACTTCGAGTTAGCTGAACCGAGTTGCTTACCACCATTACTGTGCTATTCCAACTTTCAGGTAAAGAGCACAAAATTAATAAAGCCCTAACTTCTTCATCAAATTCTATTATAACCGAAGCTAGCATATTCACAACCGTATTGAAATCATTTAAATGATCTAATATTGAACCATTCTCAGACATCTTCATATTAAACAACTTTTTCATTAAAAATATCTTATTAGAGGCAGAGGGTTTTTCATACAACTTCCCTAATGCATCCATTAGATCTTTTGTAATCTTTTCCTTTGAAACATTAAATAATACCGAAGATGCAAGACACAACCAGATCATTCCAAGTTCCTTCCGATCCAACAAATCCCATTCCACATCTGTCATACTCGAGGGTTTGTTCACCTTCTCGACAACGGAGTATAAAGATCCTTCTGATAAAGGTAATCTTCCATCTTGCATCTTCCAAAGACTAAAATTCTACCCGTTGAATTTATCAACCCTAGATCTTCCATCATCTACCATAGCTCCCACTCAAGCTAAAAATTTCCCATGCGATTCAACACTTCAGCAAACCAAACTAGGCTCTGATACCAATTGTTAGGAAATAAGAGATAAAATATGTGGAATAATCCCTTACAGAATCGCAACAGTAGAAACTAATATGTAGAAAATATTACAGATCTCAAATAAAAGTGTAGAATAAATAACACAACACAGAGAGACAAGATTTAACGTGGTTCACCCAATTTGGGCTACGTCCACCAAGAATCACTTGCTCATATTTTATTACAAGCCTCCACTCTCAATACAATACCTGATCCGCTTGGGAGCTATGCTCAACAAACTCTACATAATTCACACCCAAATTCAAAGCACATCTGCAATACATTTTCTTGTCTATCTATCATATGCATAAGACCATATAAATAGATAATTTCTTAAGCAGTTTGATACAAAATCAGGTATCAAAACCATGGGGAAAAACCATGGGTATCAAAACAATGAGCAAAAACTATGGGTATCACAAAGGGTACCAAAAAACCATGGGCCCAAAAACAACCCATAACGGTTACCCATTACCCATGGGTTAATAAACCACCCATGAAATTTTCTTCTGGGGCTTCACCCCGAACCTCCTGACCCGCTCACCGGTGAGCGGGACTGCCCTAAAAATACCCGAGTGTAACACATAGAAGGTGTACCACACTCTAACATGAAAATAGGCTCCACAAACATAAAACTGTACAACACTCTTAGTGTATAGTCTTCAACACTTTCACACATTAAAATAGGCTCCACAACCTAACACTGATTACAAGCATATACGACCTTCTTATTATTTCAAAACCAATAGTTTGGGAATAATTCGACATTGCACATGAACTCGGTCTCTATGTCATCTCCTTGACATCAAACTTTGAAGACATCAAAGATCAACGTGAACTCATATATGAAGAATATAATGCTACTAAACAATCTTGGTTTGATTACTTCTTGGATTTCAAACTTTTTGTAGCCCTTGCCTGGCCACCTATCACGCGGAGCAAGATCTCTCTATGCCTTTGTATTTTTATCATCCTTTTATTGTCAATTATTTTTCTATCATTATCACTTGATTGTAAAATTATTTAACACCCTTCAAGGAATCCCTTTGGTTTGTGGGATCAGCCTTTGTTGAGTAACTTGTCATATCCTTATCTAATATCTATCTTGTCTAGTTATCTTTTTGTGAGCAAGTTTCTCATTCTCTGGAAGCAAGACTCCTCCATCCATTTTGCATCCACACATCTTGCATTGTCAACACATGTATCATTAAACCTTTTCATCCTTTGATTTTTGGTGTTTTTCATATAATTAATAAACCAAAATCTATTATAAATATTATGGCATGCCTGGTGGGGCCATTAGTCCCTTTTTTATCATTTTATATCTTCTTGTTTTCTTTCCTATAAAAATATATAACTTTTCGGCTTGGAATTTTTTGTTATTTATTCTACAAAAACGCATAAAATAAGAAAAATCAAAAAGGAATAACGAACACATGTACATTTATTTTCTTTCATTTTCTTTCAGGATCACATTTTTTCTTGTCCTATCTTCATTAAAATCAATATTTCCTTTTGGTTCTTAAAATGAACCTTCATTTTTCTTTCTCATATATTTTAATTAGGGGTTAAATGATTACATTCACAAAATTCCCCTCACACAAAACCAAACCACATATCAAATTAAAATTAAATTTATATAATCCCTTCTAGGCATACCTACTTGGATTTCATCACCAAAGGGGAAGCCAATTCGGTGTTCTAGCTAAGTATAAATAACTGGTGGGTGGTATATCGGCTAAGAACCCGACACCCTTATCATGCGGGATCATGAAGTGAGGGGGTAGGCCCTAATATCATGCCTTATACCGACACCAACATAGAATTGGGCCTCACATACCTTTGGGTATATCAAGGACTCCATCCTTAACTCACATGAAACCAACCTTAGCTAGCCCTTTTCCTAGTTCCCTTTCACCATTTTTCATTTCACACTTTTCTTAAGTTAATCAAGATAATCCAAAACTTCCTTGTGTTTGCATGGTTCTTTTAAAAAAATAACTATCTTTCTTTTCTTTATTTCTTGTTTTTTCAGTTCATGGTTTTGACTAGACAACATTCTCGCCTTCAAAACATCGCAAACATAACAACCCACTTTAGCAATCCCTGGAATCAATCCAATCTCACCTTCAAAACATCTCAAACATGAAATACTCACTTCACCAATTCTTAGAATCAACATAGTATCATATTCAAAACATCCCAAACATGACATATCCATTACAACCACCCTTACAAATATACAATCCACCTTCACATTATTCCAAGATTACTCAATCTGCGACATTAAAAGATCCTTGTCTTGACCCTTTGTAGTTCTTCCGAGTAATGACCCAGTCTTTGTAGAACTCTTAGAATCCAATCCAATTTCCCTTATTAGCTACCTTGTACCCAAAATTATTTGTATCAGTCATCCTCCTATCCAAAATATTATTTATCTTTTGTCATCAACACTTGTGATTAGTCAAAAATTATGACCCTAACTATTGATTCATTATAGAAAAATATTCCCTTGCCCCTTTGTTAATGATACAGAATGTCAACACCTACTTTGTATGTTCCCATCGTTATCTTTGACCTTAACACCATCTCATCACAAGACACATCTAGTCAACAACCACCTACTCCATTAGCTTTCTCATCTAGCCTATAAGATACACAAACATATACTTCCTTTCACCTTCTACATCTAGTCACACAGCCTCTCTATTAATATTCCCCTCCTATAATATTAGTTGGTTTCCTTCTCTCCACAAGTCCACTTAACATGTCCTAACCTATGTCATCACAACAACCTACGTTATCAATCTAAAATCTAGTCATGTCCATCCCTACATTTATACCACCCATCAACGCGAGTGCCATTGTTAGTACTCTTCCATTTTCACACAAAGCATCCATTGTGTTTGTCTCAAAATATAGTTACATATCTTCTCAATATATCCCATAACCATCACAACCTCCTATCAACACTTATATTCCTCTTCACCATCAATACATCCAATCCTTTTCACAACCACTAGTCTCTTAGTACACTTAAATATCCTAGCAAGTATTCACCCCTCTCAAAATAATTTTTTACCATATCACCTCTATCAATAATCAAACCCTCATACTTATAATCAAGCCACTCTTTAAAACACACAACCACCTTAGAATGATCCCATACAAGAATGGTTAAGAAGAATACCTAGCCTTGAAGATACCATTATTGGACCCAAAAATAAGCTTTTATACAAGTAAATGTGTAACAAACCTATCAACCAATTCATGCCTTTTAAGGCCTATTCTCCACACTGGGAAATCCAGAAATTCATAAATTTCTACAACAAATAATACCTCAACAACATATCGGGGCCTTTTTCATGCATGTTATCTTATCACTCATGACCAGGATCTCATGTTGAGGACATTCCCTATGTCCTTGGCTAACCCTGTACTTGACTGGTACAAAAATATCTCACAACATTCCCTTTTCTCATTCACACAAATTATATAGTTTTTCCTAGAACAATTCTCCATCAACATCACTCATAAAATATCCATCACTAATCTCTATCTTGTCAAAAAATTTGAGGACAATTTAGTTGTTGATTTCATCGTGAGATGACAAGGGGTTATCAACCAACTTTCCATCTCTCTTCCACAAACTAATCTCATTAATCTATTTTCTCGATCCTATGTGAAAACATATCATCGACCTTCCAAATTCAATCCTTTCAAACATTTGACGATGCCTTTATCATGGCCCCAAAACTAGAAATTCACGCCCTTGAGCATGGTAAAGTTAAACTCCAATCTAAGAAACCATAACATGGGTCCTCTTTTAAAACTTATTCCAACAAGGAAAAATCTATAGGGTTTGAAGATGTGGTTATTTTGAAAACTACGTCCAAAGGTCATTCGAACTCGAACAGTCCATGATCCTCAATGTAAATATACACCTTTAGGGGATTCTTATAGCACTATCTTTGACAAACTTTTATCTACTTATATGATTAAGATCCCTCCCATCTGACCTCTAAGCGAATCATCCACGCCTTAATAGTATAGGGACAATGACTATTGTAAATACCATCAAGTCTCGATGACATGACATTAAAAGGTGCCATTCATTCAAAAATTTCATCTAAGACATTATCGAACAAGGTGAATTAGAACTTTATAACCTGAATGCACCTCCAAATCAAGGATTTGACATGTTTGAACAACCTTTTTCTGAGCCACTCCTCATCCAGTAGTCATCCTCAATCTAACATTGTAGGATATCATCACATCATCAACACTATCAATGACTTCACACACACACACATATAGTACCCAGTGTTCCCATAGATAAAACACCAACCAAATAACATCACTCCTTCTATCTCCTCATTATCGATATTTCAAGCCCATCCACATCAAAACATCTAAATTATTTTATCTCTACTCCCACACAAGCATCCTCTATCATCCCCTTAGGATCTCAAGAAGAGAAACCTATCATTGAAATTTTGAATAGTTCTTTCCAATACCATGTCATCCAACATCAAATCAAAAATCTTAGTAATCCAATTCAAAATCCCACAAATCATTCATCTAGAAAAATAGAAACTTTAGAAAATATTTTCCAAACAACCATACGGTGAAACATATGACCCTTGCCCTTTTTTTGGGGCCTCAACCTTCATCCAAACTTGTAATCACAATCACAAAATCTAAGATTGTTCCTTGACTAGCACCTAAATGTACCACACAAAACATGAATCTAGTATCTCATACCTCTAAATCATCAAACAATATCCAAATTGCATCACCTTCATCATCATCTTGAGCATTCAACCACAACATGGTATTATACTAAAATCCTTGAGAAGTTTATCCGATCATTGATCATAACACTACCATCTATTAAACCCTCTAATTGTCAAGGGTGGAAACCTTCCCAATATAACTATGATACATTCTATTCTTACCATCAAATATTAGGACACTTCACCGAGAATTGCAAATCCCTCCATACCATAATTTGAAGTCTATCTAGCAAAGGAATTCTCCCCGTAGATAAAAATAATTTATCATCCAATCTTGACACAATCAAATCCAAACATCAAATCAAACCCACCTCTTAAACCCATAAATATAAAAATTCAAAACGATGACTTGAAATCATATCCATGAAATCCCTAGTAAATCCTCTAGTAAATCCTCTAGTAAATCCCCTCTTCATTAGATAGACAAAGTGTCCTTATAACCACAAGAGCGCGCACACAAGATCTAAAATCTCATATTTCAAGTGGGCCCAAAGACTCTATCATCATTTCTCCCTTTAAATCACCTAACCCATCATTTTATAAAGCCAATGTTTCCATCCTTGTGGCACCTCAAACCCAATCTACAACATTCATACAAAATGGCATCATCAAATAGTTATAGCAAGCTCCTATTATGATCTCTCTTTACGAGCTTGTCCAAAATTCTTTATTGCACTTGACGAGGCCATGATTGAAGTTCTTCAATCCATTTCAGTACCATAATATGACCCCCAACCATTTTCCAACCTCGTTGGTGCTCTTAAAATGTCCACCACATCACAATTGAAGACTCTAAAATTCCATCCTTATATCCTGAAGACCATGATCTTCCTCTCTTTGTTACTTCCCAAATCAATGACACTCTTAACAAAAATTTAATGATTGATAATGGTGCCAACATTAACATAATATCATCGCACACCTTCAAAAATTCAGCTACCAGACACCATAGTTTCTCAATCACCTATTGTGCTTTGTTCTCTCAACAACATTGTCACCCTACATTGGGCACAATCATCTTACCTATTAAAATAGGTGTTAAAATCCTCCACAAGCTCTTCTATCTTGTAGGAGAGTTCCAATCTAGCATATTACTAGGTCATCCTTGGATATGTACTATACGTTATATCCCATCCACATTGCATCGATGCCTAAAGTATGAACACGAGGTAAAACCTTCATGGTCCCCGTCGACCCTAATCCCTTCAAATCCTACGGTTCTCATTTAATTAACCACCAATGTTAATATCAACTCATCAAAAGAGAAGCACATCATCAAATATTGGCCAATCCTTAGACTCACGTGAAATCCAACAATTCACTAATTTCTTATCCAAACATAGTCAATCCTTCGCATGGTCCTATAGTTATATACTTTTTATAAACCCTAACATCATTATCCACAACATCATTACTATCCTGAATGTTAAACCCGTAAATAAAAAAGTTCATATGATGAATCCTCGTATCGCACTACTAGTCAAGGAATAAATTCAATGTATTCTTTTAGTCAACTTCATACTACCTATTGATTATCCACAATGGGTTTCCAACATTGTAGGTGTCACTAAACCCACTGGAAAACTACACATCTGCATGGGCATCTAAGACTTAACATTGCTTTCCCCAAAGATGATTTTCCTCTACCCAACATCGACCAACTTGTCGATTTAATAGTATGCCACAAGATGTCTCAAAATGCAGGAGCTACTTATCAATGTGTCATCACTTACATCTTCCATAAACTCATCCTTAACCATAGAAGATTATTTTGGTGAATATTTTAGGTAAATCCAAACACCAAAGATACCACTTAGCTATTTTTGACGTGATCTTTGTCAATTTATTATAATTATTTTTCGTATTAATCCTAATAAATGTGTTTTTAGAGTACTCATAGGAAAACTCTTAGGATTTATAGTGTATATCAGGGGAATTGAAGTTAACCCCTCTAAATTCAAATCCATTTTCAAAATTCCCCCACCAACTAATCTCAATCAGTTTCGTATCCTTCAAGGAAATTTTTATTCTATCCATCGTTTCATATCTCAATTATCATACCATTGTCAACTTGTCATTCATCTTCTAAGAAAAGAAACCCACTTCAAGTGAGATGATAATTGTCAACAAGCCTTCGACACCCTAAAATATTATCTTTTATCTCCTCTATCGCTTACACCTCCATGTGAGGAGGAGTTGTTATATCTTTATATCTCCTTGAATGGCCATCCCTTGGGAGCCATGTTGGCACATTTAGACAAAAAAGGAAAGAAAAAAAGTTGTTTATTATATTAGTCACACCCTTCATGAATACGAAACCCATTATTCTCAAGTATAAAAGTTGTGGTATGCCTTGTACTTCACAACTTTCAAACTCATCACTACCTTCTCAATAAAAAAACACACGTTATCACCAAATTTAATCCAATCAAATATATGCATTCCAAACCATATCATAATGATCATATCACTCGATGTCTCATGTTGATGATTAAATATGACCTTGAATTTATTTCTCAAATCCATTAAAGGGAATGTCATTATCAATCATCTTGTTGAAGCTCCCCTTCATACTAATCAATGAACTTGAAACCACTTTCTTGATGAATCTATCAACACTCTAGATCATGAAAACACCCCTCTTAAAATTACCTTGTTCTTTGATGGGTCCAAATGTAGGTAGGGGGAGGTGTTGGAATAGTCATAATACCCCCTTGGGACACTCCTATTCTGTTATCCTTCAAATTGAATTTTGAATGCACTAATAACATGGCGAGAATATGAGGCCCTCATCATGGGACTTCAGACCACCACCTTTCTTAGTGTACAAATCCTTGACATCTACAAAGACTCACAACTTTTCATCAACCAAATCAAATGGATCTACCAATGTAAAAATGAGGTCCTACAAAAATACAAAACCATCATTGAATATCTACTAAAACTCTTTGACCATTATGAAATCAAAACCACCCCTCGCTCATCTAAAAATTGCATACACCATGGATTCACTTGCCTCTCTCATCCCTTTATCACCAAACGATTCCAAACTCTTTTTCATTGTACACAAACTAGATCAACCATCTTATACCAACATTGAACTTCCTACTATCAATCACATAGAAGATAGCTCATCGATACATGGTATACACAGACATATTACTATTTTTCAACTAATAAAATACTCGCAAATCTATCTAGAAATAGAAAAAGATCTTTTCAACAATGTACATCTCGTTACATCATACTAGGAGGTATCCTTTACAAAAGAGGATTTGATGACCTCCTCCTCTGGTTTCTTAAAACTCTAGAGGCTCATCTATCTATCCAAGAAGTCCATGATGACATATGTGGTAGAAACTTCAATGGTTTGGCTATCACTAAATGCATCTTACGCATGGGCTACTATTGGCCTATGCTTAACCAATATTGTTGTGACTACATCAAGAAATGTGTCAAATGTCAACAACATTCCAATCTCACACATATCCTAGCCACGCTCTTCAACCAACACAAGATCTGTGGCCCTTTTCACAATGGGGCTTGACCTTATTGGCCTTATCAACCCTCATTCATCACAATGACACAATTCCATCATCATGGAAACTAAATATTTTATAAAATGGGTGGAATAAATTCCCCTTATCTCCACTAAAGTAGATAAAATCATTGACTTCATCCATCATCACATTATCTATCACTTTGGTATACCATAAAATCATCACAGATAATGGAAAATCCTTTAAAAATAATAAAGTTTAGAAAATTTTGACACTTACAACATCAAGCTTAGTTTTCCTCACTTACTATCCATAAGCTAATGGCCAAGCTAAAGCATCCAACAAAACCCTCAACAAAATCCTCATGAAAACTATTGACCAAGCTGGTAGAAATTGGCATCTTTAAATTCCATTTGCATTATGGGCATATCAAACCATATTTTGAACCCCTATAGGTGCTACGCCCTTCTCCTTAGTATACAACACTAAATTTATTCTTCCTCTCAAATTTCAAATCCCATCCTTACACATTTCTCTCAAAGACTTCATCCCTGATGAAGAATATCATCAAGAATGCCTATCACAACTTGAACTATTAGATGAATATCGTCTAACCACCTTTGAATATCAACATATATCAAGAAAGAATCAAACAAGCTATAATAAACATCTCAAACAACGTGAATTTAACATTGGTGATCTTGTTCTCAAAGAAAACCAACATGTCACTAACATGGAAAAGATAAAACGTGGAAAGTTTTCTCTAAAATGGATTGACCATATATTATCACTCATAAATATGGGTCTAAGGCTTATTGTTTATCCTCCTCAATGGTAAACCTTAAAAAGGATCCTCTTAACACCCTACACTTGTGGTCATTCTACTATTAAAATATCAACTCATGAGACCTTATTCAAACTACATCTCCATCCATTAACCCACATATCATATCACTCTCATAATGATTTGGAATTATGTGGTCTTCCATCAACACACCAATCATGACCTTAAATATGGGCATCACGGATCTACTCATAGCATATTCCACATGGAAAAGTTCCCTGCTCATAATTAGGGAACCCCACAATCATTACTCTCACCATCCCCTATCTTATCCCATTTTATGAAACATGACAAGGATATGTGTGTCTTGCACAGTTTACTTATCCCCTTCTAAAGTGGTTACCCAAGCTTCCCTCAACTCAAAAATCAAAATATCTATGGGATGGATACAATCAAAATATAGATTAATCCCTTAAAGGATGACTATCAAAATCATGTCAAATAAATCTATAGACCATTCCCTCAAAGGATGGCTACCATGAAATCAAAAAATTCAATAAAATCATAGACCACTCCCTCAAAGGATGGATACCCAATCAAAATACAAAAAGGACTTTCACATTGATCAGTGTGCATATCAAAAAGAGTTTCCCACATTGATTAGCCCTCATATCAAAATCAAAAAAAGCAACCATCACCAGAAAGCTTCCCACATTGATCATCTTTCCCATAAAATGTAATCTTCCCACATCGATCAGCTTATGCAATATAATAAAAAATTGGGGAAAAAACTCGGGAACTATCAAGAAGAACCCATTTCCCCATGTTTGTTACACACAAACCTTTCCCATGTCAAGAAAAGGATAGATATAACTATCCCACATCCATCTATGATCCTAGTATGACTAACCATTATGAGTCATATGTTAACATTATTTACAAATCCACATATGTAGTATCATACATATAAATAGTTTACCATCATACACTATATATGTCCAAAATAGTAAGGAAGCAAACATCCCACATTTTGTTCTTATCCATCTATAGTGCATTAATCAAACAACAAGATCATCATTTGTCACAAACATATCCAAGATCATCAAAATCACATCATACATCTCTAATCTAAAAATATACATTTCACATACATCCATAACTCATCATATCAAAATCATAACTAAAATCATTAAATCATCATCAACTACATCTATATCCATCACATTGTAATCATTACAAAACTCAAAACATAACTCAAACATCAAAATCATGTATATATATATATATCAAAAGTTTCTATACATCATCAAGGGCTTCAAAGAGCCTCATATATCAAAAATATATTTGTATATCATCGAAAAGGGCTTCAAAAAAGCCTCATACATCAAAATATATAAAAAAATGGGCCTATAAAACTACCTAGTGAATTAATGTTCCATCAATCGGATGCTCCCTCGGGTGTTGCTCCCCATTTGATCATCATCATCTAAGCCTCTTGGTCCCTCACCCACCTCCTCTAGGTGGTTGACCCATGCTCATGGCACTACCTGAAGGAACTTGTTGTCTTTGAGCAAAAATAATAGTATAGAGAGGCTCAATTTGGAATTTTTCACCTCACTATGTCCTCATAATAACGAATCTCATCACACAAATCCTAGTAGTTAGCCATACTCACATCACTAGGTGGCCCCATCCATCTACCACTAGTCTAAGATTTGGTTACTTATAGCTTAGCCCCTAAGATATATGGGCTTATCACTCCAAAGGCCTTATATAAGGCATCTCTATCTCGTTTATATCTATCTCTATCAACTTTGGCTTGTGTGAGCTCTTTTTATACTATAGTGAGTTGTTAGATCAGCCCATCTCTCTCTCACATATTTCTCTCATGGTGTCCCTCTCACCAATCAACAATGAACCTTCTCATCTAAAAACTATAGTGGCCTCCAATAAATCCACTCTATCATCCTCATCCCCTCCTCGAGTGTTACCCTCTCAAAGTGTAAAGCCTCTACACAATCCCACACCCGCCCTCTCAAACCCATCTATTTATCCCTACCACCAGACGTGTAAACCTCTATCACATCAGCATAACATCATGCCCCACCACTATCCCCATTATTCATCCACTCTCACCCCTAACCCCTCCTCATCTTCCATCCTCATTGGATCATGTACAACTAGAAAACCCACATCTAAATCTCCATCATCTCATCTATAGGCCATTACTGCCTCCTCTGGAACATCTTGAATAAGTCCAAATTATTTCCTAATGTGACCAAATATGATAAGCTCCCACTTTTCCTCCCTCAAACCCACACCTACATATCCTTTTGTAGGGCCCTCAATTCCCCTCTGCACCTAGCCATACCATAAAACCTGTATAGGGCCTCCAAACCATGTCTCCACCCTATAATCAGCTAGGAGCTATCTATAGTGATCTTGCCTCTAACAAACCTCGTGGATAAATGATCTGATTGCTACCTCATAAATCCCACTAGATACTCCAAGTCAACCCATCTCATCCATGGAACTCCTCTCGGTCGAGCCACTACAATGTACTCATAAGCCCAACACTCCAATAAAATGATACATCAACCTCAAATCTACGTCTATTCCTCCAAGATCATAACTCCATGTAAACTTGTGCCAAAAAAATAGGGGCCCAAAGTAAACTTTTCCATAATCCATCATATCAACTACAACCCAATCAACATCCAAGAAAATTAACCTCCAAATGAATCTATGGTAAAGTGTATCAGCTATAACCCATCATCATCATCATGACTAGGGCTGACCCTCCTTGTCATCACTATATAATGTTCCATATGAAAAATCTCTAGAAGTATAAACCACATCAGCTACATCATCACCATATAATCACTGCATCATCAATCCCCCTACCTACCTCATCGATCACATACACCTGATCACTTGTATTGGTAAGTGCAAATCCTATGTATATCCTCCAATGTCATCTGTCATCTCTCTTATAGGAAACTAGAAAATGTGCATGTGACATGGTCCCATCACTCAAACAAAGCTAACAATAACCCCATGTCTCTAGGAATACGTTGGTAATGACGCATCCCTCCTAATCTAACCTCCTCCAAGTGAGCCCAATCCTCACCTAAAAATAATCACAAACATCTATATCTTTGGGATCTCTATCTTATCCCATGTCATCAATCTCTCTCTAGCCTGTATTCAAAAGAGCCAACAACACACTATTAGAAACAATCCATTACCAATAAATCAAAAATCAATCAAATACACTTTAAAAATCACAATTTTTTATCAAAACACATGAATCACTAGTGATTCCACTTGAATCATTGGAAACCTCATCAAAATCACCAATGACCCATAAATCACTAGTGATTTCATATGAAATCGCTAGTGGTTCATATTGATTCCAAATTTTAAGAAAAAAAAAAAAAAAAAAAAATCACAAAATCAAAAAACACCACCTACCTTAGCACGAGTGGGCCTTTGTCACCTCTCGCACACCTTCGAACACCTCCATCTTGAAAATATCAAAAAAATTGAAAAAATGGGTTTATTTGGTCTCTTAGGTTCTCAAATCGCAATAGTACCAAATGAACCTCCAAACCACCTTTTATATTAAAAATTTCCCACCCACCCGATCATCGGTGATTGGGCTAATCACCACCAATTTTTTCAAATTTCTAACATCTAGGTAATTGCCAATGATTACCTCCCATTTATCCAAAACATCATTGATGAACTTTGAGCCTCACCAAACCATCATTTTAGTCATCCTTTCCAAAATTGCACATTTTTCAAAAATGTGCTTCCTTTTTTAGGGCCCCAAGACCCTCTAAAAATCAAAATCAATCAATCTATACAAACCTTCCTTTATCAAATCCATCTTATATTTCATAGCCTTTTAGGAAAACTTGTTTCATTTTCTTTTGTCAAGTCATACATACATATAGGTGAAAACCCATTGGTTCCCCTATCACTTGACTTCATGGTTGCGTAATCCCACCTTTATGGCAACATCCTTTATATCAAGCATGTGTTTCCCGATACACCATGGATACTATAAGCTTTCAGAACCTTTTCCCATTGCTTCCTATGAGTCATATGCATCTATAGGTTTAGAACCCATTGTTCCCTATCACTTGACTTTATGGTGGTGCAAGCCCACCTTTGGGTCAATCTATTTTCATGCCCAGTCTTGGGGCATCTTAAATTGAAACACAACTCTTACACAATCATATCTCATCCAACAACCTATTCAAACTAGTGACCATTGCACTTTTCACAATGACCCCTAGTTTGAGGGGGACATTTATCAACACAAATATGATCATTCTACTCATTTTTGTCCAGTGGCTTTTCCATCACAAACCACTTGACAAAAGGGGAAAATGTAGACACCTATTTTCAGTACCCTACATTGTTTATCCATACTCCTCACATTCATATTCAAAACATTAAACTATCTTATTATCATAAAACCATGTCCTCACCCCCATAAAATCACACTTTACCCTCAGTAAAAATCTATTTCACTCAAACCACCCTAAACCACCTATAACTCATCCTAACCCATTTTACCTTAACCATCTAACCTCCTAACATCCTCAACATCTTCCTAACCATCTTCACTCATCCCCATACCCAATTTAACCCTTTTGAAAGTGGTTGAAATCACTTCAAGAAATTTTCCCCACTTTTTCTGAGTCTCCAATTATTCTAACTAATGGTTGATGATTATATAAACAACATCAAACCTCTATGGAAGGGATCCTCAGACATTTGCAGTGAAGCTATAATTCTTTGATGACCTAGATGACATCACTATAAACACCCTGACATCACTTACATCCCTATCACATCCTTGGAAGCTTCAAAATCTTGTAAGATTCCCACAACACTATTTCTTAGCATTCTTCATCCAAGGTAAGATGTTGTAATATGTTTTCATACTCAGTTTATTAACACATCACCTTAAAGCTTTACGAATCAATTTACAAATTTACATTACCTTAAATCACCAATTTTTCCATGATTTACATGATTTATCAATCACTCAATACCTTAAATCGTTAGCGATCTTTATCTTTTTATCACTTTAATCACATTTCTCATATTTTTAGTCATTATATCAATTTGTTTTCTGTTTAATCTACATGTTTTCAACTTGTTTCTCCTTTTATATGATTTTACCAATTTAGGCACATCTAATTACAAGCATATACGACCTTCCTATTATTTCACAACTACTAGTTTGGGAACAATTCAACATTGCACATGAACTCAGACTTTATGTCATCTCCTTGACACCAAACATTGAAGACATCAAAGATCAACTTGAATTCATATGCAAAAGAATAGGATGTTGTTGAACAAGTCTGGTTTGATTACTTCTTGGATTTCGAACTTGTTGTAGCCCTCACTTGGGCCACCTATCACGTAGAGTAGGATCTCTCTATCCCTATGGATTTCTAATCATTCTTTTATCATCAATTATTTTTCTATCATTATCACTTGATTGTAAAATGATTTGACACCCTTCAAGGAATCCCTTTGGTTCTGGGATCAACCTTTACTGGGAAACTCATTGTATCCTTATCTAATATCTATCATGTCTAGTTATCTTTATGTGTGTAGGTTTCTCTCATTCGTTGGAAGCACGAGTCCTGCACATGTTTTGCATCCACACATCTCGACATTGCATTTTTGATGCAGGTATCATTAAACCTTGTCTTCCTCTGAGTTTTTGGTGTTTTGTCATATAATTAATAAACAAAAATCCACTATAAATAGGGGATTTATGTTAAATAATGGAAGGATAAGTGTTATTATGGTGTATGGGTTTTCTTATTTTGGGAGGAAATAAATGTTGGAGATACTAGCCTTAGTAGAGGAATAAGTGTAGATGGATAAGGGTTTTTCATGCGTGGTTGCATGGCTGTCTTAGAAGAGCCAACGGCTAGTCTTCCTTCCTTAGTATAGGGATAAGTGGAAGTAATGGCATCATCTTCCCCTTGACAAACCATTGGATGGTTTGGCCATGTTTTTCATAATGTATATTTTATTATGTTAGCATCACCCTCTTATTTGTCCCTATTGTACAATAAGGTGATGTAATTTACTCTTAGTTCGGTATTTTCATGTTGTTATGTGGGCCCAAGTGATGTTGTTGGTATATAAAAATACTATCCATGTTTTGGCCATGTATCTAGTATAGGCATTACAATTGTATTTAAAGATTTCATACATGATTTCTTGGAAGTATATTTAGATGATTGGGTAGTTTTCTCTTTATTCGGATAAAATACATTTAAGGTACATTTACTTGTTAGAATGATGTAGATCATTATGTATTGCATTAAATTTGAAGAAATGTTTTTCTTTACACCTTTTGGAGAATTACTTGGCCATGTTGTTTACATAAAGTGATCCTCTAGGATCAAGCAAAAATTGTGGTTAGCTCAAACCTTCTACAAACCCCTTAGAATTTCTCGATTCCTTAGACATACTACATACTACAAGAAATTCATTATGGGATATGTTAACTTTTTGAAACCTATGGAGTGATAATAAAAGAAGGAAAATTTGAATGGACCAAAGAATGTCAAAATGCATTTATATAATTGAAGCAAAAGTTATTTAGTGTGCCATACTAGGTTTTCCAAATTAGAAAAATGTTTTTCATGTACATGTTGATGCTTCTAGAAATATAATTGGAGATATTATTTTGGAACTAGGAGAAAGAGTAATTGATCACCCCATCCATTTTTCAAGCAGGAAATTGCAATCAGCAGAGAAAAAATACATGACTACATAATGGGAGGCTCTAGCCATGGTTTTCAAACTCTACAAATTTAGGAAATATCTATTAGAAACATCATTTAAATTCTTCATGGATCATCAAACATTGCATTATGTAGTGACTAATCTAATTAGGAGGAAGAATATCATGATTGCTCATGTTATTCCATAAGTATATATTTAAGATAAATGTTAAACATGAAAGAAAACATGCAAACCATACCACTTAAGCCATATTAATATAGGGGAAAACCTAAGTAATTGGATGAAGATGCACTTGACGGGAAGCTATTTCATGTTATCACAATACTAGAGCAACTTGAAGAGATTCTATAATTTCTTCAACATGGGATATTACGGAACACTACATAGAAAAGGAGAAGAATAAATCGGTTACTAAAGCATTGCCTTACACCATTATAAATGGATTTTTATATAAATTGCAGAAGGGTGACGTATTACACACATTTCTTATTAGAATATGAACGAGATTCAATATTTCATGAAGCACATGTAGATATAGCAAGAGGACATTTTGGACAAGAATTAACTACGAAAAAAAGTTTCAAAGTGGAATTTTGTGGCCAAATATGTTTCAAGATGCACACCACATTGCAAAACATTGTGATATTTGTTAGAGAGTGGGGAAACCTAATCAAATGGATGAAATTCCCCTTCATCCTATATTATCCATATAACCATTTGAGCAACGGGGATAGATTTCATTGGCCCATTCGTCCACTATTGAGAATGTCTAGATCCGGATACATCATTACGACAACCGACTATTTCACTAAATGGTTGGAAGTTGTACCCACACCTAATTACACGGTGAGGTACACATTTAAGTTCTTATATGAAAAATCATAACTAGATATGGGAGCCCATAAAATTTAGTCAAGGACATGGGAACACACTTCTTGAATAACACCATCAAAATCATCACAAAAGAGTTTATGATTGCACACCACCAAATCATAGCATATCATCCAAAAGAAAATGGATAAGTGGAGGCCAAAAATATATTCTTGCAAAGGGTGTTAACAAAAATTTGTAATGTGAAAATATATGAGTGGGAATATAGAATACTCGCAAAGACTTTAGGCATATTGAATAAACTATAATATAAGCACAAAGAAGACACCATTTCAATTGGTCTATGAAATAGAAGCAATCATGCTAATGGAATATATTGTACCAAGTCTCTACATTACAATAATTACAAGGTTAGGAGATAATGAATCCATAGAGAATAGGTTGTTGGATTAGATGAAAATGGAATAATGTAGGGAAACTACACAATGGAACCAGGGAGGCCCATTAACACATTTATAAAGCATGGCATTATTGTAGTCTATGCACGAAAGAATTTAAAATGGAATAAATGATATTGGTTTATGAAAGCAAGTTTCAAGTGCACCCAGCAAGTTGTGCATTGGGTGGAAAGGCCCATATAATATTCAACGTATCACTAAACAAGGAACACTTGTATTACAAGATCTAAAATGAAATTGTCTTACCTGGTAGGATCAATGGATGTAGGCTAAAATCCTACGGTGGATGATTTCCCAACATCAAGAAAGAGAAAATAAGATCCTTCAACAAATCAGTTTGAGTAGGAAGTTTCAAAAAAATTATAAGTTTGGAAGATAGAAATTTGTATATTTAATTAGTTGTGTTCAAGTGTGTGTAGATTAGTTAAATATTGAAAAGATACATAAGAGTGGAAGTAATAATATACGTAAGTAAAATGAGAAAAAGTTTGAAAGTTCTATAAATTCCAAATCGAGAGATCAAGTATGTGAAGAAAAAAACTAGAACAAGAATGGCAGACCCATTCACCCAACCCATCACTATAATGACCTTTGTTTTACAAACCTTTATTGTATCCTCCTCGATTAAGATGTAATAAAATAATAAATTACAGGTGTGTGTGTGTGTGTGTGTGTGTGTAATCAAAAAAAACAAGGGCTATGGTTGGAGTAATTGAGTAGAGAAGACGTGTGGGGAAGAAGAAATGACTTTGTCAAATGTGGTAATTGCAAATGCCCTAGTAGTGGGTTCATTGATTTTTTTGGGATTGGATTATGTATTTCTTGTCATTGTTTTAGTTTGCATATTGCAGTTGGTTACATTTGGTGAAACAATGTCAATGCCTTGTGAAGATGTGTGTCTTTATTAAGCACCCAATTCTTTTTTCAGCATACTCACAGTTTTTGTCGGGCTACATTTCCAATAAATCTCACTTGGGGCAAGAAATACATTGTTTCCAAAATGGAAGCCTTGGAACAGGTATTCTAGTCTGATGTTGTAGTGTGTTTTCCCTGTTAGACTTGTATGTAAAATGTGGGAAGCATAAACAAGCACGTGAACTATTTGGTTGAATACATAGGATACGCGGCCTCATGGGACGCAATGATTACAGGTCTGCACAGAATGGGTTTACTAAAGGGCCACGGAATTTTACAAGAAAATGCAGCTGGCAGGTGTAAAGCAAGCTCCTATGGATCTTTTACGCCTCCATCTCCCAAGACACTTCCTCCAACGTTGCCTAGATCTGCTACTGGCTTCGTTTATAATGTTACATGTTTTTTCTCTCCCAACATTTGTTTCAAATTCACTTGATACTGCTTGAAGTAGTTTATTTCTTTCTAGAAGGGTATAGCATTATGGAAAATAGTACCAATATAAATATCATTCATTGGCATTGAAAAATTATATATTGAAATGTGTTCAGCGCTTCATTACAAATATAAATATATTTATTCAATGAATAGGTGGTACCAAAATAGATGCAGTCATGTTATTATATCCAGTCCCTGCAGATGTAAATCTTGTATGCTCAGTACATTCCCTCTATATCCTCAAATAGGATGCTCAACCTCGGTTTACATCATGCAATTTTGTCAAATATTTCAGATTTCTTGTATGGCCTCAAACAAGCTCGACACTGATAAACATGTATATAATTGTGAAATGTTTGTTATTGAGATTCTGCAGTGACATTTATGACGCTGTTATTGGTGTGGGTTCACGTACATTGATGACTATTGGGTATGCACAAACGGGCCTGCCGAAATGGATTTCAAACTTTTAATAAAATTCAATCCGAAGGTTTTAAACCAAACTCACCAACCCTCTCTAGTATCCATTTAACTCGTGCCAAACTCGGAGCTTTGAATCATACTCTACGCGTTCAACTAGCTCGGAGTCCCTCGTTCCCGATTTTCTCTCCTCTACGCGTTCAACTAGCTCGGAGTCCCTCGTTCCCGATTTTCTCTCGTGCATGGTTTTCTCACTCACTTCTAGCATAAATTTGTTCTGGATAAATTTCCCTTCATGATGGTACCAAATTTAAATCGAATGAAGATTGTGTTTTAGTTAATTAAAAAGATTTTTATATCTTAAAATGATAATTACGCCGGAGGCGTGGCTTCCCTGCAGTAGATCTCCAACGACGACGCTCTCCTGCTTCAGCAGCTTCCACCTGCCTGTCATGGTGGCACACGAGCTTGAGGTGCTTGTCATGGCGGGTTTCCACCTGCCCGCTCCATCCTCTTTCTGTCTCCTGTCGTGATTGCATGCGTGGCATGCCTTGGTCAAGCGGTCTCTGTCCTTGGCAGGGGTGATATGCTGGTCTGTTTTCCTCTTTTTCATTTTGTGATTGCGATTGGGTTTCCATTTTTGCATTTGACTTCTACCACCGCTCCTTCCTCCAAGGTTTTTGTTGTTTTGGGCTTCCTGCTCTCCTGTCGTCTTCGCCTCTGCTTTTTTGTTCCTCCTTTCTGTAAATGCTTGTTTTCTATTCCTCCTGTAAATGCTTGCACATCTCACCAACTGTCCTCACATGCAGTCTTTGCCTAGCTTCCGTTTGGCAACTACAACTTCTTTCTGGACATCGCTTTTCGCTGCCTCTGAATCCCTGACTGCGGATACAGGTTGGTTCACTTCCCCATCTTCCTTCCTTTCTGCCTGCTACTTCTAATTTTCATGCATGATGCCATGAGAAAATTTGTACTGGATTTGATGTGTTTCGGTGGGTAAAAGATTTTTGAATACTGTGGCAGTGCATTCTTGTTTCGGAGGAAGACGAAGAGGCCACATTTGTGGATCCTTCATTGAAACTATTGCCATTAATCTTGCTTGTTTATTTATTTTCCAAAATGTAGTAATCTGTAGTCTTTTCACCATGGTTTGAAATGGAGATGTGCAGGACCTGTGTAGTTTTCGATCCACTTGATGGCTCTTCCAACATTGACTGTGGAGTCTCAATTGGAACGGTACATAAAAAATATTTGATCTTCCACTTGTATAAATATTATAAATTTTGGCTCAGAAATTTTACCTATTAGCATTTTTGTAAAGAAGTCGGGTGGAAATAAAAAATAGAGATTCGAAGGCCATTAAAGGGAGAAATATTAGGGAAACAATGTTGGCAGAATCTTTGTACCAGCTATTACAAATTTTCAACTATTAGTTGCCATTTTTAATTTTTGTAATATTGATTTTGGCTATCATTTTGCTGGCCAGGCCTTGGGTTTCCTTTACAGTTTTTGAGTTGGAGTCCCTTTCTCCTTTTTATATCCAACGCCCCCAAAAAAAGTGTAGGAAAAAACAATTAATTGGTTGAAGATTTTAAGAAATTCCACCGATTATCCCTCTTCTCCATGCTACTTTAATGTACAGTTAGAGGAACCTCTCAAACTCTGCATTGTAATCATCAAGATTTACAAAGGAAGAAGTATGACCCTATCTTTAATGACATATATTCATGCTTTCTGTTTTGTTTTTCTCAGGTCGGAAAAGGAAAGGAAATTAGTTTCAATCTTTGAGAATGCATTTTTTTGTTGTAGATCTTTGGAGTATACTCGATAAAGGATGGAGATGAACCCAAATTGGTAGATTTTCTCCAACCAGGAAAACACATGGTTGCATTAGGCTCTTACCCGTATGTATGGAAGCTCATGCACGGTAATAATTTTCCTCCCACATATACAGTACGAATGCATGGGATTATTATGTATTGTCATTTTTTTATTGAAATTCTTTGAATCCCTAATCAGACAAGGACATAACCCAAGTCCTCGTTTCTTAAAGAAATTGTGTCATGATTTGATTAGAAGCTCTATGGTTATCTGTTTATGTTTTCATAAGCATACAATTATGTCTATGAAGTTTTGGGTTTCACTGATGAATATTACTTCCTTGTGCAGCTTGTCCTGAGCACTGGCAGTGGGGTAAATGGTTTTACATTTGACCCTTCCCTTGGAGAATTCATTTTGACTCATCCAGACATAAAGGTGTGCAATATCCCTCACAGAATTGCTAGGAGATTGTTTTCATTTGCTTTGTCTAGAATCTAGATTATGGGTAAGTAGTTCAAATGCTCTATACTAAGATAGATTGATGAATACTTTTTAGAACTTCAGGTCCCAAAGAAAGGAAAAATATATTCAATGAACAAAGGAAATGCAAAGAACTGGGATGAGCCCACCACAAAGTAAGTGGTTAAATGTCCTGTGGAATGTCAATTCATTTGTACAAATTCACATACAACTTTTTTAGTAGTTGCCAAAATATGCAGGTACGTTGAGAGATGTAAATTTCCCAAGGATGGATCATCCCCCAAGTCTCTCAGATACATTGGAAGGTGATAATAATGCCCTCGTCCCACATGGCTATGCCATGATAACTCTATTTTTCATCATCTTATACCTTGAATGCACTAAAAATTAGAGGGCAGAGAAAATCCTATATGATGCTTTTGTGGTTGATCATTCAAATGCACTAAGCATTAATTGTAATTTACCATTCCAGGAAGTAGTACATTGCCATTATTCTGCAAAAATTGTGCCTATGTATCTCTTGTGTAGCATGGTAGCTGATGTTCACAGGACACTGCTTTATGGAGGCATTTTCATGTACCCTGCAGATAAGAAGAGTCCCAATGGAAAATTGCGGTATAGTCCATTTCTTGAAATTCCACCTGAGCATATGAGTTGATTGTTTACCCCAAATATAAGACTGTCTTTTTGTTTGTTATGCCTATACAAAGGTGTCATTGTATGAAGTGTTTCTAATGTCTTTCTTAATGGAGCAAGCAGTGGGGCAATCCTTCACAAGAAAGAAACGAGTATGTGATTTTACTTTGATATAATGCTTATATTGTAGCCAAACAGATAACAGTCCTCACAGAGAATAACAAATGGATGAATACCCTTAGAAGATAATATGACCGAAGGGATACTATTATTAGATAACCTCTCATTGTGATCTAATATTTGGCAGGCACTAGACATTGTCCCAAACAAGATTCATGAGCGCTCTGCAATCTTCCTTGGGAGTTATGATGACATAGAGGAGATTAAGGCTTTATAAGCTCAAGAGGAAGCAAAAGCATGATGTCTGTTGACTGCTTGGCTTATCTGGCAATTGTATTTGTAGCCTTTTCTATGAATTATTGTCAATGATAATGACAAATCTATCTTTAATTTATATAGTCTTCACCCACCATTGTAAATAAAATCTTAGGAATTTTTTTTTTGTTATCTCAGCTAACCAATCTATGTGTAACAAAGTAAAAGTATTTTTGTTGCAATGTTTATATTTATGAATATTGCATCCCATTTGCTCTTAATATTCTTTTATACCTTCTGTCAATGTAGAAATTACATATGTTTGTTAGGAAATTGAAAACCCAAATTACATTCGGGGTGTCAATCTATTTATAGCATTGTTGCAAATGTTATGCCTGTTGTAAAGGTCTTCCTTGCAACTGGGCTGCGAAAGGTTGTTGATTCCATTAAAAAAAATGACAAGAAACTTGATCCCATAACCTATTTTTTCTTTGATCTGTGCACATGTTGACATAATTTGTTGCTTCTTAGAGAGGAGGAATGATGCTGGGGATTTTTCCAAGATGATATTAGTGTAAGGTCCTCTATTGGTGGCCCAGTTACATGTAATGTTACAAGTCTGGGTTGTTTCATGTTTGAATGAATGAATGGGTGCTTTTAATAACCTCCATGAGACCAACCAATCTATGGCATCTAAGGATAGTAACAAAGTTCATTTGTGCACAAATATCCTCTGAAGCTGCCCAAACTATGATTTTGTGAAATCTATTTTCTTTATAATTTTGGATCTTCTATTATGAATCTTGATTAAAAATCAGTTGTTTTTTTAATCTCTCCTCTTCATAAGAATAGTCGAAGGAATCAACTTTCAAGATGGTGATGTACTTGATTTGGATATCCTTGTAATTTATACACTCCATGATGTAGTGTCATTCCATCTCCACTAGCCCCAAAATACTAAAATGGCATATTCTATCTACCCAATTTTATTTAGGCATTGTTTCAAAAATGTTAGGGTGGAAGGGGACTCAAAATCGTTATCGATGCCATGAGAAAAAAATTTAACCCATGCCGAATTGGCAATTGAAAATCCTTCTAGAGAAAGCTTTGAATGTTGTGGGCACTTTCACAAATATCTCTTTTCACCATCTGTATAGAGAGCAGAATAAAGCTTTTGACAAAATTACAAACCAGGGTATCAACATCGACATATTCAGTTAATAAACCTCGTGTTTATGAGGAAGGGGAGTTGTGGGATGAGGTCAAGGAGACTGTTCTGCGAGGAACAAAGGAATTTTTTAGCCCCTTTCCATGGGTGCTTGTTCCATGTTTGCTTTCAGTAGTTTTCATTCTCTGTTTCATATGTGAAGATGTTCCTGCCTGGTCGGGGATGTCCATTTGTTTCTCCCGTGACACTCTTTCTCTGATTGTGAAGAGGATATTTTTATGCTTGTTTATGTCCCAATGGATATTAATGGAAAAAATTGATTTTTCTCTAGATTGTCTTTCTGATCATATCCCATAATCAATTGTCCATGCATGCAATCCATTTTAGCACATGTTTTTGTTCTTCATTTCCCATAATATTGGGTTTGGTTGAGGCATTTAGTCAAATGTTTTGTGTGTATCTTCTTTTTTTTGGTCCTCGGCATATATGTTTCAAAAAAACCATTTGGCATGTATCATAATTCCAGCCTCGGTTGGGTATATATGTATAGATAGATGGGCCCCTATATCTATAGGACAAGCTAGCCATATCTCCATACTCTATAGGGCATTGGCCTCTCTAGAATCGGGCATTATGAGCCATTGCTTTGAAAGTGGTATACTCTTGAGTTATGTATGGAAAATATATATTTGCACTCAGGTAAGTTAGCATGAAATTTCCTTAGCCGTGTGGAGCCAACTTTGCCACTACCACATGTAGTTATCTAGGTGGAAGCAATTACAAGTGTGCAAGTCTCTCTAAACACAGATGGCCATACAAATGGAATATACCTCGTGGATAGACACAAACATGGGTGAGCATGGATGGATGTAGGAAACAAATCAAAAGCGGACATATTTGGTGAGGAAAGAATGAGTTTATAAAACTGACTAAATAGGGCTCTATGTTAGAATTCTCTGCTGAAGGGTAAAAATCATGGTATGTTTGTGAGGTTTCATGGTATGTTTGTGCTGACTCATGGATAGTTTCAATTTCACTTTGGCTTCTGCCAAAATAGGAAAATATTGCTTGTGGATTCTAGCTTTAAGCTTTTGTTTCGTCTCTATGTAACTGGCTTTAATAGTATAGTGGCTTTGGTACTTGGTAGTATGTGGCTTGGCTAGACTAATAACGAGATTAAAATCTTTTGGAATACTCACCTTAGCAAAAAATTGATAAACCAAGGCATTGATCCTCAAGCTCGCAAACCCCTTTCCGAACCAGAGCATGATAATTGTATCCATAATATTGTAGATTTTGAAAACCTACTCATCCCAGTAACCTCTAATTAATCTCAAGATAAATATTCACAAACTACTGAGTACCACAAACCCCTAGGCCCTGTGGAAAGTAGCCTGAATATTCAAGCATAAAATGATACTGCTCATGGTTTTCCACAGAGTATACCATTGACACCATCTGTGATTCAGGAAAGTGCAATATGTAATTACCAATCTGGTAGTGCATTTCACATGAATCCAACCCTCATTCCCCACTGTAATTCTACTTCCAAAATGGTTTCACAAGACCATGATTCTTCCCTCTATTTGAGAAGGAACACCACCACAAATACCTATTTTGTTGTGCCCTTAATGACAAAATTTGTCCTACAAACCATCGCTACTTTCACTGGTACTGTCAATGAAATATCCTCACATAAAGGCTTTCCAATAAATTTTAAAAAAACTACATGGAAAAAGATCACTTTCATGACAAAATCAACAATATGACATGCAATTTTTTCACCACCTCAGGCTGGGTGAAGCATGTGACACATTGAAAATATTGCACAAACAACTGAATTCTAATGTAATCGGTCCCCTCTCTCCATGCACTGATTGCTTTCTCATAAAACATCCTATTGCTAAAACTCATAATACACAAACCCCTGCCCACACCCCCTCTCCCACTAAGAATCCTTTAAATCTCTGCAAAGACCCTCTCTGGCTACTGAAGGTACTGGACACTAACAGTGCACAAAACAACATCAAAACTACAATCCTTGGCCTCTAAGGTATGATCCTCATTCAAGTCTTTTACGAAGAAATAATCAGTCTTGGGTTCCTTACAAGCCCTTGGGCATTGAGACGATAACCAACTACTCTTTTTTACTAAATTTCAGAAGGAAGATGGCTTACCCAAGAGCTCATCAGGTCTAGCACTTCTGAACCAAGCTAGAAACCTTTCTCTGTATAAATTTGTGAGAAAGGAGATGAACGCATCATCAACATGAATAAAAAACTGTGGTAATTAATAGAAGTCTTGGTCTGAGGACCTATTGAGCTTAAGTCTTTAGTCATTGCTAAGTACCAAACTGGTTGATTTGACCAGAAGAAATGGGGTTGTTAGAGGCATCATAACTGTTGTAGGTTTTGTTAGCATTCATATTGCCCTTCATCCTGTTGCAGGCGGTATTTGTACTGTTATTGACATTGACACAAACATTTGTTTGACTGTCCATACCTCATTTCAAAGCTCTTACTTTAACCCATGTAAAGAGTATACTGAAAAATGTGAACTGGGGAGAACTGATTGAATTCGACAATAGTTCCTTGCATTTGACAAAAGTGTGAATGCCTTTTGAGCATACCCATGCATGCAACTGCTGCAATGAATGAAATCCTAAACACATTACCATTGCTTTTGTAGTAAAGGAGTTTAAGACCAAGGAAAACCTTATTTCATAAACAGGTAATGCTTTCCTTCTAAAACTAGATAATACCACTCAACACAAAGGAATGGTTGTATCCCATCAAAAATTCAGTATGATGGAGGGAGAAATGAACTTAACTTGTATAAACTATGGGCCTTCTGTACCTTCATGCCCCTAAAAATTCCAAGGGGGTCTTGGTATCGCTGAGAAGTGCTGGTGAACCGGTCCGTTAATCT
Organism: Taxus wallichiana var. yunnanensis; assembly: GCA_018340775.1. Taxonomy (NCBI): domain Eukaryota; kingdom Viridiplantae; phylum Streptophyta; class Pinopsida; order Cupressales; family Taxaceae; genus Taxus; species Taxus wallichiana. The sequence continues at coordinate 487,685,413 of CM031237.1, forward strand.
CTACATACAGGGGGACCAAATGCATGAATATTTCCCAATTTGATCTGGTTGGGTTTCTATCTGGCATAAGTTCACCAACCATAACTCTGTCCCATACACCTTTTTCACTTTTCAATTTAGAGGGAATAGGGAGCACCATGTATTGTATTTGTTCAATCTATGTACAGGAACCTCATCAATAGGATTGAGATAAAGATAATATAGTAAACTGAATAATTCTTGATCTTGAAACATCATTTGTTGTGCATTGTTGCTCCAATTTCAGAACCAATTGCAGAAGAGCAACACTACATGTTCCAACAATAAAGGGAGCTCAAAATGAAATGCAGAATTGTTCATCTACTACAAATACAGATGTACAAATAACACACAAATAAAATTTTAATAGAATAATGATGCACCCAAAGATTCCTAACCACACCCATTTAAAAACCAAACTCTATGCCTCAACACTACTCCCAACCAAATCCACCTCATCTATGCCTAATGTTATGGATTAGGGCCCTATTCCAGCAATGGGTGTTAAGGCATGGGATACTGCCAACGAGAAAAAACAAAAATCCATTTAATTAATAATAGTATCAATTAATTTAAGCACTAAACTGTCAATAAAGTATAATCATGTTGGAAGACCAATCCACACTTAGGATCGTAATGTGAGCAAAGTTGCTCATTGGTAAAGCGGCTCAAGAGCAAATTGGGAGGTCCTATTTTTGAGTCCTAGCTAGACCATGAAACTTAACATCAAGCAAGTTCATTGCATTTAAACATTAGCTCTTGATAAATGGAAGAAAATTTCAAACATCTTATCATCACAAGACAAATTTCAAGAATCCTAAGGGCGTTGATAAAAGCAAGTGCTTCTACATAGATTTTAGAGATGACATAGGCACTCCCTCATCAAAGCTATAAGCAATCACCTTAGAACAAAGGTACTAAAATAATAGACAACATGATATAAAAAACCCATGACTGAGTAATATATACAACAATAAAGATAATAAAACTATACTACAATTCCAAAAAAATGTCAGCTATTTCATTATCACAAAAGAAATAGACTAAGAGAAGGAGTTCCAGGTCATGACAAACCACAAGATACGACAATAAGAACCCCAAAAAAAGAGGCAAATTTTGTTATCATTTTTGTAGTTGGTGACATCATAAATGTGAAATAGGATCATGTCCTATGAATCCTTCATGTTAATAGGCTTCTGGTAGGGTATTTCTCTAGATCAATTGAGCAGAATCAGTTCTACATTTTATGTGTAGGTCAGTTTTCCCTTGTTGCAATATATAAATACAGATTGATCTCTCTGGTACAGTTAGGTTTGCGGTTTATGAACTTAAACATTTTCCCTGTTTCAACATGTTTGTTTTGCTCTCTTTGAATTTGATTCAGTAGCACCACATCAAAACTAACTTTAAAATGCCATCAAGCCACAAGTTGAACCCCTTTGACAAAGCTAGTTAATACAAGGAATCTAAACACATCAAATCTATGGACATATCATGCATTACAGTTAACTGAATTTTAAATTGTTGAGAGGAAACTAAATTCAAAAAACCATTTAACACAGTCTATATAGTTCCAAGAAAAAAATCCACAACTACTAAAAGAATGTTTCCTTCTCTATGAGTACTAAACCCATTTCATCAATCATTACACATAGAGTTGGTATGGCTAAATACATGCATTGGAGCAGTAGAACCCATATCATCAATATTCAAGCAAATATAACTAAATGTATACAAAAACCCATTTCATCACCAAGATAACATCTCACATTGGGAAAAGTATTTCATGAGTCAAAGATAACTACTTGTTTTAGGAAATATATTCAATTAGTCCTCAAGTGAATGGAAAAGCGGCTACATTATAACACAAACTTCAATACTTAGGTAAATGACCAAAAAAAGATAACAAGTTACATTACCAAATACTATTAAACACACCTAAGACAACCAAAACATTCTATCTTGGTAATTTTCCAATGCTACTACCACTGTGGAAAGAATGAATGTAAAATTTAATGCATCGATCTTTTTATTTGATTTCTTAAAAAAAAATTTCATGATGCTTCGACTTTTTCGACATTTACATTTTCAATTCTTATTTTGTCTTGCATTTACATACCTCAAACATTTATCATTTACATCCACAGGCAACGCATCTCCTACATCAGCTGGTATATTATTGACCACATCATTACAACCTCTTGACCATTTGTGTTGATAGCATTCAATGTTGTCCACCTTAATTCTCGCTAATCAAACCAGGCCCACTTTGAGTAATACACCATACTCCATGCAACAGACCCCAACAAATTACTGATGTCAAAAACCGTAACAAGTACCCACCAGCTTCCACTCTCATCCCAATACGTTACATACCCATTTTAAAAACACAACCTACACCAGAAGATAACTCCCAAACAAATCCACGCCGGCGTAACCTTGCTCCTCTGGAGCGACCACTACTATTTACCTTACTTCTCGTATAACTAGAATGACCTTGTTTAGTGGTAACCATGCTCGTGAACCACATCTTGGGTTGATTGGAAAACTTCGAGAAAACAATATTTGATAATTGAAGCCATTAAATAGGTGATTTTAACTTGAATTTTTAGTTAAACATGAAACTTGATCACCCTACAAAATTTACTAAAACTTTTATTATAATGATGTGCAAAACACTTCTCTAAACCTTGTAGCGGGAAAGTCAAGTTTTGACCATGTTCCCTGTGACGTGAAGTGTCACAAAAACCCATCAATAGAATTCGTATGATCATTTAACGTCATGCATCTAGGAGCCCAATTGATCATTTCACATCTTTGGAACAGATGTTGAAAGTTGAAAATTCATTTTGGTTTTGGACCATGGTTTAGGGCCCGTGTTGAGAAACAAAATTCTGCCTCCACATACCTCTAGAATTTATTTGTGACAATGATAATCAACCATTAATGTTGAGAAAAATAACCTTGGGAGCTAGTTTTACAAATGGTTTTGTAGGACTCGGTCATTTACTGTGAGGACAAACTTATGCAATTAGGATAATTAGCTCAAAAAAGGTAGTTGCAGTTTGAACCCTTGTCACCGGATTTGAGTTATGTCAACTTTAAGAGTTTCCTATAGATAGGATATTATATGGGAATCAAAACATTGTGTATTTGATTCTCGTACATTATATTTTCAACTCATTTTCGTAGCCACTTTGGCTAAATTGGTCATTTTCTTAAACTTACAGCAATAACGGAAAACTATCGTGGACCTCTTCAAACCACGATAAATATTGAGAAACTTGTAAAAACTATCACATTATTGTATATAACATCCTTTTGTTACTTGTTTGATAAATTTTCCTATGGGAAAAAATGGTATTTCTCTCTCTCCTCTCTCTTCTCTTCCTATCTCTCTCTAGATTGAAAATGAAATGAAACTACATATGTATTCCCCTTTTGTTACATGCAAAGTGTTTGTATTCATTGTGAACGGAAAATTATCAAATCGTGAATTATGTTAGATCGTAGGAGTGTCGTGCTAGCTTTTGGATGATCGTGTTTGTAGTTACAAGTACCACTGGGTAGAAGGAAGCAATAACATTCTTATTATGATTATGTCAATATGTACCTACTTAAATGAATTCATTTACAAATTGGAAATAGTAACATTATCTATGTGGATTGATAGAATACCATTATTGTATTAAGTAAGGGAATAATATTACTACTTTTGTGACGAAATGATAGCCATATTTGTTTGGATATGTTGTTGATTTGTATTCGTCTTTATTAGGTATAGAACTTAGATGTTATTTGTGGATATGTCATAGTTATGCTACTCAAATTAAATAATCATGTTATTACATAATAATTTCAATGGTGATATTGTGGATGCACTTCTTTAGTGATCTACGAACCTTTAGAAAACACAAAAAAATTATGTGTGTAAAAATTAAGGAATGAGAAAGATGGATATACTTATAATGTTAGTCAATACTTGGAAAATTTCATTATGGTTTTGGAGGTCGTGGGTTATAGGAATGATATAGGATTCAATAGTGCAAGTTTTCATCAACCAAACTTAGAGAAAATAAGATCATGATTTTAGGTTACCATTGGAATATGTATGCTAAATGGAAAAATGACACGAAACCATATGTCGATATTTCAAATGAGTAAACCTTTTGGATGTGGCCTAAGAAACAATCATGAGGACCCTAACTTATAAGCCTTGTGAAGGACACTTTTTATCACGTGTTGATCATATGTTTTCTTCCAAATTTGGAGTTAAAGAGGATTTGTTTATCCTAGATTGACTCAAGAAGAGGAGTGCGTGATTAATGATCAATATCACTAAATATCCTTCAATACCTTCAATATTCATACTCTATCATTACCCTCTCATGCATCCCCTAAAATCCTAGTAGTAGGTTTTGTAAGTTTGTAAGTATGTATGATGTAGTGGATTCAGTGTACCGGTTCAGCTATGCACTAAATGTTATGAACAATCCCATTAAGGAATTGTAGATTGGATTGTTACCTTGACTTGTAGTATGGTGTAGATCCCTTCAGTGTAAATGGAACTAAATTAAAACCTAGGACCTATTAAGAGGTTAATTTGTGAGAGAGATCTATAGTAAACTTTTTCTATCAAAATTGTGTCCCTAAGATGTTGATCTTAGGAGTAAAGTGAAACATGGAAGTTATCCCATTTAAATCGATTTTAAGCCCTTTTATGTTATTAATGATAAAATGAAATGTTCTATGTAAGAGTGTTTATATTAAAATCAAGATCTCTTGAGTTGAACACAAATCTTATGAGACTTGTGTGTGTCTTAAAAATGTTTTCGATCAATTATTGAAATTTGATGGCTAACTACAAAAGGGAAATAAATGTACTCTAGTGGGTGCAATTTTATATGAAAAGGAAAACTTGATTCTTACCCTTTGTTAAACTTAATATTTTTCCTCTCTTAACTTCATGTTAATTTCCCCTAATGTAATGAAAGCAAAATTAAAAAGTCATGCAAACACACTTTTCAAGAAAATGATCCTTAGCTGGAGAACGAGTATTGTGAAACTCATATGTATTAAAAAATGACTCTAAATAATAGTTGAATTATGGAAATTATTTTCAATGGATAAGGAAACCAAACAAAGTGAACTCCTTATAAGATAAGCGTTTAATGAAATGAATAGTATGCACGTTTTATGAATAAGATTGTATGCTTGTATGTTAAATGTGTTTCCAAATCAATGTTGTAAAGTAAAGGAATTCAATGGTAAATAAGATGTAAACTAAGAAAATGATGTGCATTGTGGAACATGTCTATCTTTAAGTTCTCATTTATGGTTGGGTTGTTGTATTGTGTTCATTCATTTGAGCAAGTGTGACATTAGTGTGTATCTTTTATTTGTATGTATTCTCATCATGTTGGTGTGAGGTTTCATCATTGTTATTGGAGGTTAAAGGTGTCATTGGTGAGGGGAATAATAATAAGGATTATGTGTTTTACTTTAGAGGAACCAAAGAAATTTGTGGCTAGCCTTAATGGAGGGATAAGTGTGTGTTAGAATGGAGGGATATGGAGCCTATTGAATTTGATGTGGTGTGTTTCATCTTGTAGGAACCAAAGGCTAACCAAGATTCCTTAGTGAGGTCATGATAAGTGTTAGTTGTAAATATTATCTCTCCCCATTGCAAGCCTCGTAGATGGGCTTAGTAGTGTGAGTTGTATCTATTTGTGGTGTAAATCAATTTCTTATCATATTATATGCATGGGTCCATGGTTTGTAAGCATCCCATGTGATGCTAAGTTATTCTAAATGAGCCCAAGTGGAGTTGTAAAATAAGAAAAGAAATTAAAATATTATCTTTGTTTATTGTGGCTTGAGATTTGGTCCTACGTGTGTGGGCATTACAATCAAACCCAAAGTCTAAGGCATGATGGAAGAACAAGGCATCACATTCCTTCCTCTAAGTTATTTATATAAGGAATACATGGGTATTTCTCGATTTTAAGACAGAGACAAAGTGGAATAATCCATCACATCATGAACTTGTAGAAATATCAAAACAAGCATGGGGCACGAGAGAGGCTCACAATCTAGAATGAGGTTATAGAAGGGAAGATAATGGATAAGGATATAATGTGATGAACAGGTTGTTGATCATCTTCTTAGAATACCATACATGGGATACCACCTTGAGCTCATGTAGACCATCACAAGTCATTATCATAATGGCATAATTTGGTTCACTACACGAGATGTAGTCCCCATCAATGCAGCCACAGTCACTCAAGATGCTAAATTTATAAACCAAGGTATATATATTTTCACCTACAAAAGAACTATATCACCTATGAAATAATCAACTATGACCTTATATGTTCATCTACACAAGGTAAGAGGAATCCCTTCGGTTTCCATTATAAATCAAGAAATGTAAGTCCTAGTGGAGATTGTAGTTTAATGATATTAGAAAGCTATGCGAGGTAGTAAAAAAGCATTCCTAGGAAAAGTGGACCTCATCACATAAATTTGATAGGGTGGAGATGAATTTAAATGGCCCTAATTCCTAGCATAAAAACTCAACAATAATTCATATAAGGTTATTGAAACGAAGGGAAAAGTGTTCATGTATCAATTATTAGTCATACTTTATCTTTCATGCATTTACACACCCTTGATGGTATAATTTAAGTTGAAGATGTGTATAACCCGCATGAGAAATTTGTGCAATTAATTCCAACCAATCCACATATAACCTATGAAGATATACGAAGATGGGAGAATGGTTTAATAACATAAGGGATATGTTAAGTGTATACCTCTGCATACTAAAGGAAGTGTGTGAATACCTAGCTCCGTATGTCAAGCTAAGTTTGTTATAAAATGGAGTTGTATTGTGATAAGAAGGAGACAATTCTAAGAACCCAAAGACACTCACATTCTTCATCAACATGGAGATAGATCAAACGTAGCTAATTAGAAAGCATGGCATGATTTTCATAATTATGAAACCATTGTGCGTTGAGAGGCCAACACAACCAATTGTGGGAGGCTTACAAACTAGAATAACCACCCATTTAGAGACATAAGCTAAACCCATGACAAAAATATAACCCCATGAAAGGAGGAAAACAAAAAGAAAGTAAAAACCACTACACAAATTGTGAGAACCCCATTATAGGTGGAAACAAATTCAAGAGTTCCATTTTAGTTCATTGACCTTGATTTAATAAGTTAAAATTCTTAAGAGACAAATTTCTCAAAATGAAACTTGAAGACATGGGTACTAAAATGTACCGGATGAAGAGGGAGAGTGGTTCACATGGAAAGTACCATGCAAATTACATGGTATGAAATAAAAAATAAATCTTGAAAACCTAATTACATTTCCATGTGTGTCGCACTCTCTCGTGATCAACATAGGTTGTTAGTATGTCACACAAGATCAAATTTTGGCAAACATCATCCATGGACTCAAAGGTGCAGACATTGATCCTAAGGTTGAAAAAATCTTGAAAGGGATTAAAGTGCAAGACTTGGATGAGGAAATCCCAGTGGAACCACTCAAGAAAAGAAGATCAAACACCATCCCACTCATAATAGTGTGAAAATCACCATATCAACACTTCAAGGATGGGGAGTTAGCTCACACACAAGGGCTTCACTCATACATGAGGAGATAACACAACAATATTTTACACAACAAGTTGAAAAGAAAATTACACAAAAAAGAGAAGAATGGGTTCAAAAGTGGGAGAAATCCAAGGAACATAAACAAATAAAATTAACAATGCCAAAATATGCTACAAAAAAATAGGTACACCTTATCCTCCTCTATCTCTATAATGGCTAAGTACTCCTCCGGAGCATGGAACATAAGAAGGAACATCTGCACGTCCCACATAAGTATAACCACCAAACACAACTCCGATTACATAAACATTCCTAGAGAATAGTGTATCATTTGCAAAAACCAATAGTGCGTTATAATAGAAACAACATGAGAGAAGAACAAAGAGCCATGCGGAAAATAAGATCCATGAAAAATAATATACAAGGTAAAAAAGGAGATATATAAATGAGAAGAAAAGGTGAAGGAAAAGGATAAATAAAAATAATAGAAAGAGGAAAATAAGATAGAAGAAGACAAGAAGAAAGAATAAGAGAGTAAGAGGGAAGAGGAAGAAACCAAGAAGATAGAGGAGAAAGACAATCAATAAGAGGAAGAGAGTAAGAAGAAAAATAATAGAGAAGGATAATAGAAGTAGAAAAGTTAGCTAAGGAAAAAGAGGGGAAAGATCAAAAGGCCAAGAATGCACAAAGTGCTACAAAAGCAATTGCACCAGCATAGGTAGAAGCCCAAAAGTTCATAGAACAGGTATCATCAAAATCCAGAGAATAGGTAGAGATGACACAACAAAAATATCAAGGAAACATGCATAATCACTATACAACTCCTTCCAGTAAGTACTACGAAAATGGAACCTCAAATACAAAATAGTCATCTATGGAAGAAAATAAGGATGGGGACACGCAAACTTTTTTGGTGGGCATTGCAATCAATTGTGTCAACATGAAAATTTAAGTTGATCCTCCCCTTATCACATGTACATATGGTAACCCCCCGGATCATCCAAATGAGTGTTCAAGCTACCATTTCTCAAGAATTACCAAGCATCATCAAAGTATATGTGGAGAAGTTGTTATTACAAATACAAATTGAAGGCATGCATACATTGCGGTGTGAATATTAGAGAAGCCATGCTTGAAATGGAATTGCGAAAGGAACATTTGATATGACTCTACATAATCTTAAAGATCAAATTGAATACAATTATCCATATCTTGTCACTAATACCATAGGTGAGAAATTAATGAGTAAGAAATTGTAGTTAACTACACTCATAGCCAAACTAGTGGACAGTTAGAAAGAGAATGAGATTGTGAAGAATCTTAAAGCACGGGTGGCCCAAACCAAGAAGGATGTGAAGGATGTAGACATCCTCTTGCATAAATATACAAAAATTCTGCAACATATTGAGGCATAAGTGAAGTATCTCACTTTTAAAATTTTGAATTGGAACACCCGGATGCGAAACAAAATGGTCAATAACTAAATAGATATAGATATGGGTAATCTAATGCAAGTTAAAATATTGATTGAATTTAATGATCAATATATTGATAAGGCATTACAAATATACTTGTAGGATTGATATAATTTGATGACGGACTATGAGATTGGGACTACAACATAGTGTGCAATACATTTTTGGAGTTCAAGCTCAAGGAATGCGGGATCAATTAGATATGATGCGGCGGGAGATCCGAGAATGCTATCACTCTCTAAGGGAAATATACAAACAATGTCAAAGAGGATGTTTTTTATGAATTCATGTAAGCATTATCACAATTGCATATTTAGTTAGGCGAGAGAGAATGAGGCACTCGTAGATTAAAATAGGTACAAAGGAGATTTAGACACATTTCTTCCCATGTTAAATACAAATAAGAATACCTCATAGTATGGCATACCACATATTCTACTGCTCATACTTAAAGCATCTCTCATAATACCACTATCTCCTTTCACTCCATGTATTTAACTAGAGCAACCTAAGCATCCAAAGTAGTAGCCATAAGGAAAATAAATAACACAATTTGATAGCAGGTAATATAAATTTTGCTTCAATATAAGTGCATAATATTGTTTTGTTTCTATAATTAGGCCCGCATAGATTGAAAACCGGAAAGGGTGATCTATAGGAAGCTTCCACATATTGAAAACTTGAAAGGGCATTTTGTTGCAATTCCATTTAATCAAAATCCTAAAAGGGAGGTTAAATAGTGTGTAGAGGATGAAAAAATTTAAACATTGTCCTTTTTGTTGACTGCAAGTGAAGTATCACACTACACATCGTAATCAATGTTCAACACAATTCAAAAACAAAATAACAAACAATTTTCTAGATCATTGAAACAACTTTTGTCTCAGAACGAGTCAACTATTTAAGTCTCAGAAAGTTTTGGAGTATAAAAAGGATTAGAAATCCAATGTGAATATATTGTGTATGATTGTGTTATCCTCTTGTATATGCATAATTAAAATAAGATAAATTGTAGAATATATAGTTCTCTCTTCAGATAGGTAGAGAATGTGAAGAGACTCTTTTTGTATGAGAAGAATAAGAGGGGACTAGTAACTCAACATTAACCTCATGATGTATAAAACATGTAAGAACAATATGTAAAAGGTTGATCTCTGATCCTAATAGAAATCTATCTTATTTCCTTCCATTCTCAAGTATGGTTGTGTTTTGATACAGTATTAATTACTCTTATTTATTTTATACACTTTCCAAATCATTGTCTCTTACTTCCTTGAATCATGTTTACTATGTAGCTATTGCACGATTAAGAGTTATGCCTTGTTAATGGAACTAATATGACTTAACCTAGACTACAACTAGTTGTAAGTATTGATGTTGTGATCCAAAGACCATTTCTAACACATGATCATGGAAGGAAATGATATCCCTAACAAATATAGGGAGATTCCCATAGTAAATAATTCAAGTATAACATATAAGGAAAGTTGTGAATTCATTTCAACATAGTCCACAATCAGGACTAAAAACCAACAAAGATATGGTTAATATGTATGAATACCCCTAGGTTAAATCCAAAAGTACTCTTTACTAAGATCATATGGATACTATCTTAAGAAGATACACCAATGACATGCTTCAAATCATTATCATGTAAATGGGTACAATCACTCCAAGAGATCTTGATAGATAGGATTGTACAAAACATACTAATAAGGATGTCTCCATACCACTAACTTTACCTCACTATACTCTTTATTATTCATAGAGGATTTCACCCATGAATTCAAGAGAGAGATGTGTGTGGAGACTATTTTCTAATCAAACACAAGTGCTCCCAAATTTATACTCAACAAGGAGAATCACATAGGGTAATTTATAACCATAGGAAACAAATTTACAAGGATTCAAAAATTGTCATTCACCTAAACTACAAGATAATGCAACATTGATTCACTTGATTCCTTGGAACTCTAAATGATTGATTACACATGCTCACATGCATGTTCTTATATTATCATGTAATAATTCACACTTCCAAACACTTACAATGATATTAACACTCCAACTATAAGCATGAGGTCAACCATAAAATAATTCAATACTCATAGTTACAATATATCCAATATTTTTAACTCCAATCGATATTCTCAAGACTTAGACATAGTTAGAATTAATCCTAACAAAGTACTAATATTATAATACAATAATAATAATGTAGTTTAATAATATAGATATACATAAATTGGCACTTTCACCCTTTGCAAGATGTCCTCATGTCATTAATATTTGCAAGCAATACATATAAGGAAAAATATTTATTCATTCCCATACCATTCTTTACACGAGAAATGTCTAGCCTGGGATCATCATTCATAGTGTCCGTATTATAAGAAGGAAGGGTAATCTTCTCTGTGCTCAACATTTCAACGAGAACACAACTTAACCCATACTTTAAATAAAAGGAAATAAACATTCCCTATAATATAAATGTTAAGTTACAAATGAGGTTCATCACAACTTCATATAACTCATTTAAACCATGATAAAACTAGTAGATATGTCATCCAAGAAGCTTGTGAAAATAGCACTAACAATGGAAATAATAGTAAGGCACAAGTATATGACATCCTTGTATCCATAGGAAATAGTGTTCACTCATAAACTTAAAATGGAATGAATAAATTCTCTCATTCATTATTGATTATAAAATTATTATCAAACTCAAATTATAGTGGTACATACAAGATCCATTACTTATCCCATCCTCCTTATAGTACAATAAAGTAACTAATATAGTTATATCCACAATTTGGGTTCCCACAATTTCATCACCTAATGTAATGTAACATTCCCCATAAATAACTTCTAAAGGTTCCTTTAACACATTTCACATATCAGAAAACTATCTTGCATTCCACGACTACATTCTCATGCTCAAGGCCTTAACTCTATAAACAAGAACCATATAACTATTATGTTTTCAAAATAGTCATACAAGTAAAGTGATGAATTTCAATCTTAAATTATCTATCTAGGTAAACCTATCATCAAACACTATATTCCATTTTTTAGTTCCTTTAATGACAACAAGATCATTCTTAGGTCCCAAATAAGTCCTAAGACACTACAAATAAAATAGAAGATTCCACACTCAATTGGTGAAATCAATTATCCCTCTAATGGATAAAGTTCCAAAAATTTCCTACCCTCCCCATCAATCATGATGATGATAGGAGGAATCTCACACAAAATATTAGTCACCCAAAAAGAGAATGAAATATATCTCTTCATATAAGAAAAAAATGGAATACACAAGAAATATAACAACTATAACATAGATCTCATACCCATCAAATCAATCTACCATCCAAGGGAAAGGAGTTGATACTCATAAGTGCAAAATTCATCTAAGGAAAAACTAATAGCATTCAACGGTCAATAATTTGAAAAGAAAACTCATACATCCATATAATCAATTCTGACCTTTAATACGAGGGTATAAGTGGAGAAACTACTTTTGCGAGTAAATGGAGGTGTTACTATTATCACTTTGAAATGTACCCTTTAGAGAATGGTGTGATAACTCTCCTTTCAATTGAAAAAGTGGAAACACTCTTAGGTTGTGAGTGACCTGTATATTGGAGTGAGTCTCCAAAGAGGGTTGGTTCTCCTAGTACAACACCTAAACAATTTTTCTATTTATAAGAATACTTTATTCTACTAGAACCAACAAGGAAAATGGAGAAGGAAAGAATAGAAAACTGAAAAAAATATCGTGATACACTAGAATGTTTTGAGGATCTCAGACTTATTGGGATCACACAGATAAAACATGAGAACCACACACACCATACACTAACTGCAAGTGATTGTATCAAAGTAAAAGTGTTTCATAGAAGGGTTCAAAGTTGAGTTGTGAAAAAATAAAGAAGGGGAAGTAAATGGATCAACAAAAAAATATTTCACACAACTTGTTAAACACAATCTATGACCTAAAAATTAGCACAAAATTATGTGAAGGCATGAAGATTAAACTATTAATCTAAGGATAAACACGTACCACGAAGATAAACTTAGTTTAAAACAAAATATGCACTAAACACATATTGTATAAAGGTAAAAATATATCCTTTATTGCTCTAAGAGATGTAATAAAAACAAAGAATAACTCATGACCTTGCTTTCTCACCTAGAAAACTGAAGTGCTCTAAAAACATGAATGAAAAGGAAAAGATAATTTTTGTACAATGTGTTCTGGATTTTTATAGAAAAATTGATAGAGAGGAAGAAGGAAAAGCTCAAACATGTAAGTTTGATTTCTGAAAATAGAAAAAACAACGCACCCTATATTTTTCTCCAAAAATAGCCCCTACGCATGAAAATTACATGTCCTAATTTTATATGTTTCCTAAAAATATTCTTCATCCTTTATTCTTATACAATTTTGTGTCCAAAATAATATTTGTGCTCCCAAAAATAGAAAATGGCTTTTATTTCACTTTTACATGCTTTGTTATGTAATTAGAACTTTTGGATGATGAAACCAACCTCCCTTGCATGATTTCATCTATTTTTAACTTTACATGCATCATTCTTAACAAACTATGCTAAAATAGCATTTTTATTTTTGAGAAAAGTAAAACAAAGCATTTCATGGTTCACTCTAGGTCATGTGAAGATTTCTTTGATTTTCCTTTGTCATGCAAATTCTCTCACATATTTTATGTTCCTTTATCACGTCGCTTTTCGAGTGGAATTCCACTTGTGCCATTGTATTTCTTGCCTTTTGCACAAATTTTCACACCTTTGTTGCACAAAACTTCATTTTCTCTTTGTTCCACAGATTTTCTTGTGTTGCATAGATTCTTGCATGGGTTTATTCTTTTCTTGTGTAACATTCTTTGTCCTTTTACATTCTTTGGGGACATGTATTTTTACGCATGGGTTTTGTTTGTGTATCACATTGATTTTAAATGTCACCTTTTCAACCTTGTATTTAATCTTTTTCATGTAACCTTTTGCGTAGGTTTGGTTTTCTTTTTATTACCTCTATGGATTTCTACATGTTAGCTCCTCTGTTCCATGGACTTGTCTTCCTATTTCGTGCACCTTTACATGACTATATTGTTATCTCCTTACATGGTATCCAGGTAAATCTTTGTTCCTCCTTCATCATGTGGAATTTTTCTTTATTTTTGTGTGGGTCATTCCTATGTCATGCGGCTCTCTATGTGTGGGTTCTGTGTTACTTTTGTGGATTTTCCACAAAATTTACTACCTCCTTTGTCTGGCTTTATAGGAATACTTTATCACATTTATTTCTTTGTTCCGTGGCTTTTTGTGCCTCTGTCCCTTCTCGTGCGGACCCTCATGTGGATCTTTCATTTATTGTATGGCTTTGTACCTCATTGGGTCGCGGATTTCGTTGTCTCATTTACTTTACCAACGCACCTTACGAGACTTGGCTTCCTCTTATTTTGTGTAATTTTTCAAGGCTCTGCACATGGGTGTTATTTCCTATGGTGCACTCCTACGTGTCAAACACTCATTTCTCCTTAAATTTTATTTTTTCCATTAATCTAAAACAAATTAAGTAGATAATCTAAACAAGTGGTCCGAATAAGCATAGGAGCTTATTTGGATAACAATTTGGTGACTTTTGGGGACATTTTCTGCTAGATGTAAAAACTCCAGTAGCCTTGAAGCATCCATTGGGCACGGAGTTATGTACTAACTGTTGCAACTTCTTGGACCTATAAGAGCACTGAGAATACCTTCTAAAAACAAAAACTATGATAGAGCACTTATTAGACAACAAACACACCAAAAAGTGCATAAGGCACATAAAGAAGGAAACTAAAAACAAAAATGTGCATGGATCACTTAGAGGAAAGTAAACACAACCTACAAAAAAAAGGGTGAAACAAGACTTCAATAGAAAATTTTGAGGAACATCCCATTAACTAGGATAGACAACTCATCACCATTCATCTTGGAGAGATGAAAGGCATTGTGTTGTTTGCAACTTGTGATAAAATATGGACCACTCCAAAAATAATCAAACTTTGTGTGTCTTTCGGGCTTAGTTATTTATTCATCCAACTTAATTACAATGTTTCCTTCTCTGAATGTTCTTTCATCTGATTTCTTATCAAAATACATCTTTAATGAAGTTCTATTGTGTCCATTTCTTTGTTTCTTATTTCTTACCATTCCATTAACTCTACAAATCTGATTTCCATCGAATCTTCTTCCATCATCTCCATTTTTTTAATGAGGTCTAGAGCTAGTAACTCATTAGAAATAAGAAACCTTAATTCTCTACCATAGACAAGAATGAAAGGATAATTTCCAATTTATCTTTTAGGAGTAATCCTATCAGCCCATAAGGCTGATTTCAAATTTATATGCCATGATATCTAATTTATGTCATAGTTCTCTGGATTATTCTGAGAAGACTCTTATTGGTTGACTCATCTAATCCATTTCCTTGAGGGTAATAATTGGAAGATGTTGAGAGATGAATGCCAATATTGACTACATATGTGCTAATTTTGGTGCCAAGGAAAGATAATGCGTTGTTTGAGATAATGTTGCGAGGGCACCAAATCTTGTGACTAGACTTTCATAAAACTCTAAAACTTAAGTATCATTTGCTTCATTCAAATCCACCACTTCCATCCATCTTGTGGAGTAGTTTGTAGATATTAGAATCCATTTATTACCTACACTAGAATGTGGATTAATCATACCAATAAAATTTAAATCCCATTTCATGAACGGTTGATTTACCTTAATGATTTGAAGAGGAAGATTTGTTAAATTTTGTTTCTCTACAAAAATGGCACATTTTGCACACTTCCTTACCCATGCATGAGCATATTTGAATAAGTTTGGCTAATAATAACCATCTCATAACCTTCAAGCTTGTAGCTCTTGGTGAAAAATGGTATCCTGATGTACCTCCATGGAATTCTTCCAAAACGTGATCAATCTTATCTAAATCAATACATCTTAAAAGAACTTCATTCATATCTTTTCTAAAAAACATGTTATCAATGAGAACATAAGGAATGGATTATAATCTGAAATAGCTCCTTTTTTCTTTTTCCAAACCCTGTGAGCATTTTCCAATCTAAAGAAAATGGATCATATCTTGGGTCCAACCTTGAGGTGATGAAGGAGTAGTTGTGTTCATACCATCTTGAAGCACTAAAATCTGGTTTTAATCATCATGAAAGTTTGAAGCTAGTTGTTCACATAGTTCTCTTCCTCTAACCAGCTTAGTGACTTTAATGTCAACATCATATTCCATCACTTTTTTGATCCAACCTGCTCTTTTCTCATTCAAATATTTGCTTAAAAGAAACTCTTTAACCCTTGGATGGGAAACCATTAAATGAATCTTGTTGTTAAAAAGTAGATTTTTAAATTTCTTAAGGGTGTTAACAACTTAAAGAACTTGTTTCTAAAAAAAAAAATACTTCACCTTATACTTTTGTAACCCTTGACTGAAAAATAAATTGGATGATCTCTTTTTTCATCATCATGTTGCACCAACATAGCTAAGATTGTATCAATTGCTCTAAAAGTATATAAAATAAAATATCTGCTAAAATCTATATTGACAAGCATTGGATCGTGTGAGATAGCATGTTTAATTGCTTTGAATGCATTATTTCCCTCCGTTTTCCAACCAAAAATTATGTTCTTTTTAAGTATTGAGGTTAATGGCTTTACAAGGTTTGCAAAATATGAAATGAATCCTCTAATAAAATTAATTCTACCTAAGAATATTTACAATGCCTTATTTTATTTGATAAGGATGGTGATAATATTGCACTCACTCATTCTAGAACAATTGTGATACCTTCCTTGCAAACAATATGACTAAGTAACTTACCCTCATTGGTGAAAATACACACTTCTTTAGATTTAATGAAACATCATGTTTTCTACATATCTCAAAAATGTGTTTGATATGTACGATATGATCTACAACATGCTTTGAGAAAATAGTTATATCATCCAAATAAATGAGAACAAAATTATTGATTAACCCTTGAAACACTAAGTCCATTACACACTAAAATTTGACTCCTACATTTGACAGTCCAAATGGCATTTTTCTATATGCATATGTGCCCCATTTCGTAGTAAACGTTATTTTAAACCGATTTGATTCTTGTACCAAAATCTAATTATAACAATAATAGCCATCAAGTAATGAGAAACGTTCTAAACCACTTACCCTTTGCAAAATTTTCTCCATTGATGGTATTGAGTAATGATCCTTTAAAGAATATATGTTTAAATATCTAAAATCCATGCATAATCATATCTCTCCTTTATTTTTTCTCATGGGATCCAAATTGGACACCCATAATGAGTGCTTGATGGGGAAAATAATGTTAGCTTTGATCAACTTATATAATTCTTGCTTCATCAATGGTTCAATTTTAGGATTGATAGGTCTTTGTTTTTGTTGGACCGGTTTTGTTTTTAAATCCAAATCTATTGTATGTTTAGCTAAATCTCGATTAAAACCCTTACATCACAATAGTTCCATGCAAAAACATCATCAAATTCTTGAGCAAGTTGAACAAAAGAAATTTTTTCATCATTATTGCATACCTTTACTAATTTGAGTGCTTTGTCATTTCCAATGTTGATTTATTTGTAATCATCTTTTTTTATCATCATATTGGACTTATCATTTCTGACCTAATCATTTGTCTTAAATATGGATTCAAGAGTAACCAATCCTTGAGGTATCTTGTTAGATTATAGCTAAATAATTTGATCACCATACTGTTGTTGGAATATTTCCTAATTTTTGACTGAAAACTTAGCTTCCTCTTGTAAGAAATTGACAATTTTTAGATTTTATTCAAACACTTGCGAATAGATATTTGTGTTTAAGATAGAAGGCCTTACCTCTATCTTGATATATTTCTGATTTTTATCTTGTTTTATCTGATCCAAAATATCAAATCGAGCACCAATGGAACCCAACCTATTTGCGTGTTTTTTCTTCACTCTAGGAATGGGTTGAACATTAAAAGCATTAAAATATTCTATTAAATCTCATACCTTGTACTTGTAGGATCTCAACATTTTTTTATTATTTGTAGCATGTCCTCTTATTTGGTTTACCACCAACTTGTTATCACCAAAAAATTGAAATTCCTTCACTCCTTTCCTTCTTACCCACTAAATACAATGCAAAACACCTTCATTTTCAGATGTGTTCTTAGTGCGAGGTAAATTGAGATCTTAGAGCTGAAAAATACTTTTCCTTTTTGGGGAAATCAGCATGATCCCTCCACCTGCTTCATTCTCAAGTTTCTTGATCCATCAAAGTATAATTTCTATAAACCTTCATCTTGTTGATATGTTTTAACAAGGTTAGGAATAATAGAATTTTCCTCATGTAAATAATAGGATATGAGACCTCCTTCTTCAATATATCGATATGGATAAATAGCATGATTTTGAGTAGCCCACTCATCAAGAAATAAATTAGGAATTCCCTCAAGAAGTGTGTTTTTTTTTGTCAACTAGTTGGTATTCTTCATCTTTGATCGTATAAAATGATCTAATGATATTAATAACATAAGGCTCTATGTGAATTCTTGAGATGGGATTTGAACTTATGGTAACTTTGGTATCATACCTTTTTCTAAATAACATGTGATACAAGTTTAATGATAAGTAGCCTCAAATTTTATCCATGAAATATCTAAACCGACACAAATCAAAGAGAGGAGAAAGGTCAATGATAAAAAATATTGAGGGATGGAGAAGTTGGGGCATGCGTGCAAGATTAATCTCAGTCATCTACTAACTCCAAGGGTTTCCACATTTGTTTCATCAAGTTTAACTACTCCCTTAGAAATAGGCTCATAATCTAAACCAATATTTTAAAAAAAAATCTTGGGCATAAATGAGCTAGAGGCTCCTAATCAATCATGCAATTGTGAACTAGGTTTTTGTTGCAAGAGCATCACTCCTAGTTTGTAAATATTATGTACAACCTCAATTTTTGATTTCTCAGGTGTGTTGATAGGTCTAGGGGGTCATCTAGGTGTGTTAGTTTAGTTTAAGACCTTCATAAATTTGAATTTGGCAATTTCCCTCGAACGCCAATTTGAACTTAGAAGGTGATTTGGTTTGTAATTGGTGTTAAGGTGAAATCTTGGAGAATTCAAAAGGTGTGTTAAACTTGTAACAAGTCTTATTGAGAACTAGGAGTCCTAGTAAGGTCATGGTGGTGACCTAGTTCTTAATTCCTAAGGCTCTAGACTAAGTTGAGTCTCTTAATGTTAAAATAAAAGACAAAGCATGTAATTGAAGGGTCATAAGAGGAAATATTTGGTTAGAAATTCTTGTGATAATATATTCAAGCATTTTTTTAATAGTTTTAATCATCATTCAAATGGTCGTGAATGGAAAGAGGGGCTCCAAGAGATTTTGAAGGATAAATTTTATGTCTACGCATTCTATGACGGAGTTCTACAAGTGTTTCCTTAAGAATTGTGTTAATTAATGAATTTGTGCATGCAATATAGATGACGGATTACAAATGGTAAAATTATTTATATTTTGTGTTGCATTGATGTTTGAGAGGTTTTCTAATTTTTGTATAGAATCAATCTTTAATTCATTGTTTGAGTCTATAACAAATAGTGAGGAGATCATTATAGATCAAGTTACAAGTATTGGAGGAAGATCCTATCTAGAATGTTGAAGCAAGTAAATGAGAGGGAAATATTAATCATCTCGAGACCCTTACATCCTAGCTAAGTATTTATAAGGAAGATTTGATATTTCATTGCTTGTACAAATTGTTATAGATTATAGAACCCTTGTTCCTAGAAGGGAAGAGCAATGGACCTTATAGCTATCTTTAAAATTTGGAGGTAATGTGAGCATTACTGGTAAATAATAAACGTGAAGAAGTTTAAGACAAGTCTTTGAGGGAAATTTCAATATTTAAAAGGGATTGGTTTTCATTTGGTGACAAAATTCCACCTACCAGGATTGAGAGAAACTCTCCTTAGGGTTTTGAGAAAAGAGAGGTTTGAGGGAGTTAAGGAATGAGAGGAACTTTGTAATCTTCAAGGAGGTTTAGTGAGTTCTTTACTTGATAGATTGTAGTGGTTAGTAGCTTCGAAACCCTCATAAGTAGTAGAAAAATGTGACAGTTATAAAGGTAACATGTAGGAGTGCATTGGTGATTCAAGAATGAGTTGATCAAGACCAATAGAAGGTTTTACAATGGAGACAAAGGTTTAAACCCAAAATTTTTGCCATGAAATATCTCTAGTAAACAAAAATCGAATGTCTTAATGGATGAAATACTTATTTTGTTTTGTTTGATTATAAAAGTGAGTGGCTAAGAGGATTGATTTAATATAGTGAGCACTTTGAGAGTTTAACATACCAAAATAGAGGTAAAGGAGTAGAGTATAACCATTTATTTCATTGGGAATCATATAGAGAGGAAGAATTAAAGGATTTAAATTATTTGAGTGCTTGAGAATGCTCCAAAAATTCTAAATTTGTGACAGAGGGTATCTAGGACGGTGAAATCCTAATATAAGCCTAATTAAGGACTGTAGAAGTCAAATTTTGGAATAATTCCTTTAAGAATCCATCTTGAAACTTCTTACAATGAAGGTTTTCCCAAAATGGTATTCTAAAAGTGGTTCATTTTTTTCTTGAAGGTCCTTATATCACAAGTTATGCAAATAAAATTTGTTCCACATGGTAACTAGAAGCTAAGATTAAAGGAGAAGAGTGGGTGATAGAAAGTGGGTTTAGACTGAGAATGGGAATACCAAATTTGGCATACACCGCATGTGCCATCAAGGGCACTTGAATCAAGTTTTACCTTGTTAGGAACCTTTGTAGATGTTTCTAACCATGGAATCACCAAGGGCATTGGACTTGAGAAGCCTAGGAGGCAATATTGCAAAAAGTCAAGATAATTGATCTTTTTGACTAATTTGAATTAATTTGATGGTTGAAATAGCATTTAATGAGATCTAGAATAAGGTACAAGAATTGATTAAGTGCAAAAATCTTGAAAATATAAAAAATTTCCTAAAATTGGGAATTTTATCTTGAAGGGAAAGAGGTTGTTTGAGACCTTAAAGGACCTATTTTGAGTTTTGGTGTTAAAAATAACATTGTGAGTGATTTAGAAGTGATATAGGCTTTGTCTCATTTTTACCAATGATCAATGAAACATAGAAGGGATGTGGCTTAACACTCCATTCTTCTTGAGCTTCTTTTGGATCGGGTGTAGTAGTGAGCATAACCTTAGTTGGTTCTTTGGATGGTTGGATAGAGAGACCGAGGTTAGAAAAAGCTTCCTCTAAGAGATTTTTTTTTTAGAAGAGACAAGAAATATCACATTTATATATTAAATTTTCTTTACTTCATATGCTCAATGATATTAAACGATGGATTACTAACCTTATGTTGTATTTTGCTAACGTGAGCACCTTCTTGTATTATTGGCATGGAGATTGGGTTCTCTTGTTGATTTTGAGATTTTATAAAATGAATCCTTTTATTTCTTTTTTGATTTAAAATTGGAACAACAGCTTGTAACTTTGGATAATACCGATAAATGCTCTTATTGGTAGGTTGCTCCACTTCTAATACTCTTTTCTTTGACCTTGTGTTTTCTACCATAGAAGTATAACTCTAATTTTTTTGATTGTCAAGTTGATTTGTCCATAAAATCACATTCTTGTCGATTTAGGAATGTAGCATCACCTTGCACAATCTTTTGAAACCTCCTACTTTGGTGGCATCTCAACTAATGAGCATTGGAACATAACAATTGTTTACACCATCAATGCTTTATTTTTAATACCATCAAGCAAGGATTCTGATTATGGGCTTAATTACATTGATAACACCACTCATAATATTAGATCAAATTGTTTTAGATTGGTACAATTACTTTGGATGTGCTAGTAACATTGGGATTGACTATTTTGATAGGTTTGACATCAGCAAACTTATTTGACCACGAAATTTTGGATAGAAAAGAGGTCTATTCTATTGATTAGGAGGATAGTAAGGTATGAAACTCTAATTTTTTTGCCTTTTAAGAGCATCTCATTCCCAAAATATTTTAATATGCCTTTTATCTCTTGTAAATCATTCGATTGGCTTGGGACTACACGGATTTGGATCAAAGGCTGAAAATTTGGTGTTGGAATTAGAGCTATTACAGGTATTTGGAAGGAAGTGGGAGGTAAAATATATATAAATTATAAATATGGGCATGGGAGGACTTGGAGATATTTTTCCTACTTGTATAATAATTCTTTCGTATCTAATTTCTATGTCATAAGTGTCGAGTCTTCTTCTTCCCATGGATTATATCATGATTGAATTATGAGAATTCAAAGACCTTAGAAAATACAAAAAGCTTACTAAGGAGTAGGCCTTACCAATTGTGGAATTTGTTTCCAAGTCTTTTGGAATATGTAGTTGAAATCAGTCATGAACTCCTATGGTTTTCCCTTGATGGTGGAAAATTATTTGAATAATGATAGATGCTTTGATGTGTCTTCAAAATGCCTTAAAAAAACTTCTCCCGAGTTGATCCCATGTAATGATGGAATTCAATGTCTATTGGGGTTAGCACATCGATTGTACAAATATATTAATCATATCTAAGCATATAAGCAATCAATATGGAAATAAACATGAAGAAAAAATACACAATATTTAACATGGTTTACCGAGTGTGGGCTACGTCCACCAAGAAATGCCAATTTATCATCACAAAGGAAATATAATGAAAATTTGTGTAATCTTCCACACCTTTTTGGATGTCTTGTACTTTTTCTCTACAAATCTCTCTTTTTATCTCTAAAGGAAAAAAATTTAATTCTCAATTGAATTCACTCTTCTAAACCCAAGCTTTGTGCTTATATGCACATCTACAATCTTAGGGAACTTTAGCTATGCAATTACAACCATTATATTCACTTTACAACTAAAGATAGATCTAATTCCCATAACTTAATTATAGTAGTAACGCATAGGCAACTAATGTTAGTTATCCCTAATCAATGTCACTTAGCCCTAACCGATGTCGGTTCCTTCTTTCCTTATTGATACTAGTCCATGGGTGAATGACAGAGGTTCGTCAACCGAGGTCAATTGTTGTGTATTCCAGAAAGTCTGTAAAAGCATTTCAATGAAGCAATTAAGCTCCACAACTCAACAATCTCCCACTTAGAGATAAATTGCTACAATGTACCATAAAACTCCTTCCTCTTATTTTTTCCTTGGCATGTTTCTTCCTCCTCGAGTCTCAAACTCAAAGACCAACGAAGTGGAGTGTAGCTCCAAATTCTCCTTTGCCAATGGCTTCATTACCATATCCGTAGGATTTTCCTTTGTATGAATTTTCTCCAACTTCAACTTCCCATCCTCCAATACCTTCTGTATGAATTTATACCTCAACTGAATGTGTTTTTTTCTAGAATGAAGTGCTTGACATATATTCTAGAATAATCACACTTTAATAATCACTATACAATCTTCAATATTCTTGCTCCTTTCCCAACTCTCCCATGAACCTACTCATCCATATCATCTCCTTGCTAGCTTTTGTAGCTGCCACATACTCATCCTCTGTAGTAGACGGGGCCATAACCTTCCGAATTATAGAAATCCAGCTAATCATCACGCTACCTACTATGAAAACATATCCATTGGTTCTCCTTCTTCCATCCAAATCACCAGCCATGTCCGAATCTGCATAGCCATGTAAATAAGTATCTCGACCCTCTATAGTATAACCGTATGTTGGATGTCCCTCTCAAATACTGAGAATCCATTGGACTACTTTCCAATGTTCTTAACCCGGATTAGCCATAAATCTTCTCACAACCCACACTTCTTATGTAATGTCTAGTATGTACAAACCATAGCATACATAGAGCTCCCAACTACTAAAGCATATAGAACTTATACCAAGTACTCAACCTCATCGTGTGATGTAGAAATTGATCTTTTCTCAATTTTAAGTGTCCATCCATAGGTGTACTTACAAGTTTTGAGTTTTGCAAATTAAACCTTTCCAACACCTTATTGATATAATGCTCCTGAGACAAATACAACTTCTTATTCTTCTTGTCTCTATGAATTTACATGCCAAGGATTCTCTTTGCAACTCCTAAATCCTTCATTGCAAATGTGTGAGCTATCTTTTCTTTAAGCTCATCAATGTCCTACATACTAGATCTTACAATAATCATATCATCCACATACAATAACAAAATAATATAGCTCCCATTTCCAGGCATTTTTAGATAAACACAATGATCATATTCACATCTCTAATAACCAAGATCATGCATGAAACTACATAACCTCATATACCATTTCCATGGAGTTTTCTTGAGCCCGTATAGGCTCTTTTTCAATCTACGCACAAGTTTCTCCTTATCCTTGACTTCATACCCAAGAGGCTGATTTATAAAAATCTTGTCCTCTAAATCACCTTGAAGAAATGTTTTCGTCTTGACATCAAGTTTCTCTAAATGTAAATCCTCTACTATAACTAAACTCGATACATTACGAATAGAAGTCATCTTAACAATAGGAGAAAATATTTCACTAAAGTCAATACCTACTTTACTGTAAAATCTCTTTACTACAATTCTTACCTTATATCTTGTTTTCCACCCTATTCTTCATTGCTCTAAGGAGTCCATCTCCTCATTCTTGCCATGCTCCCACTACATGTGGGCTTTATCCTACATTGCTTCCTCAAATATTTCTGATTCACCACTATTAGTCAATAATAAATAAGACAAGGAAGGTGAAAATATTTCTGGAGGTCTACTTACCCTTTGTGACCTTCTCACTAAGATTTGGGGTGTTGGAGGCTCAATATTCTCATCATGTAGATTTATATCTACTTCGACACTAACCAACACTTGGTCACCTTCGTTGACACCGGTTCACTAACCGATGGTGGTCGGCTATTTTATAACTACTACGCCAATACTTTGGGACCGATTTTGGTCGAGGGTAAACTGATGTCGGTTAGGGTTAAACCGATATTGGTTACTGTGTAAACCTGTAGGTGCTAGTTTTAAATCTAAGAGTTCAATTTCATCCATAAACTTCTCCACCGGTTCACCTTTGGGTACCAAAAATTAATCCATGTACATTCTCTTTTCATTCCAATCAATTTCGTGATTCCTAATTATCTTAGAACCTTCTAAATCCCAAAACCAGAATCTAAAATCACCAGAGCCATAACCAATGAAAGTACATATTTTAGATTTAGCATCCAATTTCTTTCTATTTTCCTTATCAATATGCACAAAAGTTATTGATCTAAATACTCTAAGAAAAAAAAATCTACCTCTTTTCGATCCTAAGCTTCTTCTTGGTATTCCACCATTCAGTGCACTTGAAGGTCCATGGTTAATGAAATAAACCATCGTGTCTATTACTTCCGCCAAAACTATAAGGGAAATCTAGCATGTATCCTCATGGTTTTATCATGTTCCATGATTATCTTGTTCATCCCTCTCGCAACACCATTATTTTTGGTGTTCTACAAACCGTCATTTCTCTACATATTCTATTTACTAAACAATAATCATTAAAATCCTTATTGTAGTACTCACCACCATTGTCAAATCTAAGGCACTTTAACTTTGAATTTGATTCATTTTCCACAAGGGATTTCCATCTTTTAAAAGTGTCAAAAACATCAAATTTACAATTGATACAATAAACCCATACCTTTCTTGTGGCATCATAAATGAAAGTAACATAGTATTGGGATCCCCATAAGAAGCTACTTGGGTTGGTCCCCACACATCTGAGTGTACAAGCTCCAATTTATGCTTCTTATTTGTTGCCCCAACTTTGAGAAATCTCACTCTCTTCTTCTTTCTAAAAATACAATGCTCACAGAAATCAAGATCTATACGTTTCAGATATGATAGCTTACCCTTTTCCTTTAATATCTACATTCCTTTTTTACTCATATGGCCTATCTGATTATGCCACATGTTTATATCTGAATCTGAAGTATATAGAACAAAAAAGGAATCAGTAATATAGGTAGATAAATACAATGATCCTACCTTCTTTCCTCTTGCTACAACAAGATATCCCTTGGTAACTTTCCAAGATTCAACTATTAGTGTAACCATGTAACCAGTATCACACAATTGTCTGCGAAATTAGATTTATTTTGAGGCTTGTAACATGCCTCGCATCTTTCAATATCCAGTATTTCCATTATATAATTTAAGATGAACTTCACCTCTACCAGGTAATATTACATGGTTCATCATCTCTTAGATAAACATGCCCAAAATAACCCCTGACATAATTTCGAAATAGCCCTTATTAGGGTTACATATAAAAAAGCTCCTAAATCTAAAACCCATGACTCAATTTTACTATCCAAGGAGATAATAAGGTCATATTACATTACCTCTTTTGCAGCAACTTTTTCACTTTACCTTTCTCTAGTACATTCTCTTTGTTTTCCTTGAACCAAATAATCCTTCTTTGCATAACCTTTCTTTCCACAATTCCAACAGATTATACCTCTGCCTGGATTTAGATCTATGATTATTAGACTTTGATTTCCCATTATTCTTGCTCTTGGATCTCTCCTTTTCCCTTCCCCTACTTTCTACATTCAAATCATTCCTAGATGATGATTTTCTGTAATTTTCCTATGTATTTATTCATTCGGGATTATATTAACCACATCATCAAACTTTAAAATATTAGTAGCGAAGTTGGATAACTAAAAGCCATTACCAAGTTATCCCAACTATATGGAAAAGAGCATAATAATAAAAGTGCTTTCACTTCATCCTCAAACAAAATACTAACTGATTTTAATTGATTTACAATAAACTAAAAATCATTCAAATGACTTGATGCGAGATCCACCTTCTTGCATCTTTAAATTTAAATAAAAATCATCAAATAAACTTTATTTTAAGCACTAGGGTTTTCATATAGATTTGCTAAATATTTCATCAACTCTACCATAGATCCTGCTTTGGTAATATTCGAATCCACAGAATGCTAACAGAGCTCAATCTTATAGATCTCAAGTCCTTTTTATCAATAATTTTCCATTCTTCATCAGTCATCTTTACAAGTCTTGACTTCTCATCCAACGGTAAATATAAATCTTTCTGATACAAATAATCTTCCACCTACATCTTCCATAATAGATAGTCACGGCCGTCAAATTTATCTACTCTAAATTTTCCTTGTTCTCCAATTGTTTTACTCCCACTTAATCGAAATCCTCTGTGAGTAAATATTTCAACACACACAACCTCAAGAAAAGAAGATCTCGATACAATTTTTTGGGGTTAGAACACTTTGGTTAAACAAATATATTAATCATATCTAAGCATATAAACAATCAATATGGAAATAAAGAAGAATAAACAATACACAAGATTTAATGTGGTTCACATAGTGTGGGTTAGGTCCACCAATAAACAACCCAATTTATTATCACGGAGGAAATACAATGAATATTTTCAATTTTCCACACCTTCTCGGATGTCCCGTACTTTTTCTCTACAAATTTATTTTTTTCTCTCTAAAGGAAACTTCTTTTAATTCTCAATTGAATTCACTCTTCTAAACCCTATCTTTATGCTTATGCATGCATCTACAATCTTAGGGCACTTTAGCTATGCAATTACAACCATTAGATTCACTTTACAACTAAACATAGATCTAATTCCTTCAACTTAATTATAGTAGTCATGCACATAAAAGCAATGTTGGTTCCTTCTTACACTGATACCAGTCCATGGGTGACTGACGGTAGTTCGTCAGCGATGCTAGTTCTTGTGCATTCCAAGAATTCTATAAAAGCATGTCAATGAAGCAATTAAGCTCCACAACTCAACAATGTCAATCCCTATACCACTAAAATACTTTTCCTTTGAAAGAGGCTAGTTATAATCATGCAACATTGTCTTGAGTAATATGATAAATAAAACATATATTGGCCATATATTTAATGTGTTCTATGGGTGTAACTTTATTTTATCTAGTAAAAATGGGATGCTCTTAAGAGTGGAAACTAGGATATCATCATGTCAAGCAAGCAATAATGGGTTGTCATCATTAAAGGAAATAAAAACCTAATTTCTTAGGAGGGCCATATTCATATTGAAACTAGGTATTTGGGAAATTGATAAATGAGCATGGTTTTTTTGGTGTGGGAAAAAATTTAGGATATTTCTTGGAGTTTGAAAATCTACTTCTCTTAGCTAAATTCAAAGGTAACTCAATGAAATCAAATGGAATACCTTTTATAGATGATCTAGTTATAACCTTTGGCATGATGTCTTGTTATGCTACCAAAATGTGATTTCAACTTATAGAGCTATCGGATGTTGGATGAATGTGCCGAAACACCGAAATTTACCAAGAACAACATCAAATTTTGAAAAAAACTTCATTCTATGGTCCCACCGTGTGTGTTAGAATTTGTTGTCACTTTGAAATGCACCTTTGGAGAATGGTGTGATAAATTTCCTTTCAAATTAAAAAAGTGAAAACACTCCTAGGTTGTGGGTGACATTTATATTGGAGTAAGTCTTCAGAGAGGGATGGTTCCCCTAATGTAACACCTAAATAATTTTTCTATTTCTAAGACTACTCTATTCTACAAAACCAACAAGGAAAAGGGAGAAGGAAAGAAGATAAAAATTGAAAAAAAAATAGGGTAATACACCATAATGTTTTGAGGATCTTAGACTTATTGGGATCACACATATTGAGCATAGGAGCCACACACTATATGATAACCACAAGTGATTGTACCAAAGCAAGAGTGTTTCATAAAAGGGTTCAAAGTTGAGTTGTGATAAAATAAATAAGGGTAAACAAATGGATCCATAACAAAATCCTACATACAACTTGTTAAACACAATCTATGACCTGTAAATTGGCACAAAATTATGTGAAGGTATGAATATTAAACTATTTATACAAGGATAAACACATACCATGGAGATAAACTTAGTTTAAAACAAAATATGCACTAAACACAGATTGTAGAAAGGTAAAATAGCTCCTTTATTGCTCCAAGAGGTAGAATAAGCACAAAGAATCACTCATGACCCTTGATTTCTCACCCAGAAAAATAAAGTGCTCTATAAACATGAATGAAGAGGCAAAGATATTTTTTTACAATACGTTTTGGAGTTTTATAGAAAATATGAGAGAGAGGAAGAAGGAAAAGCTAAGACATGTAAGTTTGATTTCTAAAAATAGAAAAAACATGTGTGTCATGTCTTTTGCTCCAAAAATAGCCTCTGTGCCTAAAAATGTGTGTCTTGATTTTATGTGTTTCCTAAAATAGTCTTCATGCTTTATTCTCATCCAATCATGTGCCCAAAATAAAATTTATGTTCCCAAAAATAGAAAAAATAGCTTGTCTTTCACTTTTGCATGTTTTGTTCTATTATTAGAACTTCTAGATGATGAAACCAACCACCCTTGCATGTTTTCATCTATTTTTATATTTTCATGCATCGTTCTTAAAAAACATGCTAAAAATAGTGTTCCACATTTTGAGAAAAGTAAAACAAAGTATTTCATGGTTTGTTTTGGGTCACTCAAAGATTTATTTGATTTTCCTTTGTCACATGGTTTCCCTCACATATTTTGTGTTCCTTTGTCATGTGGAATTTCACTTTTGTCTTTGTATTTCTAACCCTTTTTACGGATTTTCAAAATTTTGTTGTGTGGGCTTCATTTTTCCTTTATTCCAAAAATTTTCTTATGTCGTGTGTATTCTTGCGCGGGTTTATTCTTCTATCACACATGACTTTCTTTGTCATTTTACACTGATAGAGACGTGTGAATTTGTGTGTGGGTTTTGTTTGTGTATCATGTGGCTTTTGAATGTCATCCTCATGGCCTTATAAATATAACCTATATGATACTATATTACATGAGGTGAAAATGTTCAAAACAAGGAGTGAGGTCAAAAGTTAAAGTGTTTAAGTTTAGATATTTTATGTTAGTATTTTACCCTAATCTAAAATATAGTCTTTATGTTATTTTAACAGTAACTAATAATTACTTTTAAAATAGAAAATATCTATTTGGATTAGTTTTTACCATATAATTTTTCTATCATATGTAATTTATGATACTATATTACATGAGGTGAAAATGTACAAAATGTGGAGTGAGGTCAAAATTAAAGTGTTAAAGCTTAGATATTTTATATTAGTATTGTATCCTAATCTAAAATATAGTCTTTATGTTATTTTAACAAGACTTATAATTACTTTTAAAATAGAAAATATCTATTTGGATTAGGTTATACGATATAAGTTTTCTTTTAAGTTTTTATTAATTAAGTTAAGTGTAATTATCCATTTTAAATCTAGTTAATAGATTCGGTGTCATGTAAAAGTGTTGAAAAACTAAAAAAATTACATTATAAACGCATTTTCGGGTAATAGCGACGGCTGATTTTAATCAATATGTTATTGATTTTCAATTTCAAATTTTTTGAGTAATTAAAGAAGCATCGACTAGAGGATGGAGGCAATGAAGGAAGGAGATGATCAATTCCTTAAGTCACCAATGACGGGGTCGCATTTTGCTATGGTGATTTCATTTTTAGCTTTTTTTCTTGGAATGTGTGATATTTCCTAAATTAAACTCTTGAACATGATGTGATATGGTGTGGAAGGTGTGGAACAAAAAATAGATTGTATATGAGGGAAGCTAACTGTAGAAACCCTCGACTATAGAGATCTTCTAACTGTTGTACTTATTTATGAAGATGATTGGCCAATGAAATGTTTGTTGCGTTCACATGGAGTAAATGCGGGATGCGTTCTTTGCATAGTAGTGGTCATGTGCAGTAAGATCCAAACAATAAGATTCAAAAATAGTATGCAAACCTAAAAGTATGCGGTGGCATACAATTCTGGTTTCAGTTCCACTTTGCCCCATGTTCACACTAAGGGGGTGAATGTTAGGAAATTAATATTATTAGTATGAACATTAATAATGTGTGTGAAATTATATTATCTAGGTGATAATATAATATTGTAATAGCTAGGTGAGTGTGAGATATTAATATTGTGATATTAATATTATATTTGCATGTACATGAGTTATGAGAACAACTCATTATTAGATAGTTGTGATAAAATAAAGACGGAGAAAATCATGTTGGAGAGATAAATGGGGATTGGGTGATTGATATGTGATATGGTTTGACTCCTTCTATTAAGTATGTCATTTACCTATTTATATGTTATCTCTTCATAATGAAAAATGTCTCATTTTAATTAGAATTAAGTGAGATCATTTTTGTTTTGTGAAGTGTTTATTGTCTAATTATTTGTTTAAATCGTAACCAAAACTTATAAATATATGAAATCATATTAGTGGTAAAGGTGATTGTAGTCTAACACAACTACTTAATTTTCATCCTATTTTATTTAGATAAGTTAATAAAATTATTTGACAAACAAATTGATTAGTTAATTGATTATCATAGAAAGTATTGTTAAATTTAGGTCTTTAATAACATTTATATCTTACATTTATTAAAAACATCAAAAGAGATGAATCTCAAACCACCTATTTTAAATTTTTTATATCATATTAATTAATAAATCAATTAAAATTAAATCATCCAACATTTATTAGTAGCTCACACTTTGTATTTATATCTTACATCTATTTAAAAAATCTTAAAAGATGTTTTAAAACCACCTATCATCCTCCAATATTTATTAATAACCTACAATTCATATTGAAATCTTACCTTTACTAAAAAAATCTTTAAAAATATTAATTTGAAACTACCTATCTTAAATTTGTCACATATCATATTGATTAATAAATCCATATAAATTACCAATGGGGTTTGGGTGGATCGGTTAAGATGGACGGTTGTGTCTGGATCCACCCAGGTTCAAACCCCATTGGGCGCGATCCCTTCGGGGTGGTTTATCGGTGGTGGTGGGTGTTGCATCACTAGTGGTTGCGGCTGGTGGTTTCTATCGGCGATGGAGGACTTTGCATCATCGGCATTGGCATTGGCGGCGGTTGGTGGCTCTAAAAATGACGGTGGCGGAAAAATTGCATCGTCGAGATAGGCTCGGTGGTCACAGGTTGGTGATTGTGATGGATTAATTTTAATATATTGTTTGAGGAAATTACTACCATTAAGGGAGGGGACCCGAGATCCCCTAGTTCATAGCTCCAATCAAAATTGTTTAACTATCAAAAACAAATCCATAGAAATTAAAATA
Organism: Taxus wallichiana var. yunnanensis; assembly: GCA_018340775.1. NCBI lineage: Eukaryota > Viridiplantae > Streptophyta > Pinopsida > Cupressales > Taxaceae > Taxus > Taxus wallichiana. The sequence continues at coordinate 487,717,889 of CM031237.1, forward strand.
ATCTGATCTTTATTAATAACTCAATACTCATTATAACCCCATAAGTTAACATAATAAATTATTGTTAATAAGGAAAACAGAAAATGTAATCTATATGGGGAAAAATCATTTTTCAATACACTTGGTGTTTTTGTAATAAAAGCTCATCAAGAGACAAAATATTTAACTTTAGCAAAGACTATCATAAATTACAATCTCCTTTACAAATGTGTGTTAACAAATCTATATTTTATTTCTTTGAAGCATATTTCCACATTTTCAATGCCTAATATTTCTTGCCTCTCAATAGGAAATCATCATGTTTTTCACCCTAGCATAATATTCCTATATTATGGTTACAAAATTATCAACAAAAATTAAATAGTAGAAGTTGGTGTGAACTACTACATCACATCAATTATATATAGAATATGATAATTTGATCATACCTAAAATGATGTCTCAATTCTTCCATATTTTGTAACACCCGACAACATTATTTGAGAATTGTGATGTTATACATAGTCATGGATATCGACATGGAGGAAGTACCGTGATTTCATCTCCATTAACATATATCTTGGAAAACCCCATCCATTAGATAATGGGAATCGAATTTTGATTTTCTTTAAAAACAAAAAACAAATTTTATGTTGGCAATTTTATTGCATAATTGGTGGATACTATGTATATCCCATACCATTACACCATCATAGACAATTACTTATATATTTAATCACATTTGACTTATAACAATTATCATTCAAATATGGGATTACGGATTGCATTGAAAATCCCTTTTCACCGCATTTGTAGAACATAATTTATTGGGAAGGTTAGGGATTATTTGAATCAAAGAGTGCACTAGTGAGAAATGTGAGACGTGAATTGTACAAAGGAAAGACTAGGCATACACACACAAAACTAAAAGTTATGAAGAACAATGAGATAATTGCAATACAACAAGAAATGGTTCCATCTCAATACTTTGCTCCATATCAATACATTTTTGCATATCATTACATTGTTACATATCAATACATTGCTCCATATATTATCTCAATAACTAGATGTACATATATAGGAGGAGGAAAGTGCAACTACCACCTAGATCAGTGGTGAATAACTCTCACTAACTGATATTAGTAGTAGAGCTAACTCCACATAACTAGTAAGCTAACTCAACACAATTAGTACACCTAAGCAAGCTAACACAAGTGTAGAGATAACACAAGTGCAATAATTATCCTAATAAATAAATAAAATGATAAATAATAACCTACACTAACACTCCACCATAAGCATAGCTTAGGTGGGTGAAAAAAAAGGTGGTTCCTAAGCAACAAGGTTAGATAATGTACCCACGTATAATAATGAAAAAAGAGTTTCCATGGATGAAAAACATTGCAAGGTACCTAAAAACCTATAACAATAAAGTAAAGAGAGAAAAACCCGTTGCAAGGCATCCCAAGAATCTTAACTAAAAACATTTTATGATGATGAAGATTTTTGTGTGTAATGTGGTTTGAATCCACTTTGTTCGATCACAAAACTCAAAAATAAGCTGATAGTGGGCTACACTAGAACAACTCCATAGAAGGAAACTATCAAAAGAGTGATGTCAAAAGTGTAAAAAACACCAAAATAATTTGATCAACTACTATATATAGGTGTGTCACGATCCAAAAACAACAACCGAGCCAATAAGGAAAGGACACAAGATTCAAAGTAATTGGATGAGCACGATCCAAGAACAACCAAGGTAAAAAGTAAGGACACAAGACCCAAAGAAGCAAGATCAATACCACACCCTCCCATACTACTAAATGGGTGGAGTGATGCTACAAATCTATATGATTTTTCAAAACAACTACTCAAACACTAAAAACTAATATTGGGCTTCACCAAAATAGCTCCCCCATAAGAGAGACTTTCAACATGCCTAAAAGTGTAAAAATACAGATATAAAATCTCTCAACAAATAAGAGAGATATATTATACCTACTAAATCAAAACACTCATAACAAGGAGCATTACAATGCAGATGGTATAGAAAGTGGATTAGAATTTGAATTGTGGAGGAGCCATACATGTAGAGTCCTCTTAACGAATGCCTATGTCACCACTTGAGTGGTAGGAAATCCACTCCAAATCAAAACCGATGGATAAATAATATGCATACATATGATTTGGTGTGAAATGCATAATAGGTTCAAGCAAGGGAACATAATAATATGTTTCGTTGATCATGTATGATAGCTGAAATCTCATGTCTCTCAAGCCTAAATGAAGGTGCAGAGTTCATGAGTAGTTCTCAATCCTCGAAAGAGTTGAGAGAGAAAAATATGAGCTCTCTCCAATGTGTGATCCCGAAGTGCCACTTCATAAAACCAATGTAAGGCAAGAGTATACCACTTGAATGTCTTTGTCTTTCAATACCTCTACCAATAAAACTCTTAAAATAGAGCATGCGAGAACCAAATTCAGTGGTATGCTTCTTAAAGGATTCGGCATGTCGAAGTAGAAGGAGATGAAGTGGGATACATATAATGTGTTATTACGATAGGCATAGGTGTGGAAGAAGAACATGTAATGCGAACACAACAAGCTTAAGAGCATCGAGATGGAGGAATGGGATCGAAACTAACAAAATAAGGTTAGTGGGTATGGGAGAAATATTTATAAGTGGAATAGGAACAAGAGCATGGGTATAAAATTCCACAATGTGAGGATGATGTTGTAAGTGAGCAAGTGTCTTTTGTAGGGAGTGTATTAGTTTATCCTTGTCATAAATGAGGTTATGAAGAAGAGAGTTTTACTTTTTAAGTGATCTATTTTGTTCCAAAAATTTGACCATGTCCTCCTGAATTCCACACACTTTGGAGAAAAGCATCTCATTCTCGAAGCCATAATAGGTGCAAGAATGCAACAACCAAAAAATTAGGACATCGGGTTTAATAAAAAATGTGTCTGCATGCGATTACAACAACCCCCAAATGTCGGCATTTTATAAATTAGTGTGTTTTTAAAATAAATAGGACCAATGCATGGGAAATTTAAAAATATGAAATTTTTTAAAAGATGGCACTCAATTCCAAGCTACCAATCAAAAGTTATTACAAAATTATTTTCTACGTAAATAAAGCCTATTTTAAATAAAATTGCACTCAAGCATTACAAAAATGCACTAAATGAGGATGAACCTAGCCTTCCACCACTCGTTCGAATCGGAACAAAATTTAAAAGAGAGTGGTTTATTTTTCTTTGGGAATTGGCCTCTTGCCAACCTGACCTCACACTTTGTCTTCATCCCGCAAAGATACAAATAACTAAACAATAAAATTCCTCCTTTTACAATTTCAACTTGTATCCCAAACACAAAGTGTTATTTTTTTGGAATAATTAAGAGTGAAATTGAAAATAAAAAGGTTTTGTTTACCTTTTTTGGTGGTCCCACCAAATGAAATGTATTGGTTGTTAATTTTAGAGTTATTAAACACTACGACTACATTAAAATTTGCTTGTTGTTGTTAGGAACCACCACGTGATCAAAAACTAGTCATATACGGGTCAATACAACTATTTGAAGGAGCAATCAGGGACGTGGAGAGTAGAATAGCAAAGAATCAGGAAAGTGTGGGTTGTCCCAAGGTTGCCAAAGGCCAAAAAACCTATTTTTTGGGGTCATACTACTAGAAGGGGCATTTTGGGAAGGTCTCAAGTGGATTTCTTCATATTTCAACCCAAAAAAGGACCATTTGGATTAAAAACACCCCCCTGCAATTTTTTTACCCTCCACTACTATTTTTTTGGCAAGGATGTAAATTAATTCTACAAATGATCCAAAAACGTGGCTCTAAACAACAAGAATGCCATTCGGAACATCAAAAACGCACTTAAAACAACAAAAATACCTTCACATAGCAAAAATGTGACTTTAAACAACAAAAATGTGGCTTCTCTTAAATTAAATGCCCCTTTAGTTGATTGAAATTTGCCTCGATTAATTTAAATTGCATTGAAACAACATATTTGTAGCTTCATATGAAAAAAATGTCCCTCTAATAACAAAAACTCTCAATATTTCATGAAAAACTTAACAAATAACCGGACACACTTAATACTTTCTTATCTTTGATACCATATTGGGAACTCCATGGATACATTGAATCGAAGAGTGCGCTGTGAAATTTGGTGAAGAGATGAGGCTATTGCTTCTAAATAGATTGTTTCTTAGGGAATATTTGAGAATGCATTCAATGACACATACAACAACAAAAATGGAGTTCGGACATAACCATCACTTCAATATACACGGTTCGAGTAATATCATATGATTAATTACACCCCTACCTTTTCAACCTTGATAGGCCTACTTATGATAAAGTAATTATACCATACTCACAATTAAATATGATATATACTTATAGTATCATTTTAACTTTGTGACATACTTTAATTGATTAATTCTAGGTAATTCTACATAACTTATTCATTCTCCCATGTTGCTTCCTCATTTGCACAATTATTCCACTTCATTAAATACTCTTGAATCACCCTAATACATAACTTCTTTGTGCAAGTTTGAAGGACTCCTCTGGTTCTATAATGATTTTCCCTTCTCATCTAGTTTTGGTAACTCAATCTGTATGGGTACTCACTTCCCAATGATGTTCTTCACTAAAGAGGCATGTAATACATTATGTATTCATGTAGACAAAGTTAATTTCAACTTGTATGCTACACTCCCAATTTTCTACAAGATCTAATATGGACCGTAATACTTAGAAGGAAGCTTGTTATTTTTATTCAAGTAGTTTCATGGAACTTTATACCATGGTTGTAGCCATAAAAATATGCAATCACCTACTTTAAACTACCTCTTGTATCGGTGTTGATCGGTTTGCTACTTCATTCAGTTTTGTACCCAATTTGAATTCTCCTTGAGGCTAGCCAACACTCCTTGTTGGTGTTGAATGAGATCCTCCACTACTCAAACCTTTGGATATCACCTTAAAGAGGATGGACTGGATTGTGTTTGGTACCCATATAAATCCATAAACAAAGATATTTTGGAAGATTTATGGAAGCAAGTGTTATACCAACAATCTGTTAGGGGTAGCCACTAAAACCATATTTCCTATTTATTTGGAACAAAACAACGTATATATCCTACTAGGATTTTTACTAATTTTATATTCCCATTAAAATGAGGATGATAGGATGGGATTTGTGCAAATTAAGTATCCAACATTGAAAATAAATTAGTCCAAAAGAATGATAGGCCAACATAAGGAGCTCGCCTTATATAGGATAGAGGTCCACAACAAGTTCATGGATCTTAGATATGTTTCGTACCAAACATTTCTATGAATTTGAAACATGTCCTTGATTAAAAAGAAATGAAATATAATTAAAGATATAGTGCAATGATCCCTTAGAAATCAGAATAACCAGAAATAAAGGAATGTAAAGTTGCTTTATGAATTGATTGAAAAGAACACGGATCCAAAAAGATAGAGACATATTAAGACAATCAAAAATTATTTTTAAATCAATTCTTATACCAAATTCAATTATTTATACCTTAATCTTATTTTTACACAAGATTAAAGTGAAAGATCAAGAAACTAAGGAAAAATTCTAGAGGTAATGGTTGAATTTTTTTAGTATGTCTACATTTTTTTTTCACAAAAATAATGGTATGATCAATAGTGCATAATTCATAACTATTATTTAATTCATCCCCTTTATCTAATTAAATGCCCATCCAATTCCCATTAATTAATTAAGCCACATTAATTAATTAATTAATCATTTAATATCTTACATGCCCATTATCCCATCCATATTAATCTTTATTAAAATTAATTAATTAATTCTATTAATTAATTAATACCCATTATCTTTCCCTAACCAACCTTCTATTTAGGATGCTTTTATCCTAAATCCATCCCCTTTTTTCTAAGCTTTTCTCCCATCTATTTTTATGCCCTAACTACCCACAATTTATCCCCAAGCAATCTAATCCCACCTACATGCTTTAAAGCATTCACCAACTCTTAAAAAGCCAAAATCATGCCAAAATCACAAAATCTAGTCCCATTGGGGAAACTTTCCCCATATCGGTGGTGACCCAACCCAGTCATCATCGACCCTATAAAGCTAGTCTTTTCTTTCCAAAAATCATCAGATGCATGCAAACATCCAAACTCTCTTGTGACTATGAACTTTCTCTCTCTCCTAAACATTCTTGCAACAATCACAGATATCTCTCAAACATCATTTTCAGTGTTCTTACATCACTCACGATCATCTTTCATGAGACTTATCGGTATCTCTATGTTGCTTTATTGAGATTTTTATCAAATTATCTTTGTATTACTTGTGTCTAATCTTTTGTAGGTTCAGATCAGCTTCAACAACACTCACAACTTCTCCAGTAACCTTCTCTTCTAGCTTATTTGTTTACAGTTTCCTTTCTCATCCACTCATCCTTGGCCTTATCTAATTCTCTATAGTCATCATCCAACCTTGTCATTCATGGTCAACCTAGGCCCGGCCCAACTTGTTATCCAAAACCTCTCTTTTCCATTATTTTTTTTTTCTGAGCTCCTTTCCTCTTAGTTTCTTCTTACATGTGATATACATGTATCCTACTGCATCCTTTTTTGCATATCAGAATCTTCAGTCTGCATATTTTAACTTACAATCCAAATCCACCCTCCCGAGGTCATTGTCTACTGACTCTTCCTGTTGCATATCTGGTCACCATCGACCTGAAACCATGGTAACCTTTAATTTTACAATTATTTCAATCAAATCAGCTTTTAAATCAATCTAGTCATTTTCCAGATTCAGTAATATTTTTTTTCTGCATGTTATCTTCTATTACATTCTTTACTTCACTTTTTCCAAACAAATGGGGTTGACATCCGTGAAAGGAAGCTAATCACTTCTTGGAACCACATTGTTGGGAAACCCCCACATATATCTATCTAATCCATCTTCATTCCAGTTTTGCAGGTCTATCAAGTTGCAACGAGAATCAACCATTTTGCACCATGTGCATCCATCATATCACATCCGAGGTAACATAAACCCTCCAAAATTTCTTAGTTGTTAGTTTTTTTATCACTAGTTCATTCATTTATCGGTGAGGAAGCTTCTTGTCCAAATTTCTAGCATGCCCAGTGGGACCACCCTTTTGGTGATCTTTTGCATATTTTGTTTTTTTTTGTCTTCTCCTAACACTGTAATGTGAGGCCTTGATTTTTTCTTTCTCGTGTTGGGTTCATCTATTGGATCACTCATCACTCAAGAGTGTAGATAAAAAGGAAAATCTATATCTAGGTATTCTCCATTTTTCCTTATTTTCTCCTTTTTGCATCATACTTTTCCCTTTCTTGTGTGTGTCCTCATCAAAATATCACACTTTGATTTGGTTTAAAAAGAACCTTTCCTTTCTACATCCTGCTTGGTCACATAGTTTAAATAGGGGTTCAACCTTCTGCATCACACATTCTATCACACACAACCAAAACCTCACATCTAAATCACACATCAAAACATCTCCTTACCTAGTTAACTAATTGGGATTTCATCACCCAATAGGAAGCCACCTGAGACTTCCCTCACCATAAAAAACCTAAAACCAGACATAGATTTCCTCTTCTTAGGTACCTTGTTATCCATCCCCTTTTCTTTTTCACACATTCATAATCTAAAAATATAAAAATAATTGTTTTTCTTGACTTGTCTAATTTAAAATGGAACAAAACTTTTCCTCAAATAATTCTACACAAAAATCCACCATGACCCCTATCTCATCCAAATGGTTTCTTCTAGGCCCTCTTCTAGCCCTATTTATGACTTCTTATGTAAACCTACCACCTCTCTCGATCATCGACCACCATTGTGGATCTTGTTCCACCTCCATCATCTTCTATCATCCCTTTCTTCATCTAACATCATCATGCCTATCCGACCTATTGATCCCCCATCCAATCCCAATCTCCTCATCATATTCCTACTTCCCAATAACCAATCCAATCCTCACCACCTGATATCTTCAGACAAACCATTCCCTAATCCACCACCAAAAACTCATCTTCACCTCCTACATCATATCAATTCAACCCATTTTCAATCAACACCATACACCAGACATCTCCCTCCACATCCATTTTATCTACCTCATCATCCACTCCCATCCTAGATATTGTGCCCACACCCCTTCAAGGGCTATCCTCACATCAACCATACCCAAAATCACATTATCTACCACTTTAACTTCCACCACTTCTCTTTCATCTACATCTAGTCCTACTCTTACCACATCCACATTAGCATTATCTACACCCTTATCTCTATCACCTATCATGCTAAACCATTATCCACTTATCTCCCACACACACCCATCACTACACTTATATCTACTACATCCAAAATCCACCCATGTATACCTTAACATCATTATCACATATTTCTTTTCAATGCCCACATCATCATTTCATCCCCCTCTTCTTCCTCAACATGTACTATTCTTACACCCACACCTTCCCCCCATCACATTTTTCTCATCCACATCATCCACAATGCCTCTTGAAACACCAAAGACAAACACAAAAGGAATTCATGCCTCTTCTACAAACCCCTCATTTCTACATCTACCCATTCTCAATCTACATCATCTCCCTCTCACATAGACATCATCAATCACATCATCCAAACACCCCTTTCTTTTTATATCCACATCTACTCCCATCATTGATTCCACACCCACATCTACCCCATCCACTTCATTAGACTCTATTCCCCATCCACATCAATTCCACCTTTTCCTATCATACCATCCTTAGAATCCATACTGTTCCTCTTTCCATGCTCTTTCCTACACCTCCCTATCGACCATCATGACCACATCTCCATTATCCCCTCTTCTTCCACACCACCTTCATCATTTGAAGAATATTGGAGAGCACTTCAACTTTCCATGCAACTATAGGTGACCCTCCTATCTCATCCACACTATTAGACCCTCCTACACCAAGCCAATCCCCACTTTCTTTAGAAAAATCATGCAAAAATTACTTCCTCCATCAGCCACACACCACCTTCAGATCCATCGGTTGAAAAATCATTGTCATCCCTCCATGCCAAGGGTACTCCTCAACAATCTAAATCCAAAACCTTGGCACCCTTCCACAATGATCCCTTGTGTGTCCCATAGAAAGATCGACATTCCTCCAACCAAGACCCAATCTACATCCTCCATCTTGGGGCCACATCCATCTATCCTAGGACCACCTCCTCATCATGATCAATCAATCAATCTAAATCCAAACCATTTGATTCCCTCTTAGGACCAACTCCTTCATCAAGAACACCTCCACCTCCACCTACCAATCAATCCAATCCTAAATCATCCAACCTTTTCTTCTTCTAGAACACCAATCCCAAAGCATCGAGGCCCACCACCTTCATCCTCATCATCCACATCATCTCACAAGATCCCTCCTAACACATATATCAAATCATATGTGGAAGTCCTCCAACATTTACTTCAAACTTCTGCCATCACACTTCCACCCATCAGGGCCTTTGACCCAAACCATCTGAAGCCCTCATGGTTTGATTCCCATTGCATCTATGCCTATCATCACACACATCGGTCATGACACTCAAGCATTGTTGTAAGGCCCTTGGACTATCATCCATGATCTTATTGAGAGGGATGACCTCCTTGATGAGTTCTCCTTCTCCATCTACTACTTCATCCATGACCCATCTAATCTCCCCATCTCCATCCATTCAGCCTCCTCTTTATCTACATCATCTTCTATTATCCCTCCTCCACACATCATTCCTCCTAGATGAGGGTCCTCCTTTATTCATTGATTCTTTTTCACCTTGCTACACCACCCCCTTTGACATCCATTTCATATCTTCTGACATCCACTATCTTATCCATATCCCTTTCATTGGGGGAGCATCCCCCTTTTTTCATTGATCCTTTCATGTCTTCTTCCTAATCCATGCATCTTATCCCCATGGCTCTTTTGACACTAGGGGACTTCTTTCTAGGATTAGTCCACTTCTAGATTAGTTCCTCTCCATACATGGCATGTTTCTTATCTCATCCAGTCTATCTTCATCCGATCTTATCCAGCTTATCCATCTATTATCTTTTTCTCTTACGACCACCTACATCACCATATCTGTGCTTCCCTTAAGCACCATGGCTTACTTCTAAGACCACCATTGTGGCCATATTCATGCCTATCTTAGAGGCACCATATCCTTACTCTAAGTCTACTTTTGTGGCCATTATTCTCACCTCCTCATTTTTGAGGTGTTGTGCATAATTTATAATCTTTATCCAAATCATCTCATCCAATCCCATCCAAACTTATCTTCTTCATACTTTTCCCACTCTTGGGGACCATTTACTCTCATCCTAAGTCCACTTTTGTGGCCATGTTTTTGCTCCCCTAGGGTGCATCATACCTTCATTTTAAGTAACCATCTCTTCATCTCATTAGGGACACATATTTTCCTTGCTTCTTGAGTGGAACACATAGTTTTCATCTCCGCTCGTCTCAACTCTAATCACATCCTATCCTAACACAACTTTAACATTGGTGACCTCATCATCAGAATGCCACCACTCTAGAAAGGATCCAACATGGAAATTTTTCCCCTAACTAGATTGGGCCATATCTTATCACACATAAGTATGGGTCGGGAGCCTATCATTTGGCCTCCTTGATGGTAAACCGAAGTGGAACCTCTTAACGCATTGCACTTGTGACCATTCTACTTTGTTAGCATGTCTACCAGTCTTAGTCATATTATTTTTTTGATCATTCCTCCATCTTAGCCTTTCCATCTCTCATTGTGATGATTTGGAATTATGTGGTCTTCCATCACTTCCTAGATGTGACCTTAAATATGGGCACCACGGCTCTTCCCATAACATATTCCTTATGGATAAGTTCTCCCTCTTGGTGAGAACTCCATGATCATCACATCCATCACCCTCTTATTCACCTATTGGAACCATGCAAAGGGTCCAGGGGTGTCTCTTGTACATTCATTATCCCCTCTTAAGTGGTCTACTTAGCTAGTCCCAACTCTTCCCCATGTAAAAATAAAAATCATGGATGCTCTTGTCAAAAATCAAAGTTATCAAAAAAAAGATGATCCCTCGAAGGACAATTGTTCATGCAAAAAAAAAAAAAAAAAAAAAAATCAAAATCAAAATCAAAATCAAAAATAAAAGAAATAGACTGATCCCTCAAGGATGACTATCATATATTATTCTTTCCATCTATATATTGTATAAAGTAGACCATACCCTCAAGGATGGCTACTCCTTATGGAATTTGAAGGCTTCCCACATTGATCAACCTTCCATTTTATTAGCATCCTAAGAAATCTTCCCATTGATCAACTTTCTTCTAGTAGACTTCCCGCATTGATCAGTTTCTTTTCCCCTTCCCAGAGATGGGGCATAGTTTTAGGGAACACCACTTTTGGAGAACCCTCTTCCCTTGTACAAGTACATCTCAAATCCCTTTTCATGTCAACATTTGGTGTATGAGTTCATTTCATCCATGCTCCTCATGATCTTTGGTATGAATAATTTTCATTTGGTGGCATACTAACATTTTTTTTGGTCACATGTGCCTTGTGTTACTTGATCCCCTTTTTTGTTTACCTCCAATGTAGTTGGAGGCATATTTTCCTTATACATTCCTTGATGAAACATAGTGTTTTTTACACTTATAGGTCACCACCATTGTGTTGCATTCTATCCTAATCCTATCACATTTGTCTTTCAACACATCTTTCTTTATCTCAATCACCTATATGTTATCTATCTATCTTACAACACATTTACTCTTACTTATATCATCATTAATCACATCCATTCTCAATTTTTTTCATCACATCTTATCCATATACATTCTAATCATCATGATCAAATTCAAACACAAAACATATAGTCCTAATCCTCATTAACACATCACACATTTATATCACCATTCTATCCATACACATACACATCCAAAATAACCATCTAATCATACATTTATTTCACCATCATCATCAAATATAAAAAAAAACATGTGTTCTAAAAAAATCATCATCATCATCTAATCTAAAAGCCATCATCATGACATATAATCTAAAATCATCATCATCATCATCAATTAAAATCATCATCACATAATAATAATACATAATAATCATAATAAACAATATATATATATATATATATATATATATATATATATATATATATGTGTATCAATACATCACATCCCTCTAATGGGGCTCTCTCAAAGAAGAGATGCTATCAAAATATGTGAAGTGTATATCTGAGGCTCTCAAGTCCTCTCCTCTCTAGGGTAGGTACAACACCTAATCCTTGCATCATCTCTACCACCCTCATGTGGCCTCCCTCTACTCGTTGTGGTTGTGCCACACTCACTCATGCTCCTAGATGGCCCTACTCCTCCTTCCGCTGTTGTCCTCTAGTAGGTGCTCCCAGTAGTGTAGTGTCTTTGAAAACTTCTCAAACAAGATCCCCTCATAATATCTTCTATGGCTAGTGTGTTATACTACTATCCATGGAAATCATGTCGGAGGTGCTACTACTGTCCCCACCCCCCTGGAGCTTCTTGGGCACCACTCACCAACTCTGTCACCAAAATGGTAGAAAATCTCCAAAATGGGCCTTGTAGGCCTCCCTCTATCATCACCGTAGTGGTCTCTCTCTAAATAACTTAGTCTCGCTCTCTTGTGTGACTACATCCCACTACTATAGAGTTGTGTCTCTCTCCACCCTCATCTGATCCAACTTGGCATGCAAAGCATGCCACCTCCTCTGTGACTCTCTCCACCATCTCTCTACCTCCTCCTGGAGAGCCACCTCTACATCAATCTCCATCTCCTCTCCTCCTCCTCCTCTCTCCCTCCACCAACCACCACCCAGCTACCCAGAGATAGTAACCATCCAGTCACCAAACCTCCCCAACTCCTACATCATCATCATCATCCCATGGTATAACTCCTCCTCCTCCAATGGATCTTCCATGATGATAGGGCTCGGTAACTCCCTCTCTATCTCTCTCTCCTCTCTCTCTATAAAAAAAATAGGATCTGAGGCACCATTTGGATGACCCCAAAATGTCATCACACTCTATCAAAATGAATGACCTCAATCATCTCTGATCATCTCCCCTGCATCCACCTCATCCTCCTCATCCCTACTCAACTCTATGTCTACACTACAGCCATGCCATGGAAATCTCGATATGACCACCACCTAATCTTGATCAATTGAATCCAACTCGTAAGCCAGTTGATCCACATACCAATCCACCCTCCTCTCACTCCTATCTCCAAGGCCTGATCGACCCTCCATCTCAAAAATCCCACCTCTAATTGAATGTGGTCTCTGTGACCCACGAAAATCCTGGTGGCCAATCACTACTATATGTGCTCTCATATGCCCAATAGTGCAATAAGAAACCTACATCCAATCTTGACCTCCTTCCTACTCTATACATGGAAAGCTCATGGTAAACCTAAGCCAACAAGAGTAGTCCCAAATGAAAACATTGTCTGGTGATCCATAATGTCTACCACTACACCAATAATGCCCATGGAAATCGAGCCCCACCAGAGTTCTGGAAAATCATAACATGACACATGACCATCATCACCATGTAGATCAAATGGTATATGTGGTACCCCAACCTCATATCTCAACTCATATGAAAAATCCCTTGAAGAAAATCTGATGATGTGGGGGCACATCATGGCTCCAAATAGCCACATCAACACTACTAATCTCTCCTCACTTGGTAATGGGAACTATCTTCTCCCCCTATATCGGAAATCTCAGAATCCGATACACATCCTCCAGGGTGATTGTCATCTCCCCTATCCTAAACCAAAATGTCCATGTCTATCCGATCCCATCTCTCCACCAAAGCAATCATAAGCCCCACATCCCATGGGATCCTCTGATAATACCTAAATCCACCCAACCCCACTACTGCATCCAAGTGATCCCACTCGGCATCTTATGACATCTCCTCTAATCTTCTTCATATAGAGCAGGCACTCTATCCCTCAAATATAAGGTCTCTCTAGCCTCAATCACAAAAAAACATACATACATCAGATTGACCATACAAAATCACATCATAATCCATTAAAATTCATCAAAATCCAATTCAAAAAAAAAATTTATCATAATCCATTAAAATTCATCAAAATTCAATCCAAAACCCTATCCTAAACCATTATCCCAAAATCTAATCTAATCCTAAATTAGCCAATCCACCCCTAGTCGACTTCGACACCGATTTTTGGGGTCTCTCATCGATCATGCACCTTAGAGATGGGTCGAATCGATCGACGACCCACATGGTCTGCACCCACCACCCCCCATGACGTCATCCACTTTTTTAAAAAAATGTAAAAAAATAAATAAAACATTGAATTTAATTAAAAATAGTGTGGGTTTTTTTACTCACCATCCTCCACACCCTCTCGGCTTTCTCATTTAGCTCTCGATGGCTTCCATCTCTCATTTTCTCTTTAATCACTCTTCTCTCTCTCATCAACTTTGTGTGTGAAAATGAGCATCGTCATCGGCCGACCCCCAAGCTTATATAGCCACCAACTTTAGGTCATTGTCGTTGACTCCTTTGGGTCATCGATTGATTGACATAGTCACCGTTTGTCGACTCCCTTTGGCAATAATTATTTTGGGCTTTTCCCCCTTCCTTGCATCCTTTCCTAGGGCATCATCTATTATTGACCTTTAAGTCCACATTTGTGGCCATAATCATTTTCCCTCTAGGGAATTTTGATCCAACATTCAAACTATTCCTCCTTCGGCATACATACTTTCTAAGTCCACATTTGTGGCCATATCTATTTTTTTCCTTTGGGCATTTTAATCCTATCATACCCTCTAAGTCCACCTTTTGTGGCCATAATTACTCCTCTTTTGGGATTTTTAATTCACAATCCTATCTAATCCATGCACAAAGTCCTCCTTTGAGGCCATATTCATTTTCCCCTTTGGGAATTACATTCATCATATCAAGTCCACTCTTGTGGCCATATTCATGCCCTTGGGGGCACCATATTTTCATTCAAAGTCCACCTTTATGGCCATACTTTCCCCACTTGGGGCATATTTTGTTTCCCTTTTTTTCCTTCACGGCCATACTTTCCCCTTTGGGGCATATTATTTCATCACCCACTTTTTCATTTTTCCTTCTCGGCCATTTTTCATGTCCCATTTGGGCACCATACCTTTCATCCTCATCCCTTGTGGATGCATACCTTTTCACTCGATTCCTCATGTATGAAGGATTTCACATACCTTTCACATTTAGTTGCACATATTTTGATGTTTTCCTATGACCCATTGGTCATCGCGGTTTGCATCCATATTACAGTGGTCTTCACCCACTCACTTGGTCCATAGAACATTGTATAGCCCATCTCCTGTTGAGACCACAATTTTCCTCTACCGATGTGATATTGGAGTCACCACCATAGTTTTTATTAATATTGTGATCCTTTTTCTTGGGGCATCTTTCCTTGGTAATCATTTTACCCATTTTTCTTCCCACCCACCCTTTATCATCTACCTTTTTCAAACGCATCATTGATTTCCCTTGACATCATCGATCCCCCATTTGAGGGGAGCTCATCATCTACCTTTCAATCCTCCTCATCCAACTCTCATCATTTTTGTCTCATGGTTTGCTATCTCAAACCACTCAACAAAAAGGGGAAAAATGTAGACACCTAAATTTGGTATCTATACCCTTGATCACTCATGCATGCGCATATTTATTTAATTCATCCCCTTTATTTAATTAAATGCCCATCCAATTCCATTAATTAATTAAGCCACATTAATTAATTAATTAATTAATCATTTAATATCTTACATGCCCAATTATCCCATCCATATTAATCTTTATTCCTATTAATTAATTAATTCCTATTAATTAATTAATACCCATTATCTTTCCTAACCAACCTTCTATTTAGGATGATTTTATCCTAAATCCATCCCCTTACTTTTCTAACTTTTTTCCCATCTATTTTTATGCCCTAACTACCCACAATTTATCCCCAAGCAATCTAATCCTACCTACATGCTTTAAAGCATTCAACCAACTCTTAAAAATCCAAAATCATGCCAAAATCACAAAATCTAGTCCCATTGGGGAAACTTTCCCCATAATCGGTGTGACCCACCCCAATTGTTCATCGACCCTATAAAGCTAGTCTTTTCTTGCCAAAATCATCGAGATGCATGCAAACATCTGAACTCTCTTGTGACTTGTGAACTTTCTCTCTCGCCTAAACATTCTACAACAATCACAGATCTCTCGAACATCATTTCAGCATGCTTGCATCACTCACTATCATCTTTCATGAGACTTATCGGTATCTCTATATCACTTTATTGAGTTTTTTTATCAAATTATCTTTGTATTGTCTTTTTCTAATCTTTTGCAGGTTCAGATTGGCTTCAACAACACTCATAACTTCTCTAATAACCTTCTCTTCTATCTTATTTATAGGTTTCCTTTCTCATCCACTCATCCTCGACCTTATCTAATCCTCTGCTATAGTTTCATTGATCCCACCCTATCGGATCATGGTCGACCCAGGCCCCGACATTTTTAATCTAACCTCTCTTTTGCCTTATCTTTTTTCTACTTTTCTGGATCTCCTTCCTCTGGTTCTCTTCCGCATGTGATATACATGTCTCTGATGCATCCTATTTTACATTCAAACTCTTCCAGTGCAAATATTCATCTTATAATCCAAATCCACCTCTCCAGTCATCATCGACCTACCTGTGCATAGTCTTGGGTTCACCGCTTGACCTAGACTAGGTAACCTTTATTTTACAATTATTTCAATCAAATCAACTTTTAAATCAATCCCAATCATTTTCTAGATTCATTAATACTTTTGTTTCTGCATGATATCTTTTATTACATTCTTTACTTCACTTTTTCCAAACAAACGTGGATTGACATCCATGAAAGGAAGCTAATCACTCTAATATATCTATCTAATTCATTCCGGTTTTGCAAATCTCAAGTCTATCATCAAGTTGCGGTGAGAATTAACTTCAACAACACTCACAACTTCTTCAAAGAACCTTCTCTTCTAGCTTATTTGTTTTGCAGTTACCTTTCTCATCCACTCATCCTCAGCCTTATCTAATCCTATTACAAATCGTCACCAACCCTATCGGATCGTGGTCGACCTAGGCCCATCTTGTTAATCTAACCTCTCTTGCCACTATCTTCTCGATACTTTCTAGAGCTCTTACCTCTGGTTCTCTTCTCGCATGTGATATACGAGACATCTTTATACATCTTTTTTTGCATTCGAGACTCTTCCATGTCTGCATATTTAGCTTACAATCCAAATCCACCCTCTCGGTCATTGTTGACTACCTATGCACCTGATTTGGGTAGTTTTTGACCCGCACTTGTAACCTTTATTTTACAATTTTTTCAATCAAATCAGCTTTTAAATTAATCCCAATCATTTTCCGCATTCATAATACTTTTGTTTCTACATGTTATCTTCTATTACATTCTTTACTTCACTTTTTCCAAACAAACGGGGGTCGACATCCGTGAAAGGAAGATAATCACTTCTTGGAACCGCATTGTTGGGTAACCCCCGCATATATCTATCTAATTTCCATTTTTGTAGGTCTATCAAGTTGCAGTGAGAATCAACTTCAACAACACTCATAACTTCTCCAACAACCTTCTCTTCTAGCTTATTTGTTTACGGTTTCTTTTCTCATCCACTCATCCTCACTTTATCTAATCCCGATACATTCGTCACCGACCCTATCAAATCGTGGTCGAACCAGGCCTATCTTGTTAATCCAACCTCTCTTAATGTTATCTTCTGCTACTTTACGGAGCTCTTGCCTTTGCTCTCTTTCACATGTGATATACAGTGCCCTCTCATGCATCTTGTTTTTCATTCAGACTCTTCCAAGTCTACATATTCAGCTTACAATCCAAATCCACCCTCTCAGGTTGTTGTTGACATGCTTGTGCATGATCTGGGTCATTGTTGACCCAAACCAAGTAACCTTTATTTTATAATTATTTCAATCAAATCATCTTTTAAATCAATCCCAATCATTTTCCAAAGTTCAGTAATACTTTTGTTTTTGCATGCTATCTTCTATTACATTCTTTACTTTGCTTTTTCCAAACAAACAGGGTTGACATCCGTGAAAGGAAGTTAATCACTTCTTGGAACCGCATTTTCGGGCAACCCTTGCATATATCTATCTAATCCATCTTCATTCCAGTTTTACATGTCTATCAAGTTGCAATGAGAATCGACCGGTTTGCATTTGTGCATCCATCATATCACATCCGAGGTAACATAAACCCTCCAACATTTCTTAGTTACTAGTTGTTTTTATCGCTAGTTCATTCATTGATCGGTGAGGAAGCTTCTTATCCAACAATTTTTATCATAGTTAAATGTTATCAATGTTTGTGTCACCATTTGATGATTATCAATTTATTCATATCACACTTTATTAGGTGCTTGCATTGAATGAAATGGGAAAATGTCATTTTCTCAAGGTTGAAAGGAATATTAAAAAAATAAAAACTAATTATGGGTGGGAAGTAGGAACATATATAAAATATTATAATATATTTTTGATATCTAAATATATTTATATACAATTGAAGAAAAATCAACTTTCAAACTAATAAAATTAGCACACATTTTTTATTGGAAGACTTTAAAAAGAAACATACCCCAAAAACAAAAATTAAATGCTTAATATTTATAAATTGATTAGAAGAGTTTAAAAAGAAATACACCTCAAAAATAAAATTGAACATTTAATATTTGTAAATTATCTAGAAAACATAGTTATTAGAATTGCACAAAGTTAAATTCAAGATATAAATTTGGAATACATGTAAATTACCTCAAAAGCATAGTTACTAGAATTGCATAAAGTTAAATTCAAGATATAAAATTAGAAAACATGTAGCATAGTTACTAGAATTGCACAAAGTTAAATTCAAGATATAAAATTGGAAAACATGTAAATTACCTCGAAAGCATAATTACTAGAATTGCACAAAGTTAAATTCAAGATATAAAATTGGAGTACATGTAAATTACTTGGAAAGCATAATTACTAGAATTACATAAAGTTAAATTCAAGATATAAAATTGGAATACATGTAAAAATTTATATGCTCGGGTATGGTGAGGAATTGTGAAGTAGAATGAAATCTATTGAAATTTAAAGTTTGAATGAAATTTTGAAAATATGAATAACAAAAAAACTAGGAAGAAATTTCTTATATGAGTAGAAATGGGGAGAAATTGTGAGGTAGAATGAAATCTATTGAAATTTAAAATTTGAATGAAAGTTTGAAAATATGAATCACACAAAAATTGGGACAAACTTTTATAACATTGTTTTTTAAATTGAAACAGAAATTGGTTATATTTGACTGAGATATTGGGTACTGATTACAATTTATCCTCTTTATCAGTAAAAGTCCCATTTAAAAATAATAATTTATTGGTTGGTCAACAATTCTACTCTTAAAGATGTGTGATAGATAAGCACAAACTAAACATCACAACACTTATAACTTTGATTAATCTTTCTATATAAATAAGATGAATGATGTTATCTCTACCTCTTCCTTAGGATTAGCATAGCAGTAGCAGCTTTTTTAGCATGTCTTACGACACAGGCAATTCCGAGGCCGCCACCAGAAGAAGTGATTACAGAGGGGTAAGAAAAATTTCTTGCTGTCGATTCGCAGTAGATATCAGAGATCCGAGCAAGAAACATCGAGTGTGGCTGGCGTATGACAGCGCTGAAAGGTTCGAGGGCCGCAAAAATTTCCCTGCTACATCAATCACACCTCCCTCCATCGTCTTAACGGTGTTCCCTCTGGAAAAACTCCAACATGTTTTCCAAATCTACAGTTCCCAGTACGCCATGTTTATCTCAACACCACGCCCAATGCAACCCGTGTTTTCTTAGCAGGGCACTTCCATTAATTCAACGTAATTTCCGCAGCAGGAGTCCATAATTATCATAGACAGCCGAGTTTCTCCATCAACAAGGCAGCATAAGCTAGTGTTAGATTTGAACGTTCCTTTGCCACCTGAAGAAGCTGAGGTTGATCATCTGTATGAATTCATGCAAAACTTTGTGGCAGATCAACTTATTGAAGCTCCAAGCTGAATTCGTACAATTATTTTTTTACATTTCATTTTGTTAGGCCGTATTGGGCAATTTATTTATTTCTTATTCTTTAATCAAACACACTTTCATGTATTGGCCCATTTATATTCTGGATCGATAATGCTTTTCCCGCATCCAATCTTCCTATTCTTTTCTCAATATCCTCCAATAAAAATAATAATTGCATTTTCTCATACTTCCATTTTTTCCCAATTTTATTATAAAATATAATATTATAGTCTACAAATACATTTTGCCAAGATTTTCATTGAGATGCTTGAATTATAATTAAGCTTTATTTAGGGTTGTATATAAACATAATATATGTTTGCATATTGATTAATTTTTTTCCCAAATAATTATTATAGAAAAGAATACAATGTAATGGTTGATCTACTCTAGTTGATTGCTTGGTGAGAGTGCATAGGTCACAATTTTGATCTATGTCCATGGGAGGTTGAACCTACACAATAGAAAATATCATCTAAAACATGGATTAAAATTGGTTTATTTATTTGTATACTTGAGGACATTTACCTCAATAATAAATAAGATCATCAAAACAAGGACTAAAATTGTTCGAATAATGCAACATTGTACCGGCGTGGAATTATCAATGTATAAAAGGGGAAGAGAATTCCCGCATCGTAGTAATGCTACATACAAAGGAAAAAACCTAACCTATCCTATTAATAATTCTCTTTAATGTAAATCGACAAAATGCTTTATTTTAGTGCAAGCTACCCAAAGTTAGCCATCATTTAGACCATCTTGATAGCCCATACACAATCTATAAGGATGATTGTAAGAACATTTAGTTTAGTGATATAATGTTTGAATAATATATTTTTCGTGTAGGGTAGGATCAATATTATTAGTTGTAATCAAAATTTGAAGTACAATTCAACAAGAAATTAGGACCAAACTATCTAATGGTTGGGTTTGAAGTTTCTACAGTGTCATTAGTTGCCACCTAACAATCACTTTATTGTTTTGATATCTTTATATGGGTCATTAATTTACTCATAGGTTGCCCTTAATACAAAAGTATACTTACAAAAACCTATATAAGCAAGTCAAATGCACTCATTTATTCACCTAGCATCCTCTTGCCACTTTTAAGAGAACATATTACAATATGATTTCTAAAGTCCTCCAGTACTCCTAAATTCTTATAAATCAATATTACACTCTAGGAGCATACCTTACACAAGTCTAAAGCACACTCAACTAGGATACATAGTCATGCTTCTAAATATAAATATCATCCATCCATGTCAATATAAACAAACCAAACCATTATTACATTATCAAGTGATTAAATTTCTATAGTTAGTTGCATCTATATAGATAACATGTGCTAGGTGCATAATTGTATGTAGTTTGAGCCTCTTTGAAATATTGCTAATATGTATAGTGTATGGATTGCACGCAAAGCCAACTCTAACTCGTTTACATATTATCTTATCTTTGGTTAGTGTTTGCATTTCAAGCTATTCTAAATCATACATAAGGTTGTGCACATGTGCGACACCTACGGTTCAAAAATATATATTTGTAGTGTTTTCACAAGAACATAAAATTATGGAGTGCAACACATACCCATTTGAAAACAAAAAACAAGCATGGAACTTCGAAATGGTTTTGTTCATATCCAATGGATCTATTCTTCCTCGCCACACTCTCAAATTTAGAGACAAAGCACTAACGAGATAATTTCTAGCTTGCACATTCATCTTGTTGAGTATGCAATTAGAGAAGTGCATCCTCTTTTTTATCTTTTCATCTTCTTAGAAATCATTTTTATATTCTATCTTGTAAATTGTCAATTATGGTATATTATTATTTGTGCATAAATACAAATTAATTAATTTAACTATATTATTCATTTTTAACCCTTAATTTTAAGATAAATAAGTAAATGAACCACATCTTGATTCAGCAACTTATTTATGTATTCAAGGTGAAATCAGTACATAAAGGATAATTTTTTATATAGGTGACCATTCTTTAATTTCCTGTTAACGATGACCCATGAATTTATCTTAAGCCAATGTAATGAATATTTCCATGTTTAAAAACTAGTCATTGTAGAGTAAAGGACAAAACCAACTACCCCACTCATTGATGATATAAATACCTAGCTCTCATTAGCACATTAGAGGATGATATAAAGGGCTTTAACAATTACACAAAGGAACTCTCCATTACTTCACTCTCTTGCGCCAACTTGCACCTTCTCGCTTAGTTTTTGGATTTCTTACATAATGACTCTAAGTAGCTTGGAGATTTTTCTTGCTTGGATTGGTTTGCTTTCACTTTTGGGTCATCTTTAGTGAGTTAGGACTGGATTTTCCCCTTCTCCACCTGAAATTTGTTCTCTTTGTGTATGGTCCTTTGGGAGATATATGCATCAATGACCGCCCCCAACAGGTAAGTGCTCTAACTCACTTTTTCATTTTGTATAGAGTAGTTCCTACATTCGATACATACTCTATGTTAGCTTAGTATTTTATGGAAATGCTAGGTTAGCATATTGTATTTCAATTATTTACTTTATGTTACATGATTTCCTTAGGTTAGCATAGACTTTGCATGCTTATCTTATCTCTCATTATCCCCCATAGTTATGATACCTCCATAGAGTTCCTTCCTCTTCTTCAACCTAAGGTCTTAGAAACCTTAGTTTTTCCTAGTGTAAGGGATAGTTACTTTGGGGTATGAACCATAGTGGGTCACTTTTTGAAATGAAGGGGGTAGATTGGAGATTTCCTATTGACCGAATAGGGATAGTTGAGTAACCCTATATCTATATAGATTTTTCTATGTGCCCTCTTTAATTCTATTTGTTTTTGTCAATCTTGGTGTGTTCCTCACTTTTTGCCTCGAATACCATGGTTGAACGAATGATTAGAGTGCATGATGCCTAGACATATTTTTTTCCGTTATACATCCTTGGTGAACTCGATGTGAAATTTATTTTGTCCCTTCTAATCAAGAAAAAATGTTAAAAAATCCAAACTCATTTTTTTCATGTTTCATCTTTAAAAATTTCAAAAAAACCTAAAAATCAATCCCTCTAGACACCATCGAACCCATCTATCATTTCTATACGGTGGTCAATCCTCTTTTCTTAGCCTAACCTCACCACAAAATCTATTGGCCCCTATCTCATTTATAGGGCTAATCTTGTTTGTCCTGCCTAAACTTTACCACAAGCACCTTCGGCCCCGTGAAACACTTTTTGCGAGGATGATTATGTCGGTAGCCAATTTTTCCAGGCTTCTTCTAGGTCAAATAAGCACTCCATCATGGGGTATCTTGGCATGGGGCTCTCCAACTTTGGTGAACAATCATTTTCATAAATTAATCACCCAAAATCTAGTTTTCCTTTCTACTAAAATTGTTGTGTAATAGGAGCTAATAGGGAAAAGTACAACACTCACAAAAGTAGCATCTTAGGTGATGAAGAATAATAATTTCAAATTGAGGACACCTCGGATCCAAAATTTCCTAGATAAATTCCCTCAATATAAAGGGGAACCTGAGTCAGAAATCCAAAAACGCCTTCTTGAATTTGTATCTAATAGACTTAACAATAAAGTGGATAGTGGGAAGGCTATTATGGCAGGTTCATTTGAAAATTCCTCTAGCTCTGATCCCACTAATCTTATCCTTCATCTCATAAATAAGATGATTCAGAAAAAAAATTCCACTAAGCCCCAACTCCATCAAATGTAATTCAATATGGTCCAAATGGTTAACCGTCCTAACACGGGCTCTAGGGGTACAATTCCCCACCCTTACCCAATGGACCTAATGGGGCACCTATTGCCCAACCTCTCATTCACAAAAAAGTCTTAAGGGCAGTCCAACAAGAGCCACTAGCACCTTACATTGCTAGTATGGATATTGGAGGCATTTCCCCTTCTATCTCATATGATGGGTCAACCGATCCTACCTTACACATTAAGGCCTTTGGAAACCTTTATAAAGAGTAGATCAAAGTCAATTATTGTGTCACCACTAAACTCTTAGCTAAGAATCTTACCAATGATTCTTTAGACTGGTATCACACTTTACCCCTAAGTCCATTGTGGAGTTAGAATCTCTAGTTAATGAAATTCAATACCATGATTTACCTGAAAATAACATCAATGCTTTCATCAACTGCAAACAACATGAGAATGAATCATCCCAAATTTTCATCTAGCCTTGGAATACTTTATCTGCAAAAGAAAAACACAATATGCCAAATGATAATCTTGTCCAACTCTTCCTTAGAGCCTTAGAACCTCGCCTTCAATATAAGGTTAGGTCATTTTCTCCTACCTCCCTCGACAAAGCTTTCAAACAAGCTAAAAGACAAGATTACCTCATGAGGGAATTTGAGAATGCTCCTCTGAAGAACCAAGAAACTAAAAAGATACAAATCTTACTAAAATCAAAGAACAAGATTGCCACGAATGATGGGGTATCAGATACCCTTCCTCTTATGGCTTCTATAAATAGGAATGTCTTTGTTATTGACCAAAAACTAATAATAATAAGAACCAACTGTCATTATCAGCCATTAACTAAGGATGAGTTGAGAAAGTGTATGCCTAAACCATTTAGTCAGATCCTTGATCCTTCTCGACCTATCCCACAATGGCATGATGAAAATAAATTCTATTGGTGGCATGCCAATTGGGGCCATTCTCATGAGAATTTTCATGCCCTCCACACGAATGCCATCACTTTCTTCTTAGGCCCTCAATTTGACCATGAGGCCATCTCTAGAGAGCACTTGGTGAGGACGGTCAGGCTCGTGATGCTCAAAGATAAAAGGATCGTCATATTTCCCTTAATCAAGCTAATGAATAACTTAAATTTTTCTTTGGCCTTATGCCTAATCATAGTTTAGGTGAATGCTCTAAGAACCTAAAAATTCCACAACAAACATGGTTGATCCCGATTATCCCCCTGAGAACACAGTGTCTATAAATGATGTGAGGCATGTAATAACATATAGAGCTAGAATACCCTCCTCCATTAGTTCATCCTAAGAATCACAGAGTCATTTACCCATGTGTATTCCAAAATCAAACTCCTAAAGTTAAACCCCATCTTCCATAGATGCCATCGGTCCCTATAACAAAAATGCTATAGGGTCGAAGGCATCTCAAATAGTTTCTCGACCACAGACGCCTTTATGCTGGACCGATGGCGTCAAGCATAAGAAAATGGATATTTCTGAAGTATCTCTAAATTCTCCTCCCCTTACGAACCTATTTTTGAGGATTCAAGCACTCTCATCTGTTGCTCGATCATCCATGATGAGTGGGATCCTTTGGAAGCATTGTCTCAAATTTCTGTCCCAATTCCCTTTTTAGATCTCATGTGCATGTCACCTCACCATCATGAGCATCTTATGACTACATTGTTTGATATGAACATACCCTTCCCTCCTACTTTGGGGAAGTCTCCTATGTTGCATGGTTCGGGAGAAAGTATTTGTCATCGGTGCGAGGAACTTTCCATTTATACTGGATTGAACCACCAATGTCCAAAATTGCATCCATTTCCACGTAGCGGCCATGATTCCGGGCATTTAATTCTTGTTGCAGGTGGACGACCCTCCACTCTTTATTTCTATGTAAATTATCCAAAACATAGTCTAGTGTGCCCTCATTGACGAGGGTGTTGGCACTTATGTGGCCTCTCTAGACTTCATTAAAGCTCTAGGATACTCAATAGACAATCTCAAGACCACATGTACTAATTTTCAATGGTATGATAATCGAAAAATGTTTCCCATGGGTTGTATTTGGCTTCCTATCACTATTTTTCCCTAGACAAGTGCATGTGAAGGTTATGGTCTTCAACTTTCCCTTATCTTACAACATTATCCACGATCGACCTTGGACCCACCGCATGTGTGCGGTCACCTCTTCTATGTATCAATATGTACAGTTTGTACACCAAGGGATAATCTATAAAATCCAAGGTGACCCAAATCCCTAGAATTATGATACTCTCCAACAAAAGGGGATGTATAAATTCCCAACCCTCCAAGAACTATCACCTATCCCATTCTGTGAATATCAATGTTTCAACTATCCCATTGAGTCTCTTTGCAGTAATGCGGGTCATCCAAAATTGGTCAGGCACATGCCTCCCAAACTATTGGATTCTGATGATGATGAACCTTATAATATTACCATTAGAATCAACACTTCTGACATGCCTAATCTTTTCATCTCACAACTTCCTCCTAACTTGCAACCTCGCAAGAAGGATCCATTTATTCTTGCTACCATTTCACAAACACCTCAACCTACACCCGAACAAAAGGTTCATCTTAAAACTACAGTTAAATCATGCACGATAGATACTGTTACCCTAAATTATAATGATTTTTATGTCCTGAACGAGGAGTGAGGTAAAAATCATAAGGTTAAAATGTATCTTTATCATTTTTACAAAATATTTAGCTGATAAGCCTTTCTTATGTTAAAATTTTTAGGTAACCGTTATTGTTCGTTTTAGTTGTCATATGTTGTTTTTTCATATATTGTTTCCATTCTATTTAGCATTTTCATCTCCAATTCGTCTATTAATCTTAAATGAAATTGAAAATAATGGGTCACTCTTCAAACCAACATGGATAGTTTCCCCTAACACCTATCGTCTTCATCCTTCCATCTGATAATCTTAGTCCTTCCATCTTGCATATCTATTTGGGTACCTTGAATTTTACCCATTGTTAATGGTGTATATATTTATTTCACAGAAATTCAAATTTAAACGTCTGGATTACAAACTTTTCAATCTTGAATGTCCACAAAAACTATTATGTTTCCTATTCATTTCTAGTAGAGGTATCACTTCTCATATAGATCGATAATGAAATGAGTAAGATACACGATCAACAAGAACTTGCAATCTGTTTGTAGCAGGAAGAATCATGGATAATAATTATATTTTTGTAATAGGGATTTAGAGGTGCCTAGAATTTGGGTATCAATTTTGTAATTCTATCCTTTGTCAAAAACTACAACCTGCATTTCTGGGCCTTGACGGCAGCAGTAATAGCAGTTTAGTACTTTAGTCTCAGGAAAATGACCCTCAAGCATAAGCTTTCATGAGAGAGGATTGAAACCTATTCAAATGGTGAGATGGAAGGGGAAATGTGAAAGTGAAATTCTTAAAAGGAAGGAAGAGTGTAGATTTCAAATAATCAAGAGTCATCAATGACCACGTACAAACAGTTCTGTTATTTTCATATCTATTGTGGGTGGAGTGAGTTTCCATGGTCTTTCCAATGGATTACATATGATTAATCACAAATAATTGTATTATATATTGCTTGTTTTTAATATCACAATTATATTAATAACACACACCATATACTAATTTATGTGAGTACTAACCATTACATTTTCCTAACATCCCCCCCTTAGTGCGAACATGAGGAAAACATTAATACTGCAACATGCCACCTTGATGCTTACTCGTGATCTAGATTGTTTTTTCAGGACAATCAACAACTTCAAGGATGGTTTTATAGGTGGCTAACCAACAACCAAAAAGGATGGTTTTACAATGGCTTACCAACAACCAAACATGATGATTTTGCAAGTGGTTTGCCAACAAACAAACACAAGATGGTTTGACAAGTGGTTTACCAACAACCAAACATGATAGTTTTGCAAGTGATTAACAATCAACCAAAACTTGATGGTTTTACATAACAACCAGAAACCTACAAAGATGGTTTTATAGGGTGATCACAAACTTACAAAGATGGATTTACAGGACAACCACAAACCTACATATCATGATAATGTAGTACATTTATTAGCTCTCATCACTATCTTACATAAGGGAAAAAATATAGGAAGCTTTAGCTCACTTATTACAAATTTGAACAAGCATGTACTTTTCTTCTTATTTCAAAAACCACATCAAAGCCGAAAGCAAATATTGAAATCATATTGAAATGCCACTAAAGATATATGCGGCGCCGCTTAGTGGCAGACTAGAAGTCGTTGTTCGACCTCCTACCTTTGTTGCTTCTATCCTCCATTAACTCGCTACTTACTTACCAAGTGTGATCATGAGGCTCAAAATTTCAATACCCTCCACAATTTAGACTTGGACGTTGCGTAAGTGATAATGTATCCAATTGAAATAGAAGCAAATTTTTTAATTTTTGCACACTTTTAATGACAAAAATACAACTTTTAACTTTTTATTTTGACAATTAACACAAAATCCAATTAAAGATTGGATTTAATGCAATGACGTGAGAATTAACTAATTATTGACACTCGCATTTAAGGTGACCACTAATGATTCTAAAAATGATATACACTTTTCGCTAGTGACAACAATAGGCTATAAATGATAACACGACTAAAAATAATATTAAATTACTTTTTAACGTAAATCGACAAAATGCTTTATTTTAAGACAACCAACAACTCTAGTTCCTTAATTAACATCTCAATTACTTTCTACTTAGGCAATTAAAAACATAAAAAACATGTTAGTTTCCACATCAACTATATGACGGACACTACAAACAATACTAAAGTAATAAAATTTAAATACTGCTGTGAAACAACTCCTGTAACGAATCCTATGAGAGAGATGCCAGATCATGAGAGGTGGTAATGGTATGTTGTGTGAAGTTGGGACTGCATCAACTTCGGGAACAAGCTTTAGAGAATGGCTATCGAACTTCCTATTTGGATTCGATCAACCAACTAATAATGGCCTGATTGAGAGAGCTACAAGTTAAGTAATAACACAGGTATCTTTACGTCTTATGGAATGTGGGAAAAATCACAGGCGATGTGGAACAGAAAGCCACAGGCATTTCAACATACGTGTGCCGTCCAAATAGCTGAAGGCGTTTGACTAAAAAACTGTAAATAAGATTGTGATAGGAAATAATAAATCCTTTTCTGCAGAAACAAATCTGATAATACAAATGAGGGCGATGCCAGAGTATGTTTGCACTCGATCAAAGATCTCAGAAAACCAATATTCACGAATAAAAAAATATGGAATAATCCTACGTGAAACTACCATGCAGAGGGCTATCTGAAGATTAAATTGCCCCGTTGTGATTAAATCAACATCTTGCTCAGGGAACATGAGATGCTTTGATACCAAATCAAACCAGTAAACCAGATTTCACAAATAATAATATTAAAACTTTTATTCATATAGGAATTTATATGAGAGATAAATTATACTTGAGTTGGCCTAGTGGTGAGGAGCTTGTGCTATTGTAAGAGAGGTCACAAATTTGAAGAATTATACTATTATAATTATTATTATTATCACTTCCTCAAACTCCTATTTTATACTAATAACACATCATATACTAAATTAAGTGAGTATTGACCATTAAATTTTCCTAACAAATAGAGCTCTCTCTCTCTCTCTCTCTCTCTCTCTCTCTCTCTCTATATATATATATATATACACACACTACCCTCAGCTACAAATGATAGGATCAATTAGTTTCAAACACGTCAACGCTGCCTTAGTTGTCTATATAGGAGAATTCATGGAAATGGCTATGGAAAAAGGTTATTTAAAGAAGGAACTAAAGCAATTGTTGCAATTGAAGTTGGCTCTTTCAATTTCCAACCTTCGCATGCATACAGGCATGTAGGTTTATTGGCTGACTCTATCGACTTCCTAATACATAAATGATAAATTGTTAACGGAGTTATGTTTACTGACTAGTAGTCAAGGTATTATTGAAGGTACTCTTGGGAGTGCTCATTGTCATATGCTCTACGGGTAAGATTATTGGGCTGATTGTGAAAATGAGCGAGTTTCTCACAATACTTCCACATGACATTGAAGCGAACAATTGATTTCTATTTTATATTTGTTCTGAAAGGGTCACCGACATATGAAACTTTATTTTCATAGTGTCTCTGCATAAGCAACCCGATTTACAAAAACATTATTTTAACTTGGGTTTTTCAAGTAAGTTTTTGTTTTCCTTTGTATCGAGTTAGTCTTTAGCATTACAAACCGCTAAGATAACGTTTAAATTCAAAGGGGTACAATAGTGGGTTGCGTCAACCAACAACCTTCCTAGTGACCATTCAGTGAACTTATGTTTTTCAAATATGGTACAATAACTACAATCTCAAACTAGAGACATTTGTTATGAAGCTTGAGAGGCAATTGTGTGTACCAACACAAACATCAATGATGAGCTATTAGGTATTCTTGAGCATGATAATTACATTTAGAATAACAAAAAATCTAAATTTTTGAGATGAACACCAATATGAAAGCCCCAATAAAATCAATCAGGGTTGGTCAGGACAAAAAGTTACTAACAAGGAACCATCATTAATAACTCCATCCACATACAAGTGTGTGAGTTGAACACCACAAGCAGCTTGCATGACCTATAGTGGGTCCATATGCCACGGGTAGGAGAATATTTTCAAGTTTGACAATGTGATGAACCACAAGTGTCACAAATAGGGTATATCAATATTACCTTTAGGTAGAGAACACACAAGGAGCAATTTATTTCAATGCGTCAGTGATGCCTTCATTTTCTTTAGTTATAATGGTCAAAAATGATTATGGAGAAAAATTAGTTGAAGAAGGAACTAAATTAATTGTCATCTAGAACAAGATTTCTGAAAATTTACTTTTGGAAAATCCTAAAAATATATTTTTAGCAGCTTTTGGTAATTTATATGTTTGGGGGTCTTCAAAGCATTTTGGGCTTCAAACTAAATGATGATATCCGATGTGTTATGGTTATAGTGAATATTTTTGAGTTTGATCCATCATCTTTCCAACAGATCTTGAGTAAGAAAACTGGATCAATGGGATAGAATATATGACCCCAACAAGGAGCACTATAAAAAAATATTAATATGACGGGTTGGGTTTTTTAAACAAAGAGATAGATCTCCGGGCATACATCTCTCTTATGGAGTTTTCTAGTTTGTATACATTTTGAATTACAATAAAACTTGTTTGTATCTAGAGTTCATGCGGTATGAATTTATTGTTCTAACACATTAAACACCATCATTAGTGTGTTGTTCACCTAGTTGCATATCAATCTAGATCAATGGATTCGAGCAATTTAGTTCCACTCTTGCATGCTAGAATGAATTAGGTCAAAATAAAAGAAGCATGGTGTTGATTATCATTATCGTTCAAATTATCTTGTTTGTTGCTTAAAACAACCTCAAATTATGCAAGAGGAAATAGGAGATCCCATTAAATAATTACTTGATGAAGCCCTTGTGAAGTGGAGGAGGGATGATGGCACAGATTGTCAATGTAATCTCATAGTTTGTCCCTACAATGACTGACCCCACCTCAACAATTGCACCCATATCAAGTTGTTCCTTTGCTGGCCCAACGCTCTCTAATGCGTAAGTAAATTTTGAGATTTCAAATTTTGATCAAAAATTTGATGTTGATGAATTACAAAAATGGATCGAACAACTAGAATCACATTTCTCTGTCAATAATTTCTATGATGATGAAAAGTGTTTTCACATCTAAAAGCTTCTTTGCATGTCAAAAAATGGTGGGAATCATATTCCTTATAAGATGATGATAATGATTTTGTAAAGGTTAATATGAGATCCCCGTAAACATCATGTTGTTTTTAGAGAATATCAAAGAGGAATATTATCTAGTGAAGAACTAAGAGGAGCGATTCAAGAAACTACACCAATTGCGTTAGGGTTGCAATTAAACAAGACAAGACTACACTAATGTGTATCATACCCTATCCGTAAAATTGGGTGCACGGAAACCAAAAAGCATCGATTCTCAAAGATCACGAGAAAATTGCAATGTCACATCCTAGAAGAGGAAGTTTATAAACATCAATACTCTTGCAAAAGTTGAAGAAAGTTCCAAGCATCATGGGAAATGGAGATCCTTCATATTCAAAGAAAGGGAAGCTGATACAAGCAACAAGGAAAGGATGCACCACTACAAAACTAGGAAAAGAAGCATGCATGGAAAGAAATGAAATGAAAAGACATGGGAATGTGGTGTGAGCATCATAAGACTAAGTACCATGACACAATGGACTATCAAGCCATAAAAATTACTAACAAAGTCACGATAGCTAGATGTTGGAGAATCCTCCACAAATAACCAAGAGTGTCCATCAAAAGAGGATGGAGAATGAATTACTCACTCACATATGTGGATAAATGGTATGGTTCATCAATTTATCCTAGATAGTGGGAATCAAAATAATTTGATATATATGTAAATAGTAAAGAGGATAGATTCGGTAACTCCTCACCCCAAACCATACTACATTGGTTAGGTCTATCAAGGAAGTGACATCTATGTGAATTAACAATGCCACCTTACCTATTCAATCAAACTATTCAAGGATATGGTGGTATGTGACATTATACCCGTGGATGTTTGTGATGTTATTCTTGGACATCCATACGTGTAGGATCACCATGGTATCTATGAAGATGGGCCTAGGAGTTTATCATCACTCTAGGTTGTAAGCGTTATTACATACGAAAGGTAGCCCCTTTAATCTAATGGATCTGATCAGTGAAAATAGTGTCATAAGTTGATTGTTCAAACTAGGACCTTTGTCTTATTCATGATCAAGGTTAAGAATAAGCAAAACGTTGCAGTGACCACAAGAGTTATGCCATCAAGCCAAACAATGCGGTGGAACAAATAGATTAGATGATAACTGGAGACGCAAATGTATTCAAATGATCAACAGTGTGCCTTTGCATTGTCAAGTGAAGCATCCAATTGAGTTGATCCTTGGAACCCCACTTCTAAATGGTCCCCTTACAAATTCTAAGTACTTGAGAATGAAGAAATCAAGTCTTAGATTTAGGATCTAAGTCAAAAGAAGTGCATTCGACCAAGTGCATCACCTTGTGGGAGCCCAATTATTCTTGCCAACATAAGGATGATACGTGGAAGTTTTTTGTTGATTATCGAGCCACTGAATAAAATCATAGTGAAAAAGGGATACCCACTTCCACGGATTGATGGCTTCTGGACCAACTCAAGGGAGCTAAGAGTTTTGCGAAGATTGATTTGAAGTTAGGTTACCCCCAAGTTCTCATCAATCCAACAAAATTTTGGAGTACTACCTTCAAATCTAAGGTATTTTTCAAATGGTTGGTCATGCCTTTTGGGTTGATAAACACACTTTGCCTACATTGATGAGGATTATGAACGATGTCATGTGAATTTTCACTTATTCATTTATGGTTGTTTACATGGGCGATATTCTTGCTTCAATAAGATATGAAATTCAAACATTCAAAATATCCAATAGGTTCTTCAAACGTTTGTGTCAACATAATATCAATGCCTACATAGAGAAGTGTTCCTTTGGCATAAATAATATCAAATACTTGTGATACATCGTCAACAAGGACGATCTACACTTGGACCTAGAAAAGATACATGTCATTTTAAACTTGTCGGACTCAAAGACCCTCAATGAACTTCAAAGTTTATTTGGAATTATCTTACTTTCATTGTAGGTTTGTACTTGGATTTTCTTACATTACATGGCCTTTGAATCAGGTGACACATGAAAGAGAAAAGTAAAGTTTTTGCACATGCACAACAAAAAGGCATTTACACGGATGAAGGAGATACTATGTTTCAACAAAAATTTGATATTTCTAGATCTATATTAATCATTTGAGATCAAATGCTTTAGAATATGCACTCGGTGTAGTCCTCACCAAACGTGGGAAATAGATTCTATGACATGATAAAGTGAGACCTTATCGACACACTACATAGGTACCCAACATATGACAAAGAGTTATATGCTATTATGTAAGACTCCAAACAAAGTGGAACCACCACATTACGTGAAAAGAGACTATCATATGCGAAATCATAATCCTTTGAAGTTCATGCACTTACCCAGGAAAGGAACAAAATGATTATCACCAAATATGGTTCCACCTATCTACAACATCTCCATCTCAACATTCTTCATATAAAAAGGAATTCCAACCAAGTTTGTTGATTATCTAAGTTGGGACTAGGGGTTGGAAAAAATGTTCTGGATGTCATTTACATGGAGGGTTTCTACGCCATATGTTAAACCTTTGTGTTCTTGTAAGGAAAATCTAAAATTAATTTAGGAGGCTCACTACATTCATGTTGCAGGTCACTTTAGAGTAGAGAAAAAATTGGCAATCTTGTAGAATCATTTCAACTAGTAAAATATCTATCATGATGTTACCAAATATATCAAGTCTTACACAGCTTGTTTGTTTTCCAAGCCAACCAATCAAAATCAGGGACTTTGCACCCCTCTTCTAATTCCAAGAACACCATGGGAGTCTGTCTCAATGGATTTAATGTCAGATATTCCTTCCACTAGGCATGGCCATGATTGTGTTCTTGTGGTGGCTGAAAAGTTCTCAAAAATGGAAATCTTAGCACCTTATAAGAAGACAATCTCAACAAAGGAAACTATAATATTGTTCATTGATCATGTTTAGGTTCATTTTGGCCTTCTATGAAGCATAGGTTTAGATACAAAATTTAAAAATTCCACTTCATTCCACCCCAAACCAATGGGAATCTTCTTTGGATGTATCACTCTAAACATCTTCACACATGGGATGGAAGTCTTGTGTATGTCGAACATAGCTACAATTAAGCTCTTCATAGCTCCATAGGACATAGCCTATTTTAGGTGTTTCTTGGATTTCAACCATTGGTTCCCATTGATGTAGCATTTCCCTTTATGTTGGAAGCAAAATTTCCCATATGTAGAAAGAATTGGATAAGGAAACCAAATTTGTGGAACGAATTGGATAGTGTATTTCATGAAAACCTCCTTATTTTCATTCATAAACATCATAAAAAAACCATCGGATGTGTAAATTCCTTTCAACATCATTGATGAAATTATGGCTTTGGACACATCTTTACACACACCTTAAATATTTATTCTCCATCAAATCATAATTCTTGGAAGAAAATCATTCCTTATCTTTTAGACATCCAAATTCTTAAGTACATGCTCAAAATGTATAATATTGGTGATCCTTCTAGCACTAAAATCACAAACATTTCCACTCAAAAAAATTTGTTTTCAAGTGCATCCATCCTTTTATTATTATCAGCAAGTAATGTATTCTTATTTATTAGCATCACTTAGTCGGCGCATTGACAAATAACTCATATTGATGTCCAAGTGCTCACCTGAAATGCACACAACCTACTAGGTCCCTCTTTGTTAGATCATGCAAGATGTATAGTCAGCATAATCCATTTCACAACATAGAATAGAAGACAACATAATGGAAATCATAAAAAAATATAACAACAGAAAGAAGATTTGATCATTCATTCCATTAATATCAATATCTCACAAAAGATTACAAACATAACACATCTCACAAAACATTACAAACATAACATAGCTCTCATACAAGCTCTCACACACGCATTATTACACTACATATCATTGTACCCCTTATTACACATACATGACAACTATATATAGATGGTGGGAACTTGTCCTTCACCGCTTTACAATGCTTCAACTTGCTAATAGACTCTTATATACTTAGCTTGCATGTGCCCTTGATCTGCGCTTTTGCCTTCAACTAGTTGTTCTTTATCCATGTGTGCTATTAATATATTACTTGACCTTCATGCCATGTTATATTTAGTTACATCTGCCCATGCGTATTTTATCTATATCCAACACCCTACATGTGCTTTAACATTACTTTTATCCATTTATAGTTTTTCATTGCTTGCCACGTCAACCCATGTTTTTCCCATTTTTAGCCATTCTCTATTTTTCTCACTATCCTGTGTAACCTTTTACATGTACTCTTCTTCTTCCTTCTACACACACCTGGTACACTATCTTGTACTTGTAGTATTTATCCTTTTTGTTTTCATGCATAGCTCATACTTATCCCCTTTCCTCAATCCAACATTACCCCACACTAGGGATATTGTTCATCCTCGGCAATACAAGAATGAAAGAATATCTTAAGAATGGAATAATTTCTAAAATAATATGGGCAATACTCTAATATAAAATAATAAATAATGTCCCTATGCGCGCATCAAAAATTAGGCTATGGCGATGCAAGAAGTTCTGGGAACTCTAGGCTCATCCCCTTCTTCAACTACTTCCACTCTTCAAGCTCACTAGGTACCTTGTCTAGAGCTATCTCAACTATATCTAGAATCTTTGTTGGGGTCAATTCATCTATTTTCCATGCAACTCTTTTATTATGACATCCCATTTTTTGGTGATACCCTCTAAACTATCTACCCCGTGTATTACCATTATTTAGAATTTTTCAAGCATGTCTTCAATCTTGTTGTGCTTAGTCTTTATTGCTTCTATCTTTTCACTGACTTATTGTAACACCTTCTCATGATAGGCCCTATTTTTCAATAGTGAGGCATGTAGATTCTTCAATTTTGTCTCATCTTCTACAATGTGTGCATTCTAGATTGTCAAAGTATCCTGAAAGTTTACAAAACTCCTTCGTCCTTTCGCGTAACTTCCTTTAGCTCGGTGCCAAGTGTTGTATATTCTTCTAGTTTTTTCTCCACCTTGGATTTATTAGCACTAGCCATCTCTTTTATTGTAGGTGCATTCCCATTATTTACCTTTACTAGTATTAGTTGTACTAGTTCTTCTAAGTACTCCATCTTTGTGTTGTGGTCGGGTCTTACATGCGCTATACTATCTGGATATGTGTGCACAATATTATTTACAAGATTGGATACTTTATTATATACATTTTTCATTCCCTTCTTTGTGTCTCTCAACTCCTCTGCCAATCTCTTATTCTTCTTATCCTTTCTTTCCATGTCCTTCTGTATTCTTCTTATTGTGATACCTTTTTTGATATTTCTTCTTCCTACCTCGTTAGCCATTTTTATGATAGAATTTTTTTCTTGCTCATCCAAAATTTGTGCGGAGTCTATTATTGGGAAGACCACCTTAGTTTCCTTTTCAAATTCAATTCCAAAATTAACTCTTTATTTACCTCAAAGTCTGGTTCCTCCATGTGAGTCTGCATTGCCCAGAGAGCATCTTCCATGCGCCGGTGGGCCTCATCCTTATCAAACATGTCACAAAAAAAAAAATTGGTCGATGGGCACTAAACTCTAAAATATGGCCCTAAAAATCTTTTTCATGTCATCTATGTATGACACCCTTGGGGTGTTTGTGGTGGTTTCCTCTACCTTTATCTAGATGCACACCGCCTACATCCTCTTCATTAATAATGTCAATCCAGGTTGGTGTCCGATGGTGTATGCAATAGGAGAAAGAGATCTTTGGAAAACAACTCCTTCAAACACAATCTAAACTTGCATAAATTAAAAGGCACACTTGTAGAAATGAAAGCACACTTGCAAAATCAAAATCAAACTTGCATGAAAGAAATCACACTTGCATAAAAGAAATTGTTGAATTGAAAACAAATGAAAAATAAATAAGACACTTGCAGGTTCACAAAAGAAATTGTACAAAAGAAATATTACATGACATAAAATCATAAATTCACAACAAAAAGGAAAATTACAGAATAAAGAAATAAACATAAAACATTGATCCATCTTCCTTGGAATGAGTGGCCAGCTCATTCCTTGGAAGAGGACTTAATTCATACTTGTAAACTTTAATTCAAAACTTGCAAAATAATTTTACTTAGAATATTGGAGAGAAAGAACGAATTTTCATTGATTGGTAAATATTTTATACAAGAGTGTGGAAGGTTGCATTTATAGTTCATGCATCCAACCAACTCCTCTTTTTGGGGAATACAATATGATCTTCTCTTTATTCTAATTTACTTAGTCCACACACCAAGAACTAACTACCTATTCTTGGGTGATTTATTCAAAGCAATAAATCCTAAAAACTTAACTTATCGTGGAGAATATTTCTACAACTCATCCACTTATCGTGGAGAATAATTCTTCAACTCATCCCTTAAATCTAGGAACACAAAGTGGGAGACTACTTATTCAACATTCCTAATATTATTCCATATTTTCTCATCCTTAAAACATGGAGAGAAAATGGAGGAGTGTTAAGTCCATGACTTTGAATTCTTCTTGGAATGCCACATGCATGCATGAATTTGGATTGCCACATGTTTGGATTTGTATTCTTGGTTGATGACGTAGAAGTAAAGAGTGGGTTGAATAGTTGGTACTCCTTTACATTACTTTGGAACAAACCAAAGACTTTCACTTAGTGGGGCATTTTTATGTAACTACATGAAGATTTTTCATAGCTGAAATATAACAACAATCTATGAATAGTTGGGTCTTTCAGTAGCTGCGTGAAGACTTTCGGTAGTTGTAATCTATGAACTTGGAGTAGAGTTGTTTATGACATGTTTTCTACACACTATTGCATTCCAACTTTAGAAGAAATATCAGGAAATAACAACAATTAGATTACAAATAGATTTCTAAAGAGATGATAAGATAAATCCTATATTCTACCTTAAATATGTTATCCATTATTAAAACTACATCTAAATTCACTTGAAAGCTTGATTTTAAGAGAGAGAATAAGAGTGTTATTTGGTGATATAATGAGACATATTTTGGTCTCATCATTTCCCCACACTTAACTTCTTGCATGCCCTCATGCAAGCTATTGATCTTCTGTAGAATTTGATTTTGTCAATACTTTTACATCTTTCAAATTGTCTTCTCCTCTTTTCATGATAAAAAAAAACTGAGATTTCTAGAAGTAAAATTTTACTTCTTTCTTATTCATGCTCTCATGAGGTTTTTCTTAGATAATGTAGAGATATTTTCCCCCTCTACTTAGCTCTTTGTTTTCTCATGCATTCTTCAAATGATTTGGAAGAGAGTGAGTCTCCCCCACACTTAGCTCTATACATGCCCTCATGCAAATCTATTTTTTTTTGAGCAATTTATAGATCTCAATTGCTGTAAAACTTGAAAGACTTCATCTACACATGTAGATCTTGACAAATTAGATCTCTCTTGTTTTTTTTTTTTTTTCAAGATTTATAGAAGTGAATCTATTTGTAATTAAAACAACAAATAACAATATTCGAGAATAGAAAAATAGAAGTTACCATACCATACTCAGGAGTTATCCTTGCTTTCATCATGTTGTATAACCTTGATTTCCATCTGCAGTTGAACAAAACAAATAGATATGAAGTCAAGGCCTCAACAACATATAAATTTTTAGTAGAAAATTATTTCATCAACCAAGTTGGCCTAAGAGAAGTAGTCATATGTATCCAAGAAAGACTTTGAAGTGCAATTTTTTGTTTGGGAAAAGCAACCATTTGCTGGTTTTCAACTTTCCCCTTTGGTTTTTTTTTTTTTTAGTAATTGGTCAGCCAGTAAACTAGTTTTCTAACCAATCACTATCCTTTTGAGAAATTTCAACATGATGGAAAATCAGGAAGCAATCTTCCAGTGTTTGCAACATCCAACTAATTTAGAAAGTTGATTTAGAAATTGAGAAACAATGGTAAATTGTTCTAGGAAATGGATGGTTCAGGGACTTCTTCATTTATTGGGAATGGATGGTTTATTATGAGAGGTTGTGGGTATGATCCTTGAATACAAATGGTATGTTGGCATTTCAATTAGCATATACTGGTTGAGCCAAGTATTTTCTACAATCATGAGAAGGATTAACATTGACTACAAAATATCAGAGGAATTTTTAGTGGTTTCAGTGGTTGGGAAAATGATTTTAAAAAAATCTCAACAAAAAATGAGACAGAGAGGGTAGCATGGAATGAATCAGTACTGAAAATGAGGAGTATTAGAAGAAGACTTGCATGCATCATAAAAAATTAAGAAAAAAATAGTCTTGATATTATTTTTTAGTAGTGTGCATTTAAACTGCGATATATTGGTCATTTCTTAACAAAAATGAGTGATTCAAAATGATCTGGAAATATTAGATTGCATAGAAAAAGACCCAAAAAAATTTGAGCTATTTCTTTACGAGCTGTGAGAAGTTTGCATCATAAAACGTTGCTATCAAAATAATCTTCAACATGTTATTTTTTTTAGCAAATGCATTCAAACTACAATATCTTGGTCATTTCTCAACAAAAATGAGCGATTCAAAATGATCTGGAAATATCATATCATGTAGAAAAAGACCCAAAATCATTTGAGCATTTATTTGTGAGATATGAGTAGTTTGCATCTGGAAAATGCTGTTATTTTCACATAAAAACTCCTTATCAGCTAAATCTTTTTCTTTGACCTCCTCTGCAATGCCCCATTTCTTTTTGCATTTTTCCTCCCAATCTATTTGCACAAATATTCATAGAAATATTTATCTCTACTAACCTACACAAAGTTAGTTTTTTTTGTATTTATTACATGCATGAACTATTATTTAATCTTTGCAGAAGTAACAGTACATGCAAACAAGAAATATTTTAGAATAGGAAAACCTCATTGCATGAAAATAATAAACATGAAATGATGTTTCCATTTTATTGAGGGGGTTACTTTTGGAAATCTCTGGTAGGTTTCTAAATCTAATTGCAGAAATAAAATTTAATCTATTTGTAGAAAAGAAATATTAATCTATTTTGTAGAAAATAAAAGTTTAAAGAAACTGCCACCAAATACTTCCTGTCATAAAATTTTCTAAGAGGTATTCTACTTTGTCACTAGAATATTATTTTAGAAAAATTTGAGTCTCCTAATAACACCATGATCCCTGAAACGACCAAAATGATGAGTTTTGTCAATCCTCTTCATTAATAATGTCAATCCAGGGCTAGTGTCTAATGGTTATATGCAATAGGAGAAAGAGATCTTTGGAAAACAACTCCTTCAAACACAATCCAAACTTGCATAAATTAAAAGACACACTTGCAGAAATGAAAGAGCACACTTGCAGAAATCAAAATCAAACTTGCATGAAAGAAATCACACTTGCATAAAAGAAATTGTTGAATTGAAAACAAATGAAAAATAAATAAGACACTGCAAGAGTTCACAAAAGAAATTATACGAAAGAAATATTACATGACATAAAATCATAAATTCACAACAAAAGAAAAATTATATAATAAAGAAATAAACATAAAACATTGATCCATCTTCCTTGGAATGAGTGGCCAGCTCATTCCTTGGAAGAGGACTTAATTCATACTTGCAAACTTTAATTCAAAACTTGTAGAATAATTTTACTCAAATATTGGAGAGAAAGAACATATTTTCATTTATTGGTAAAAGATTTCATACAAGAGTGTGGAAGGTTACATTTATAGTTCATGCATCCAACCAACTCCTCTTTTGGGGAATACAATTTGATCTTCTTATTTATTCTAATTTACTTAGTCCAAACACACAATAACTAACTACCTATTCTTGGATGGATTTATTCAAAGCAATAAATCATAAACAAACTTAACTACTTAATGGAGAATCCACTTATCATGGAGAATATTTCTACAACTCATCCCTTTAATCTAGGAACACAAAGTGGGAGATTACTTATTCAACATTCCTAATACTATTCCACTATTTTCTCATCCTTGAAACATGGAGAGAAAATGGAGAGTGTTAAGTCCATGACTTTGAATTCTTCTTAGAATGCCACATGCATGCATGACTTTGGATTGC
Organism: Taxus wallichiana var. yunnanensis; assembly: GCA_018340775.1. Lineage (NCBI taxonomy): Eukaryota > Viridiplantae > Streptophyta > Pinopsida > Cupressales > Taxaceae > Taxus > Taxus wallichiana. The sequence continues at coordinate 487,759,875 of CM031237.1, forward strand.
CACATGTTTGGATCTATATTCTTGGTTGATGACATGGAAGCAAAGAGTGGGTTGAATAGTTTGATGCTCCTTTACATTACTTTGGAACAAACCAAAAGACTTTCACTAGTTGGTGTTTCGTAGCTTCATGAATATTTTCCGTAGCATAAATCTAACAACAATCTATGAACAGTTGGGCCTTTTAGTAGCTACATGAAGACTTTTAGTAGCTACATCTATGAACTTGGAGTAGATTTGCTTATGACATGTTTTCTACACACTATTGCATTCCAACTTTAGAAGAAATATCAGGAAATAACAACAATTAGATTGCAAATAGATTTCTAAAGAGATGATAAGATAAATCATATATTCTACCTTAAATATGCTATACATTATTAAAACTACATATAAATTCACTTGAAAGCTTGATTTTAAGAGAGAGAATAAGAGTGTTATTTGGTGATATAATGAGACATATTTTGGTCTCATCACTAGATAATGAGACCTTTCTATTGGGCTATATTTTTCCACCTGATGCCACCTTTGCATACTTTTTGTGCACTATGATCCAGAGCACCCTCAATTTCTTCTTCTTCTTCTTCTTCTTCTTTCTTCTTCTTTTAGAGAGATTTGCGCACGCCTACATTTTGGTATCCTCACAGCCTTTCTTCTTTGATGATGGTGGTGTAATGGTGGTATCATGCACATCAACCACCTTTCTATCTTGGATCTTGTGTTTTAAGTAGGTATACATCCGGCATGCCTCTTTTCCCACTACTAGTGTTATGATGGGATGGATTTCCATCAAAACATATTCCATTATTTGTACATAGGATGTCTTAGTCTCGTACCATATGTATTGTAGCATGTGGTAGTCGACATCTACCCTATCCACATTTGATTTTAGAGATTGAGCGTCTGTAATTATGTTTACCGCACTCTTGAAATATTTCACATTGAATGCAAATGGTAGTTTGCACCACAACTCCATTTCTCCATTGTTCAAAAAAACTACACCGAGGAAGAAATGTTGCATTATAGAAAAAAATTTATGCCCTTCTAATACTACTGCAACTCCTAGGTATGCGTCATTCATTCTTGAATGTGTCACACGTCCTCTTGTACCATTTCTTTAGGTGCATCTTGTATGGATTTGAAATTGTACCATTGCAAGTGTACTTGGAAAACCATTGCACCATATAGTTATTCTCAATGGGATGCTTCCATTTGTTGTCTTGAACCATCCGAACCCCTATCTCCCAAAACACAATTTGCAAGAGAATAAACCTCGATGTGATTTTCTCTCCTTTCTCTATTTGGGTACCTGCTTCATCTATGATGCTCTCGATATGAACTAGGCAATATTATATTAGGTCCCCTGCTCCATCTTGTGCACAATATGCAAAAATTCTTATTGACCTCGACCATCTTTCGAGAGGAGCCCAATTTGTAGCTCACTAAGTGCGCATCTACTCTTGTTCTAGGGTCAATAATGTTTATGACGTTGAAGGTGTAGTTTCCCCTTTTATAGTGAAGTTTAGTGGTTGTTTCCTCCATTGTTTCCTTGTTGTGTAAGTCAGTGTTATCTCCTCACCACTATCTTGCAACCCTATCACCTGTTGATAAATTTTGTAGTTCAACGCATCAACCATCAACCATCACCATCGAGTAGAAATATTCCTCATGGACTCGTGACATCAGCCATTAGCAACATCATCCATTAGTATAGTCGCGCGGGTTTACCAAAAAAGGGTAGTTCATATAACTGCAATACCCCACACTTTCCAAGGTCTTGCACACATTATCATCGAAGACTAAATGTCCTCCTGGAGTCTTTTGACTCATATAATTCAAAACATCATTCTAAATATTTTTCTCATGGCCATGCACATGGTGATTGTATTCACTTATTTTACACTTCCAAAATTGCGACACCCATGCTTTTCCCACAATCACTTCTTGTAGATATTGCATTTCTAAAAACCAATCAACTGGTGCTTCCTCTAGTATCTTCTTACCTTTTAGTGCTCTCTTTGTTGGATCTATAGCATAGGTACTTAATTGCAAACTTTGAATCTCCAAGATTTCTTGTTCTAGGTGCAATCCTTCCTATTTCTCAACCTCAATCACTTTTTTTGCTTTAGTTTGCTTACTCTTCAATCTTCACTTAGCATGTCGTAGTTCTCGCATATTACTTTAATCGTGACCCCGCAAACCTAACCTCTGCTTTAGTAACCCTACTTCAGTTTCTACTCTACAAATCGGATGTTGCCTTCCCAAATTGCAAGGAGCTCGGTTCTAGGCAACAGTTGGGTTACTTGGCTATCCTCATTGCTTCCCTTACACATAATTTCTTTGGATTGCACAAGATCTGGTTAGCACAAAATCATAAAAGCTTCTCGATTCTCAAGTCGTAAGGTGAGGAAATGACTATGCTTTTCCCCTTTTATATCTTTCCTTTTAACGGGATATTATATTTATACATTGCTCAAAACTATGTATGACAAAATTTTGAACAATGTGATCAAAATTATGACCGCATTGATAAATCCAATGCTAGTACAATGTACCAACATGGATTTATCATTATAAATCTGATTTCCATCGAATCTTCTTCCATCATCTCTATTTGTTTAATGAGGTCTAGAGTTGGTAACTCATTGGAAATAGGAAACCTTACTTCTCTACCATAGACAATAATGAAAGGAGAATTTCCAATTGATCTTTTAGGAGTAATCATATCAGCCCATAAGGATGATTTCAACTTTATATGCCATGATCTCTAATTTTCTACCATAGTTCTCTAGATTATTCTGGAGAATATTCTTATTGGTTGACTCATCCAATCCATTCCCTTGAGGGTAATAATTGGAAGATGTTGAGAGATTAATGTCAAGATTGATTTCCTATGTGCTAATATTAGTGCCAAGGAAAGAGAATGTGTTGTCTGAGATAATTGTTGCAGGGACACCAAATTTTGTAACTAGACTTTCATAAAATTCTAAAACTAAAGTATCATTGGCTTCTTTTAATGCCTTTTTTGTCCATCTTGTGAAGTACTTTGTAGATATTATAATCCATTTATTACCTACACTAGAATGTGGATTAATCATACCAATAAAATTTAAATCCCATTTCATGAAAGGTTGATTTACCTTAATTATTTGAAGAGGAAGATTTGTTAAATTTTGTTTCTCTACAAAAATGGCACATATTGCACACTTCTTTACCCATGCATGAGCATATTTGAATCATTTTGGCTAATAATAACCATCTCATAACCTTCAATCTTGTAGCTCTTGGTGAAAAATGGTAGCCGGATGTACCTTCATGGAATTCTTCCAAAACACGATTAATCTTATCTAAATCAATACATCTTAAAGGAACTTCATTCACATATTTTCAAAAAAACATGTTATCAATGAGAACATAAGGAATGGACTGTAATCTAAAATGCCTCCATTTTTATTTTTCCAAACACTGTGAGCATTTTCTAGTCTCAAGAAAATGGATCAAATCTTGGGTCCAACCTTGATTCAATGAATGAGTAGTTGTGTTCGGACCATCTTGAAGCACTAAAATCTGGTTTTAATCGTCATGAAAGTCTGAATCTAATTGTTCACATAGTTCTCTTCCTCTAACCAACTTAGTGACTTTAATGTCAACATCATATTCCATCACTTTTTTATTCAACTGCTCTTTTCTCATTCAAATCCTTGTTTAAAAGAAACTCTTTAACACTTGGATGGGAAACCATTAAATGAATCTTGTTGTTAGAAATTAGATGTCTAAATTTCTTAAGGATGTTAATGAATTAAAGATTTTTTTCTCAACAAAAGAATACTTCACCTTATACTTTTGTAACCCTTGATGAAAAAAGTAATCGGATGATCTCTTTTTCATCATTATGTTACTCCCAACATAGCTAAGATTGTATCAATTGCTAAAAAAGCACATAAAATAAAATCTTTGCTAAAATCTTTATTGACAAGCATTGGAGCTTGTGAGATAGTGTGTTTAATTACTTTGAATGTATTATTTCACTCTGTTTTCCAACCAAAAACCATGTTCTTTTTAAGTATTGAGATTAATGGCTTTACAAGGTTTGAATATATGGAATGAATCTTCTCCTAAGATTAATTCTACCTAAGAATCTTTGCAATTCCTTATTGTGATTTGATAAGGATAGTGACAAGATTGCATTCACTCATTCTAGATCAATTGTGATACCTTTCTTGGAAAACAATATGACCAAGTAACTTACCCTCATGGATTGAAAATACACACTTCTTTGGATTTAATGAAACACCATATTGTCTACATCTCTCAAAAATGTGTTTGAGATGTATGATATGATCTATAACATGCTTTGAGAAAATAATTATATCATCCAAATAAATGAGAAAAAAATTATTGATTAACCCTTGAAATGCTAAGTCCATTACACACTGAAATGTGGCTCCTGTATTTGACAATCCAAATGGCATTTTTCTATATGAATATGTGCCCCATTTCGTAGTAAATGCTATTTTAAACTGATCTAATTCTTGTACCAAAATATTATTATAACCAGAATAGCCATTAAGTAATGAGAAACATTCTAAACCACTTACCCTTTGCAAAATTTTCTCCATTGATGGTAGTGGGTAATGATCTTTTAAAGAATATTTGTTTAAATATCTGAAATCCATGCATAACCGTATCTCTCCATTTCTTTTTCTCATGGGAGCCAAATTGGACACACATGATGAGTGTTTGATGGGGAAAATAATGTTATCTTTGATCAAGTTATCTAATTCTTGCTTCATCAATGGTTCAATTTTAGGATTAATAGGTCTATGTTTTTATTGGGCTGGTTTTGTTTTTAAATCCAATTCTATTGTATGTTGAGCTAAATCTAGATTAAAAACCCTTGTGTCACCATAGCTTCATGTAAAAAACATCATCAAATTCTTGAGCAAGTTGAACAAAAGCAATTTTTTCATTGTTATTGAATACCTTTACTAATTTGAGTGCTTTTTCATTTCCAATGTTGATTTTTTCATAATCATCTTGTTTGATCATCATATTGGAATTATCACTTCTTACCTAATCATTTGTCTTAAAGATGTATTCAAGAGTAACCAATCCTTGAGGTATCTTGTTAAATTTTAGCTAAATAATTTCATCATCATAATGTTGTTGTAATCTTTCCTAATTTTTGACTAAAAACTCAACTTCCTCTTGTAAGAAATTGACAATTTTTTATTTGATTCAAACACTTTCCAATTGATATTATTTTTTAGGATAGAAGGCCTTACCACTATCTTGATATTCTACTGATTTTTATCTTTCTTGATCTAATCCGAATATCAAATGAGCACCAATGGCAACTAGCCTATTTGCATGTTTTTTCTTCACTCTAGGAATGGGTTGAACATTAAAATCATTAAAATCTTCTATTAAATCGCATACCCTGTTCTTGTAGGATCTCAAAAAAATTCTTAGTTGCATCGTGTCCTCTTATTTGGTTAACTACCAACTCGCTATCACCAAAACCTAAAATTCCTTCCTTCTTTCCTTCTTACCCACCCACTTTGAAGACCGTGCAAAAACCTAATATTCAATTGTGTTCTTAGTGGAAGTAAACTGAGATCTTAGATCTGAGAAATACTTTTCCTTTTTGGGGAAATCAGCATGATTCCTCCACCTACTCCATTCTCAATTTTATTTATCCATTCAAGTGTAATTTCTATAAACCTTCATCTTGTTGATATGCTTTGACAAGGTTAGGAATAATAGAATTTTCCTCATGTAAATAATAGGTTCCAAGACCTACTTTTTATATATAGCTATATGGAGCAGTAGCATGATTTTGAGTTGCCCACTCATCAAGAAATAAATCATGAATTCCCTCAAGAAGTGTGGTTGGCTTTTGGTCAACTAGTTGGTCTTATTTTTCTTTGATCATATAAAATGATTTAATGATACTAGGAACATAAGGCTCTATGTGACTTCTTGAGATGGGTTTCAACCTTATGGTAACTTTGGTGTCATATCTTGTTCTAAATAACATGTGATAGTAGTTTGATGATAAAAGCCTCAAATTGTTTCCACAAAATCTCTAGAAAGACATAAATCAAAGAGAGGAGGAAGATCAATGATAAACAATATTGAGGGATGGATAAGTTGGGGCATGTGTACAAGATTAAGACCAGTTATCTATTGACTCCAAGGACTCCACACGTGTTTCATCAAGTTGAACTAATCCCTTAGAAAGAGGCTCATAATCTAGACCAATTTTTTCAAAAATTTGCTTGGGAGGCTCTAGAATCAATCATCATGCAATTGTGAATTAGGTTTTATGATGCGTAAGCATCACTCCTAGTTTTTAAATATGGTTGAAAACCTCAATTTTGTATTTCTCAGGTGTGTTGATATGTCTAGGGGTGTCATCTAGGGTCATCTAGGTGTGTCAATTGGTTTACAACCTTCACAAATTTGAATTTGGCAATTTACCTCCAAAACTCGCCAATTTGAACTTAGAGTGTATTTTGGCTTGTAATTGGTGTTAAGGTGAAATCTTGGAGCATTCAAAAGGTGTGATAAACTTATAACAAGTCTTATTGAGAACTATGAGTCCTAGTAAGGTCATGGTGGTGACCTAGTTATTAATTCTTAAGGCTCTATACTAAGT